>JAMPIV010009875.1:0-265000 GCA_024509875.1 Oreohelix idahoensis
CCTGTGCTGCCTGTCCTCACAGGGGGTGTAATGGATATATTCCAAAAATGATAAAGTGGCACTCCTTTTTCATCTCCATGCGGCGATGGACAAGGTCAACAAGTGTGTCTCTCTCTCTGTGTTCTCTTTCCAAATATTTCTTCAGGAGATTCACATGATAGATTTTTTCTTTCCCCTTCTTATCTATCTTATAATTTGTTCTAGACACCTTCTCTAGAACTGTATATGGACCCTGCCATCCAATTTGTAACTTATTCTGACTCCCCGGCAAAAGAAGCAGTACTTTCTCTCCCACAGCCAAATTTCTGTCTTTCGCCTTCCTGTTATAATAGGCAGCATGTTTCTTCCTGGCTTGTTTCAAATTAGTTCAGTTTGGCAAAGTTTTCCAGCCAGTTTTTAACCGAGTGGTCAGCTCATTCACATATTGGTATGAAGATGTAATGTTTTCCTCTGCCTTTTCATCAGTCCACGTTCTTAACATAGCTACATATGGACCTTTAATTGTGTGGACCTATTTGTCCATGCACCGGTATGGTCTCTTCCACTCGAAGCTTTATAGTGATGATTTTTCCTCCCAGAATTATCATTCACAAAACGACCGCTAAACCAATTTTTTCTTTTGGGGCTTTCTCCTCCCCACTTAAAATTCTTGATGAGAGATTTCCTCTCTACATCCTTCTTTCCTCCAGTTTGTTTAAGTCCGATTGAGGGATTTTCGGCTTATCCTGGGGTAAGACATCTTTTTGCACTCTCCGCATAGTGGCCATTGTAAAACAGTTAAGTGAAGCTTGTCCGTGAAAAGGGGCTTCCCATTCCATTTGTTCCACTTTATCAAATCTATATCTCTTTTTATTATCAGGCCTAATTTTGCTCCGGGGCATGTCCAGGTCCTGATCCATGTTCCCACTTGTGGGTGTTCCCTCATGTGCTATGCTACACCTTTCTACAAAGTTCTCAATGTCCCATCTTGCTTTGGGCCAATAATAATTGTGAGCCACCTTTTGAATGATGGTACCTATTTTCTCATGGTCCCCATCTGGTTTCACATGTAGGCTCCTTATTAAGTCTGCCCTATATCTTTTTCTTGTCACACCGATTACGGAAACAACAGCAGATGGATCTATTTGTTGTTGCCCTAAAGACGCCGCTAGGCGTGATAGGAAACTACAACAGAGAAAATCAATCTGCTGTTGCCCTTAAGACGCCACAAGGCGTGATGGCCTCTGACTGCTTGGTCGGTCTTTGGCTAAGGACGGAAGAAGAAGAAGAATATCTTTTTGGAAGAACCAGCTGTCCGTGACCATTGGATCTAGCTCCAGTCTTCCTATACATCAACTTGTTTTTCATATAAAAATCTCCCTTGCCTGGAGTTGTATGACAAGTTGACAATTTTCTGAAACAAGGCTTGAGTGTTTTATCCCCAGCCTGTGCCTTCCTCATCTCTTCTGGAGTGGTATCCAACATAATATCCGCCTCCTGTCTTGAGGTCGACCTGACCTGAAGGGTTGCCATATACACAGGTTTCCTTCTGCAACGGTCAGTGTCATGATTGTCCATCTGACAATTTTTACACCACCTTTTTCCTTGGTTGAAAGATTTTCTTTCATCATATTTCCTTTCATCGAATTGTGGGAATTTATTTTTATTGTCATACCGTGGCCTATCAAATTGGTGCTTACCTTTATTTTGATCCCTAGGATCAAATTTATTAAAGTTCTGTGGTGCCCTAAAGTTATCCACTTGTTTCTTTTTATTACCTGTTACCTCTGCTTGAGCTGCTTGATACCTTTCAGCAACATTTAGCAACTCATCCAGCCTCTCTGCACCTTGTTCCATGAGAAACTTTCTCAGGTCTGGAGCCATGGACTCTCTTAGTTGCTCTATAAGGACCATTTCCTTAAGATCTTGGGTTTTCCCCAGAGAAGTCCATTTCTCCAAGTATGTCTCTATTCGTGCAGAGAACTGGTGATAGGTTTCACCTGACAGTAGTTTAGCATTCCTAAATTTTTTTTCCTGTAAAACTCTGCATTCTTTTCATATCTTAACAAAAGAGCCTGCTTTAGCATGTCATAATTTTCCTGATCACCTCTGCTCATTTTTGCAAAAACTTCATAAGCTGCCCCACGAAGTCCCTGAGATAACTTTAAGCTCCACCTTTCTCTCTCTAACCCATACGTGGTAGCTAATAGTTCGTACCTATTTATATAGCTCTCAATATCATCGTCTTTCTCAACAAAATGATCTAAATGAAAGTTCATAGCTGAGGTTGAGGCTCCCTGAGTAACCGTAGCATCAGAGGCAAAGGGACTGGCACCATTTTCAGGAGCATGGCCTTGAAACTCAAACTCCCTTAGTCGTAATTCATGTTCCCTTTGTAATCTTTTCTCCTCCTTTTCTGCTTCCCTCTCTGCAGCTAATCTCTTCTCTTCTCTTTCTGCAGCCAATTTCTTCTCTTCCCTTTCTGCAGCCAATCGTTTGTCTTCTCTTTCTGCCTCCAATTTCTTAGCCTCTTTGTCAGCCTCAATCTGCAACCTCTTAGTCTCAGCCTCAGCTTGCAACCTCTTAGTCTCAGCCTCAGCTTCAAATTGTAACTTCTTAATTTCCCTGTCAGCCTCTAACTTTCTTTCGGCTTCAAACCTTCTTTCTTCGCGTTCAATAAATTTGTCACATTCCGTAGTAACATAGGCAACCATAACTTGCCCATCTAATCCTAACTCTTTTGCAGTCTGAACCGCAGCAGATCGAAATTTGGCCAGGTCCGCCATTGTCTATCAGGTAACTTTATATAATGTCTAACCAACAATTCAATCTCTAATGGACAACACAGGCACCGTGAGCTCAACCTTATTTAATTCCACCCAAGGATACCTTTTAATTCTTATATTCCCTGAAGTGAATTACCCCCAATATTTTTAATAGTTAAAGATTCAAAATCCCGAGAGCGAGACCCCAATATATGTGGTGAAGTGGGATGTTATAAATACTTATAGGGAACTTAGTGTACTGACTGAGATCAGCTGTGAAGGTATCTATATCTATTAAGAGTAGTGTATTATAGATAACCTTACTTGCTACCACATATCTATATATCTCAGTCAGAATTATTCTGGAATAGTGTGATGCTACGTTATGTGTCTAGGGTATGTGTATGATGAAGTGTAAGTCACAACAACAGACAGATAAACAATTTAATTTAATCCACTACTCTTGACAACACTGTGACACTCACATACATATAACACTCTACAAAGATATCTTAAAAGAGTCACTGATAAACTTTCAAATAACAATATGTATTCATTACTGGCATGAATGAATATGTGTCCTGATTCAACTACAAGGGAACCAGGAATCACAATCAATTTAAATTACAAGTTATGTACAGAATGTATTTAATATGAATATTGTAGTGACATATATTATTACAAATGTTCTATGTGTGTCAGTTGTGTAGTAGTAAAATGAGGTAATACTGGTTTTGTTTTGTTCAAGCTCTGTTGGTATTTGTCATCATGACTTCAATAGTTTGTCTTTAGGGACCAGTATTGGAGATGTTCACAGTTCCTGATTTTAAGACAAGTAAATTCCCCTCTTAATGTTAATTTTAAAAAGTCAGTTCAAGATGAGGGGACATAATGTTGAGCTCAGCTGGCCAATTCGCTTATCTGGCGTGATGGCGGCAGGAAAGGACTCCTCTGCTCGAATTCTCCTCTGGGCTCAGGAGACACCTCACTGATAGCTAAAAAGACCAAGGAGTATGCTGTCCGACTCTGGATTCAGCAAAGCTCTGACCAGGTGCTGCTCAGTACATCAAGACCACTGTCCCTGAAATCAAGAAGGATGTACCTTCTACTTCATAACTAATTTATATTCTCTTTTACACTGATCACAATACATCACAAACATTGCGTTCAGAGCGTTAGGCCAACAGTCAGCTTCATCTGAAATACTTTATTCCAGTATTACCCTTCTTAATGGTTACCACGCCTCTGCACTTCCAGCATTATTTCTTTCTAGTCAATCATCCAGGTGTCAGTGTACTGTTTGGCCATTCCATGCCGTTTGACTTTTCTCCGACACCCTCTGTTCAGGCTGGAGCATTACAGGCTTTACCTCACTTTTGCCACTGAACTACACATATATATATATACAGGCATAAATCAACAATTCACATTCAATTTTCATTAAAAGATATTGAATGGTTCAAGCTTACCACAATTTCATGGAAATAAACACAGATACGTTGATTAGCAATGAATTCTGGCACAAAATACTGGCACAAATTCCTATCTGCTTATGTTCCAGGCTTTTATTTTACACAAATATGAGCTGGCTTCAACGCACTGATGCTTTATCAAGTTTTTTTTAAACAAGTGGTTTCGAACTAACGCTCCCAAGTGTGTATATCAGCGAGTCTGACCAATGAGCCCCGTTTCGACAAGTGTTTGAAAAAATGTTACCTTTCCCCGTTTCCCCTAACAACCAGGATAGTATTTATAGCCCGACCAATCGTGGTTAGGCTTTCATTTGTTGCGCTCCAATCAATTTGGAGTTTACATGGTAGGCTATTTCTGTAACGTAAATTTTTTTCAAACACGTTAAAAAAAAATCTTATGAGCAGAAATGATTTTATGCTGTCAGGCACCCCCAATATTTTATTTTGGTTATAATTTATTAATTCCTGGACTATTTGCGTAACGTTTTACATATTATTTGTCAGCAAGCCCTAAGGAACCTAATTATCCAAATTTAAACGAACTACGTGGCTGCGTTCAAAATATGTAATTTCTTCTACCTCCTGTTTCGAAGATGTGCTGTCTGGGTACTGTTATGTGTTCAAACGTAAACCCATCTATTGTTATCTTTTCTAATAAGAGTTTGTTATGATTTATAAACCTAACTCTGGGAAAGGGTAGTGTATTTTATCACTGTCCGTCTGAAAAAGTTAGTGCTTGTAGACTTACACGCGTGATGGTAGCATTTGTATATCGCGCGACGCGTGTTTAATGTTCGGCTTTCTGCCTCTCCCTTCTCGCTATCCTTTTGTCCATCTGTTCGTTCGTTTTGGTAACGTAATATAATTAATGTTAGGATTAATTTAGGTCATTACGCAGTACGTCTCAATGCTTTTCCAAGAAATACAGCACACGTTTCATTGAAGAAAGCGGGTAATAATACAGTAAGCTTTTATATCAACGTGAAAGCGTTACAATTTGCAGACGAAGCAGAAAACAAGGGGGATTTCGAGTACATTCCTTGTGACAGCACTGTCATTTTACCATTGCTCTTCTCTTTATTAATTTTATTTGTTAGGCTTCATATTTAATTGATAATTTATATGTGTGGATTAGAATATTCCATGACAGAGTACCTTTCTTGTTACCACGCTACGATCTCACTCTAAGTTATATTCTTTATTGACTAGCGTGACTGAAAGCTACATAAAGTGTCTAGGGTATTGTAAGAGTGTTGTTAAAGAATCTCAATACAAAAACATATACAAACATGTACTAATTACTATGATAAACTCAACTAACTCCAGCTGTTAAATTTTATATTTAAAAATTCTTTTGTTAAACTTTATTGGTCCTGAGCCTAAAGTTGTTTTGGTCAGGACTACAGTTCAATGAGAATCAATTTAGATGGATAGATATATTTACAAATATATATATAAAGATATTTACACACAACAGACAATATTTCCATAGTGCATTGTTACAAATTTTCAAGTTGATATCAATTACTCTATTTAACTACTGGTACAGGGAGGCAGGTTGGGGATTATCATCATCCCAATGTTCTTTTGTTTCACTAGGATTGTTTATGTTAGTCTTTTGGAGGAACGTTTTTGTCTATACAGGAGATTTTTCTTTAGTCGTGATAAGTTTGTTCCCAGGCCAGATATTGCACTTATCTGGTTCATCAACATCAGTTGAGTAGATTTTGGTTTGGAACCACTTTCAGTCTCCTCTGGTTTTGAACTTCTTTAATTCCAGCAGGTACCAGAGACTCTTAGAAATCGTGCTGAATTTCTCTATCATCGAGTACCAGCACCAGACAAGTGCCAGCAGGAACCCCTGTCGATGCAAGTTATGGTTCTGTCTTAATATCAAACTAATTCCTCCTAATTTACATGTAAACATACATTTAATACAAAAGAACATGGTCAGCTCTCTCTGACAACTCTGCTTCTCCACTTTAGTTTGATGGAACAAATTGTACCAGTATTCTTTTCTCTTCCCTAATGGACGCTACGCCTCTGTCATTCCTGCAGTAATCTTTTCCATGCAATAAGATAGGTGTAATGTTCCTGTATGACCATCATATATATAGTCCTGTAGTTTTAAACTTCTTAGATAGTCCCTTATATGATGGAGCAACATCTAGGCTATGCCTAAGTCTGCTATGGAACCATTTAATTACAATCTTTTACATGGCCTTTTCTTTTTTCACACAACCCTTTTTAATTAAAAAGTCAATAAAATTAATCTTACCACATATCAAGGAAATATAAACAAGTAACGATGAATTAGGCAATAGAATATGGCACACTTTCATCACTGCCTCTGTTCAGACTGCTTTCTGTTGTTAGTGAGTTTAAAAGAAAGCACAAGTCTGCTCATCGCTGCTTGTTCCTCAGAATATTTTGAAAAAATGGCGCGAGCAGCCTACTATTTCGTTAAAGTAAAAGGCTTTGGCCAATGAGACCAAGCATCTATTTTTTTTTTTTGAATGAAACTTTATTTTAAAAAAAATCTCAAACCTCTATGTGTTACTATTACCAACTAGATTTGTATATTGAGGTTAGCCAATAATATTTCGGCTTCCTTCAAATTTCATCCAATCCACTTCATCGTACTATCTTAGCCTTTCTTTCACCTAATTTTTTCCCCCAAAAATATGCTATCCAATCTAAGCAGACATGACTTGACCTGACAGTATCTCCGATTCTCTATGTATTATTACCAATATTTGATTATTTAATGGACTTTTTAGTTAACTAACAACATATTCTAGGTCAGGAAGTCTTCAGGTACACGAATATATGATTTTCATGGGGCTAAGTGGCTTGGTTCAAAATTCTATCTTTTTTCCTATGTTAGTTGTTTATTTTTAAACTACCTCCTGTTCAATTCTTTTTCCATGTACTTTCAAGCTAAATACGAGAGTCTCTCGTAATACACGAGAATTACGTCATTCGCAACAAGAGCTAAGCGTGTTTTCATGACCGTAGTGTCCACATTTTCTAACGTTTACATCGTAATTTGAAAACCGTCTAAGGGCAAGGCTAGCAAGTTGGTATTATTTTTAAAAACAAATGTGAGACGTGATTTGCGTTGGTTATCTATCCGTCCCCCTCCCTTCTACAATGTATTCTAGGCAAATATTTCATTGAACTTGGAAAAGTGGTACGTTTGTCTCAAGGACGAATTTGAAAAATAGGGTACTGTTACGTGCAGTCTTTGATATCTTACAATATTATACATTGGTATACTTGTTATGTTCGCAAATATTTTGTAAACAAAATAGATACTTTTTAGTGCTTAAGGAAAAGTCATTATTGAGTTACTTCCCTTGAAAGTTGTGTCGTCTCTTTCGATCGAACTCCGCGGATGAATCCAGTTTTACTGCGAGTTATTCTTTGTTCGGGTAGTAATAGATTGTTCTTGCTTCAGAATATCTATGGCCTGAATTTATGTGTATTGTTTGTCTGAGTAGGACGAGTCTGTCTTATATCTGTATATCTTTACATATCTAAGTCGAACTATATGTTCTTTTGTCTCTAGAGAGGTCAAAGGCTGTTCGGCGGATGTGTCGCTAGAGAGGTGTGTTTTGGCTTCGCCCTGATGAGGGGCTGTGTTTTTCTATGTCGGCTTGTCGCCGGAAAAAGTGATCTCTATATTTATGGGGAAAGTGATAGTCGTCTAGACCTATCGTGTATGCTTTACCCCAGTGTTTATTCTTATTGCCAAGGAATGGCGGAATCATATTTCTGATACCAAGGTAATAAAAGATACTCTTTTGAACTCTCGTACGAAGCCACCGTTTTTCGATAGGTACGATTTGTACGTCTGAGAGGATACATTTAACTAGATGAAAAACGACTCTGATTCCTAGCAGCACTATATCCTGTAGAATGCAGTCAATTGTTCATGATAAAATCTACAGAGCAATGAAATGTTTAACGAATGACTAACTTTAAGACAGATTCATTATCTGTATCCAAACGTGAGTGACAGCTCACGAGAGAAGCCATCTTGTAACCAAACATGTAGTGACTTTCAAGAAGAGAAAAGGGATGCCCGTATTATCGCTTGATTAGTCCAGAGATCACTGCTACACATGAGAACCCATTGCTAGCGGTTCAATATTATTATATGGAAAAATCTGTGCTGGACATTATGTTAAGGAATCTTCGCTAGACGAGGTTAGGTCTAGAAGCCATCTTGGATATTGTTTATAATCTGACGTGCTTTGTCAGTAAACTCAGATGATATATATATATGGGCAATACTGAGTGCTTGGCTACTGACAGTCCATTATACTATTATTCTACATGAGTGCCCATGTAACATTGCAAGACCATTTATCCACTGTACCATGATGTATTATGCCAACCTGTGATTTGTCACTATCTGTGCTGTCGAGTGTGTACGTCCAATTAAACTGTAGTAAAGGTACACAGTCGTTGGTGTCGATGACTTCCAGCCATACATGAGTGTGAGAAAAGAACATTTGTCAACACCACGAACTCTTCTTATCATTCGCATATTATACACTCAATCTATGTCTACACACCACTGCGTAGGTCAAGTTGACATTCCATACTCAAACCACGAGCAACACCACAACACAGTATTTAACTCTGGTGATGTTCGAGTGAGCTTCAGATCTTTCAGCACGTCTCTTGCTCAGGGCAAGGGTCTTGTATTAAGAGTTTATCAACTGATGATGATGACGTCTGTCTTCCAAAAAGAGACTGTATCAGGTACCCTTTTTGGTTCGGCCAATGCGTTATCAATTAATACGCTGAAGGCGTAGGCGACGACTACACTTCTCGCCGAAAATTTGTAGTACTATCCTATCTTTGACTTTATGCACTATACTGTTATATTCTAATTTAGATATTGTATTTAGAAGTTCACCACATTCCCGGTAAGCCTTTCACTTCTGTTGTGTTTCTGTTGTCTAGTCTACTTTTTTATTTTCTCACTGAGTGCCTGATAACATAACTTTGTGTGTTGTTTGTTTATTTATTTACTATTTACAGGCCTCGGGTTTCCCTGCTTATTTGTTTATACGTTGAATTAACAAGCGGAGACATGATCCGCTACCAAACGATGCGTCATGGCTTCAAAACTCAGCCCCTGCAGACGCGTTGAACATTCCAAATTACGGTGGTTTAGCCATGTCTGCAGAATGGGAGAAGATTAGCTACCACGACAGATATGGGAAACTAAGAGCCGGGGATTCAGACCTCCAGGACGACCCAGAGACAGCTGGGAGAACAACGTTAGGCAATCTCTGAAGGACCGAGGACAAGATTGGAACCTGGCCAGGAGGAAGACAGCCGATAGGATAATGTGGCGCTCTCTCTGGTAAACCTCTACGCTCTATGATCAAAGAGGAATGACTAAGTGGTAGTAGTAGATATTATAGTGATGAGAGAAGCCTAAGACACACCCAACTTTATAGCAGCAATCAATGTGGTTATATCAGAACGATGAGAGACTTATGAGACAGACGCCCCATCTTTATAACATAAATAGATGTGGTTATATAAGGGTTAGCGACGACGCAGAACAAGCAAAGGAAAAAAAAAACACACATTTTAGGCTACACAGGTTTATTTAAAATGTTTTAAACACATTAAGAAGGGAAACCCGAGGCCTGTAAACAGTAAATAAATATTGCACACACATAAAGGTATGTTTTCAGGCACTCGTGAATAATAAAGAAGTAGAAAACTAGACAACAGAAAAACAACAGACGTGAGTGGCTTATCGGGGAATCGAACCCAGGACTTTCCGTGCGGCACCCCCGCCTAGCTAATGAAGCGAATCACACTACTCTCCCTGCCAGCTAAGCACCACACTAAATATGAAAAGTTTTGTGTTCCTAGTCTTAAATCTGTTTACGTCCTTAAATTCAGGGATCCTGCTCACAATTTTGTGACAACGTCACAAAGTTCTGTGATTCTGTCATTTTCTATAGTTTTGTAACAAAAATGTGATTACTTTTTAGGCCTTAATTTGTCTATGGCGAGCCAGGGATATCTCACTCCGTAGGTGATCTGAAACCTAGTGAACCAAGGGCACAACAATTTGAAACACCCACGCAACGCTCATATCAAATTAAAAAAAAACAACAACAAAAAAACAGAAAGTTGAGTGTAGCGTTGAATGGCGTTCGCAGACACTCCCGCCTTTCTACGATTCCCGGTATGCTGAACCATTTTGATCAATTGGAACAAACTGTTGAACAAGTAAAGAAAAACAAAAAAAAAATTATATGGACCATTTGTGTTCTTGTTGCTAAATGCGCTAGAAAGCAAAAGCAAAAATAAATAAATAAATGTTACTTGCATTCCATTGCATAGAAAACAAAGTTGGTGGCAAGTTAACATTACAGAATAAGAAAAAAGATAGATTCAGAAAATGCTATACATCACTAGATGAAATAAGAATAAGAACAAAGATAGATTTAGATGTGCATCACTGGAGAAATAAGAAAAAAAAAACAAAGATAAATTTCAACAATACATCACAAGAGAAATGAGAATACGAACAAAGATAGATTTAGAAAATACATCACAATAGAACTAAAAAAAAGCAACGATAGATTTAGAAAATATATCACTAGAGAAACGAGAATAAGAAATGGATAAATTTAGAAATGACATCACTAGAGAAATTTAAAAAAGAACAAAGATAGATTTAGAAAATACTCCACTTGAGAAAGAAAAGAAAAGAAAAGAACAAAAACTAAATCACCAGAGAAATGAGAATAAGAAAGATAGATTTAGAAAATACATCACTAGAGAAATTAGAATAAGAATGTTACGGTAGGTGTTATAATGTTAGCCATTTTTATAGTGAGCTCGTTTGTGGGGGCAAGCGTTTCGTCTGCATAACGAACCCTCTGTGGATGGGAAGGAGCTATGATGCTGATTAGCTTCTGACCGGGTTGGTAGGAAAGTCCACAGACACCCCAGCTTTACAGTGCCAAAGGGCTTTGTCCCATGGCCGCTGGTTATGTCATCATCATCATCATCATAGTGAGCTCGTTTAAGTTTACACATTGAAGGGTTTAAAATGCTATTAATAATTATTGAGTTTCGCGCTTCACGGTAATTGAACGGGAACTGATAGAATTGCTTAGTTTTAATAATGACGTGTTGCGTTGTTATGTTAACACGTGACGACACTATAAGTGTACCCTTTGTAATTTATATTCCGTCCTAGCGAGACGCGAATTTCAACACTCCCGTGTATAATAGTAATGGTGTAGAAGTTTTCAAGGTGATGTGGCACTAGGGTCTGCCGAATTCAAATGGATACATATAATGTCTCATTTTTATGGATGACTAATTCTTCAGTACCAGAATAGTCGCAGGGAGTATATTATTATAATTATAATATATTATTATAATATTATTATATTATTATTATTATAATATTATATTAGTATCCAGATTGTAAAGATCGATCAGCTTTGGATATCCATTACCGGATTACCGACATACGGAATCGCGTGTAGATATCCAGACGTTGTAACGATTAATGGACTAAGGACAGAAGACGCTGTTTACGTATATGTTTGAACTTAATGTATGCTTAATTCGTGTCATGTCTCGTGATTTGAATACTGTCAAATAAAACGTAATTTATGTGGACTCGAACCACCTATGGACTTGTCAAATATCTACCATTATTGAAGTTTGGACAGTCTTGACTACGCATTCGCAACCTTTATTTCAGTACGATTGCTCAACAGAAACCAAGTCATAATAATATAAGAACAAACTCAGGACATGGTCAGAAAGAAGGAACACTGTTTTATTAATAACAGGATTGTTTAAAGACGGTAAATAGTTAACCAACTGCCAGAGTGAAACCAGCAATAACAAAAGTGGTTAGCCAGCGCGGAGATACGAAAAAAATTTTCTTCATCAAGTTAGACCTAGCGACAAGTTTCATCGTAACAAGACTGTTTACAATCACAATGCGCGCACATGACTTTATGACATACTGCGCATGACTAGAGGTCAAATACACGTCATCGCCCTTTCGATCAAAATCAATGACAGCCGTTGGCAGTTTTTATGAATGTCAAACCTAATGTCCTACAACAAGCTTCGATGCAAGGAATATATCAAGAAGAAACCCGTCAAACTATGAAGTTCAGCTCATTAAATTAATATGAAATAAATATAAAGGTATGTTATCAGGCACTCGCAGGAAATAAAGAAGTAGAACACCAGACAACAGAAAAACAACAGACATGAGTGGCTTACCCAGGATTTTTGAACACTGGACCTTCCGTGCGACAACCCCGCCTAGCCATGCAAGCGAATCACACTATCCGCTCTGCCATCTACGCATCATCAAAAAATGATGTTTCAATGGCAGGTCAATAGTGCGAACCACAATACACGACACCAGAAGTCCTCCATGGGCAGTTCAGCCTATTAATGACGCAATCACTTCTGTTGTATTTCTATCAAGCAGTATAGGCCGAATCCAACAAGACCCTTAGGACCTTAATACTGTGTCCAGTAAATGATAGTAGACTAGAACAGTGAGAACAGAATAGTGGGTAGGTTTGGTATTGTACAAACATTTATTACAAATAAGGGAGGGAAACCTGAGGCCTGTAAACAGTAAATTAATATGAAATAAATATAAAGGTATGTTATCAGGCACTCGCAGGAAATAAAGAAGTAGAACACCAGACAACAGAAAAACAACAGACATGAGTGGCTTACCCAGGATTTTTGAACACTGGACCTTCCGTGCGACAACCCCGCCTAGCCATGCAAGCGAATCACACTATCCGCTCTGCCATCTACGCATCATCAAAAAATGATGTTTCAATGGCAGGTCAATAGTGCGAACCACAATACACGACACCAGAAGTCCTCCATGGGCAGTTCAGCCTATTAATGACGCAATCACTTCTGTTGTATTTCTATCAAGCAGTATAGGCCGAACCCAACAAGACCCTTAGGACCTTAATACTGTGTCCAGTAAATGATAGTAGACTAGAACAGTGAGAACAGGATAGTGGGTAGGTTTGGTATTGTACAAACATTTATTACAAATAAGGGAGGGAAACCTGAGGCCTGTAAACAGTAAATTAATATGAAATAAATATAAAGGTATGTTATCAGGCACTCGCAGGAAATAAAGAAGTAGAACACCAGACAACAGAAAAACAACAGACATGAGTGGCTTACCCAGGATTTTTGAACACTGGACCTTCCGTGCGACAACCCCGCCTAGCCATGCAAGCGAATCACACTATCCGCTCTGCCATCTACGCATCATCAAAAAATGATGTTTCAATGGCAGGTCAATAGTGCGAACCACAATACACGACACCAGAAGTCCTCCATGGGCAGTTCAGCCTATTAATGACGCAATCACTTCTGTTGTATTTCTATCAAGCAGTATAGGCCGAATCCAACAAGACCCTTAGGACCTTAATACTGTGTCCAGTAAATGATAGTAGACTAGAACAGTGAGAACAGAATAGTGGGTAGGTTTGGTATTGTACAAACATTTATTACAAATAAGGGAGGGAAACCTGAGGCCTGTAAACAGTAAATTAATATGAAATAAATATAAAGGTATGTTATCAGGCACTCGCAGGAAATAAAGAAGTAGAACACCAGACAACAGAAAAACAACAGACATGAGTGGCTTACCCAGGATTTTTGAACACTGGACCTTCCGTGCGACAACCCCGCCTAGCCATGCAAGCGAATCACACTATCCGCTCTGCCATCTACGCATCATCAAAAAATGATGTTTCAATGGCAGGTCAATAGTGCGAACCACAATACACGACACCAGAAGTCCTCCATGGGCAGTTCAGCCTATTAATGACGCAATCACTTCTGTTGTATTTCTATCAAGCAGTATAGGCCGAATCCAACAAGACCCTTAGGACCTTAATACTGTGTCCAGTAAATGATAGTAGACTAGAACAGTGAGAACAGAATAGTGGGTAGGTTTGGTATTGTATAAACATTTATTACAAATAAGGGAGGGAAACCTGAGGCCTGTAAACAGTAAATTAATATGAAATAAATATAAAGGTATGTTATCAGGCACTCGCAGGAAATAAAGAAGTAGAACACCAGACAACAGAAAAACAACAGACATGAGTGGCTTACCCAGGATTTTTGAACACTGGACTTTCCGTGCGACAACCCCGCCTAGCCATGCAAGCGAATCACACTATCCGCTCTGCCATCTACGCATCATCAAAAAATGATGTTTCAATGGCAGGTCAATAGTGCGAACCACAATACACGACACCAGAAGTCCTCCATGGGCAGTTCAGCCTATTAATGACGCAATCACTTCTGTTGTATTTCTATCAAGCAGTATAGGCCGAATCCAACAAGACCCTTAGGACCTTAATACTGTGTCCAGTAAATGATAGTAGACTAGAACAGTGAGAACAGAATAGTGGGTAGGTTTGGTATTGTACAAACATTTATTACAAATAAGGGAGGGAAACCTGAGGCCTGTAAACAGTAAATTAATATGAATAAATATAAAGGTATGTTATCAGGCACTCGCAGGAAATAAAGAAGTAGAACACCAGACAACAGAAAAACAACAGACATGAGTGGCTTACCCAGGATTTTTGAACACTGGACCTTCCGTGCGACAACCCCGCCTAGCCATGCAAGCGAATCACACTATCCGCTCTGCCATCTACGCATCATCAAAAAATGATGTTTCAATGGCAGGTCAATAGTGTGAACCACAATACACGACACCAGAAGTCCTCCATGGGCAGTTCAGCCTATTAATGACGCAATCACTTCTGTTGTATTTCTATCAAGCAGTATAGGCCGAATCCAACAAGACCCTTAGGACCTTAATACTGTGTCCAGTAAATGATAGTAGACTAGAACAGTGAGAACAGAATAGTGGGTAGGTTTGGTATTGTACAAACATTTATTACAAATAAGGGAGGGAAACCTGAGGCCTGTAAACAGTAAATTAATATGAAATAAATATAAAGGTATGTTATCAGGCACTCGCAGGAAATAAAGAAGTAGAACACCAGACAACAGAAAAACAACAGACATGAGTGGCTTACCCAGGATTTGAACACTGGACCTTCCGTGCGACAACCCCGCCTAGCCATGCAAGCGAATCACACTATCCGCTCTGCCATCTACGCATCATCAAAAAATGATGTTTCAATGGCAGGTCAATAGTGCGAACCACAATACACGACACCAGAAGTCCTCCATGGGCAGTTCAGCCTATTAATGACGCAATCACTTCTGTTGTATTTCTATCAAGCAGTATAGGCCGAATCCAACAAGACCCTTAGGACCTTAATACTGTGTCCAGTAAATGATAGTAGACTAGAACAGTGAGAACAGAATAGTGGGTAGGTTTGGTATTGTACAAACATTTATTACAAATAAGGGAGGGAAACCTGAGGCCTTATTTGAAGTTCAGCTCACCGTGCCTAGTTGGCCGTTGATGCATACTAGCATTAACCGAAAAATATCTCGGGGCACAAAAAGATAAGTAACCTTTAAAACCTTTGTCGGTTCATAATGCTAACAGTAGTCCATTTGATTTTATTTGGGCATGTTTATCTGCAATGAATTGTTATATGTCTCATTTTTCGTTATTTGTCTGTTTGTTATTCATGTAAGCGGGTTGGTTGGTTGGGAATAAAAACTGAGGTACGTCACTTCGGCAGACATCAACAGTTTTGATCGTATCCTAGGGTAATTGAATATTTGCAATCTGGATACAAGAGACCCCAAAGAAATATTAATTTTGGGCTCGTTCTGCTTGTAATTGCAAAGATTCGATATTCGATATTAGATGTTAGGTGTACAGTGATTGTGATTTCTGGTGTATTTTCCTGTATTCAGTTTCAATTTTTATTTATTTCTGTAATTTGTTTGTAGCTATTTCGTATTTTCTCCATCTTTCTATCATTTATTTGTAATAATTATTAATATATGTCCGTTATAGAGTCCTGTGACGTCATCGTTTTCTGTATACATGTGTATTAACCTACACTTGGTTACCTTGACCCTTTCTGGAGTACTTCCAATTCTTATTTCGTTCAAGTAATCATATTTTAATGTTTGCAATTGTCAATTGTGATGTGTTAATGTCTTGTACAATTTTATTTATAGTTTGTCTTGTCTTTATTGATGTTTAATCTGATAATATAATGAAGATAGTGTAAATTAGTTGGGTATTAATATAATAAAATATACTTTGATTAATTAAAAAAAAATAGGAGGAAATTGATGATTGCAACTATTTGCAGTAGTGGCCCAAGGCACTAGTGTTTGTCCATCATGACTAAGGCATGATGATATAGTATATTGACAAATAACTACAGGTTTATATTTCCTGGTGAACATGAGTATCATGTTTGATGTTAAGTAATATAATTTTATTAGGAATAGTACTACGTAGGCCGTTGAGTATATATAAATAATTGAATACATGATATTGGTATTTAATATAAATATTTGACTCAGGGAGAGAGTCACTATGGATTCTGATACGAATCCAGTGGACATGATGTCCGTGTTAGATGAGATATATTTGGATGGTTGGCTCTATAATAAATTAAAAGGCCCAGAACATGAGAAATATGTAATGGATCAATTTTTATGTCAAGCTGCATTACATTTAAAGAATTTTGCTGAGGTTAATTTTCATTCCTTGCCTCATATGGCAATGGCTAAAGATTGATCAGATTTACTACGGGAGAATCTTCTTATATTTTTGAGTCGCTACATTAATGTTAAACATGATCACGTATTAAAGAACATACATCATGCGATATTTGATGATGTTCACGAAGGTCATAAAATAAAAGAACATCAATTTAATGAGAAGGCCCTTACTAGTGAACTGCAGCAGTTACAAATAGAGTACGAAAAGAAATTGTTAGTTATGGAGTCTGAAAATTCTTCACTGAAGAATTAGATGACGTTGTTGACAGCGCATAATAAGGAATATTATAATTCTATTACTCTACAGAATAAAAAGTTAGAGGATGAAGTAATCTCATTAAAAGAAGAAAAGAGTCTTAATGTTCAAATGTTAAAGCAACGTGCATCTTTATGTCGGGATTGCCATACACAATCGACTCATATTCAAGAACTGAAATCTGAGATTACTCGGTTGAAAGTGCAGGGTGATATGTCAGAAGAGAAAATATATCAGGTGGAATTAACTGATAATAAAATGAAACTAGATAAACTCAATGAGGAATATAATGAACTAAGGTCTGAAGTTAGTTCATTAAGAAAATTGCTTGATCAATCAAAGGGTGTTGCTGATGAAAAATTAATTGCCTTCGATATATTACTGATTGATGAAAATATTAAATATTCTGAACTAGAAAGGAAAATGCAACAACAGATTAATGAACTGTCAACTAAGTTGCATGCAGTTGATTCCTTACTTATTAAGGAAAGGAAGAAAGCTACTAACTTGGATAAATTAAATAAAAAGCAGAGGCAATAGATTGCAGTACTAACTTCTAAAGGTACTAAATTAAGAAATAGGGTTGATGGGCTGCTGGATGTGATATTGGACAAGAATATATTGTCCAACATCAGATATGATAAACCTATGGTACGTCATACCAATGATGCTCCATGTGCTAAGACCAGTTCAGCACAACCCAATAAAATGAAAATATCATTCCGAGGGAGATATACTTTTCCTCGTCAGAAGAATACTGCCATTTCTGAAAATAAATGTTGGCGACAGGATCAGATTACAACTGATCCTAAGAAAACTGTTGCCGTTGTCAACATTGACAAGGACGTTACGAAGAAGAGTAATATGTTGAAAAATAATGTTGGCGTTAGAAGGAACTTGGATAAGAAGGTTAAGACAAATAAGTCTGACGGCAAAGTTTTTGCTTTGCCCAGCCAGGAGATGTATACGACATGTAGGAAACCTCCTACCTTACATACTGATAGGTATCATCCTAAGTTTAATCAGGATGATACATCAGCTAATAAGAATACTACATATATAGGTAAATGTGCATATTCTCGCACGGTTCTAGTGCAAAATCTGCCACAGGAAATTACCTGGCAGACACTCGGTAATTTTTTTCAATATACAGCAAACGTGAAGTTTGTTCGTCTTCTGCCATCATTCAATGGTCAGAATAGTGATGCATTGGTAACATTCTGTAACAATAGGGATGCTCGTATGGTTGTCGAGCGTGACAATGGTGTATATTTTCATCACCATTCTCTCCATTTACATATGGTACCTAATTCTGCTTCACGCAGATATTAGCCTATTGACACTTGGTGTTATCATCTCATGTCTTTGATGACTCAGCATAGTCAGTCATCATTCCTTTTCTTTTCTATTCATCTATTCTTACATAGGTTGATTAGTATGAACTTTTCTTTTCTATAACATTTCGTTATCTTGTCTACAATGATACTTTGTCTTTTTTGTCTGTATGTTATTTTCGCATGCCTACATTAGACAGTAATCTCGTTGATTGTTCTACTCATGTTCAGCCAATGCAGCATGAGCTAGTATCTTGTCTTCACTATTGCGAAAAGACAAACCAAATAAAATTACATGGACAACAGACTGTGACAAAACTTTTAATAACATTTTGACAATCTTTTCCAGGCAACCTATTTTAATGTTGCCAGATATGAATTAAATTTACTACTCTTCGTCAGATGCAGTCAATTTACACATCGATATTGGTCTCCTTCATGACCAAATGTACGTTTCAAACTGGTTCAAGATCGAAGAATATGGTGACTAACTCATGTTTCTTCACCTATTATCAACATCATATGACATACTACGTTTCCGGTCTGTTATACTTCAATAATTTACGAGTCCGCATGGCAAGTCTTTCAGTATGTCAAACATCTCGTGATATCGAGGTTACGATAACATAGTGGCGGATTCTCTATCTCGACATCCGTCATCGTTAAATGAAGAAAATTGAGAACTCAAAGAACTGGAACTCTGTCGATACTTCAAGTTATTTAGCAGTATACAAGTTATGTCAAACTTACAACTTACGTTATGCAAAGACATTGAGTTGTTTACAGACAGTGGAACATTTCATTACTGAATTTCGGATTTACTGGACTTACGTGATTGATCATGAATCAAACAGATGAAATCAAATCTCGATCGAAACGTTCAGAAAAACAATGGTACTTTTTTTTTCAAATAGTCACATGACGACATCAAATTCGTTCGCATGAAGGGCTTGATTGAAATTCAAGCATTCTGCTATCAAGATACAGGTGAAACTCAAAATTTCTACCGTCAAATTACGATTGAAAATAGGATCGAACATATGTATACATACATACATACTTTCAAGTACTGTTATGTGAATTCAGAATCATCTATAGCTACATGAAGTATTGGTAAACGAACATTACATACGTGGATGGATTTCGCACGGCTTATTGATCGAAATTGACACTAACTATTTTAATAATTTATTGTGAATAAAGAAAGAGAAAAGATTTTCAAACACACACAGTATCACACAATTAATTAATGTAGCTACTTAAGTAAATTAATTATTGATTAATTACTTCCGTTAACATAATGATGATATTTAATAATATGCATTTCTTTTTATGAATTGATATATTAAGTTAGTTACATTTAGTTATGTGATTTCTCTTACACACATAGTATATTCTAATATACTAATTTCTTATCACTATCTCTTCACACATTCTTCATTTTTTTTCTTTTCTTGTATGTTAGTAACAATAACGTGATACTTTAATTTATTTAATTAGATTTTATTCTATAACATTAAACTCACATTACATTTAGTTAATAGTTAATTAGTTTTAGATCTTAACATTGATTAACACGACACACATTTATTAGTTATATAATGTAAGTTTAGTTACATACATAATTATTTAGCAGGTTAGCTGACACTTGACATTTATTTAGTTGACTTATCACATTTTAATGTACTTTATGACAGTTACTATATGTGACTACGACCTTCGACAATATTTAACGAAAGCATCGTGAGTCGTATGTCGATAATTTTTAAATATTTTTGAAATAATTATGAAAAAAAATCTATAGAATAGATTTTTTTTTACCCCCGTCGGTGAAGGGAATGTTACGGTAGGTGTTATAATGTTAGCCATTTTTATAGTGAGCTCGTTTAAGTTTACACATTGTAGGGTTTAAAATGCTATTAATAATTATTGAGTTTCGCGCTTCACGGTAATTGAACGCGAACTGATAGAATTGCTTAGTTTTAATAATGACGTGTTGCGTTGTTATGTTAACACGTGACGACACTATAAGTGTACCCTTTGTAATTTATATTCCGTCCTAGCGAGACGCGAATTTCAACACTCCCGTGTATAATAGTAATGGTGTAGAAGTTTTCAAGGTGATGTGGCACTAGGGTCTGCCGAATTCAAATGGATACATATAATGTCTCATTTTTATGGATGACTAATTCTTCAGTACCAGAATAGTCGCAGGGAGTATATTATTATAATTATTAGTATCCAGATTGTAAAGATCGATCAGCTTTGGATATCCATTACCGGATTACCGACATACGGAATCGCGTGTAGATATCCAGACGTTGTAACGATTAATGGACTAAGGACAGAAGACGCTGTTTACGTATATGCTTGAACTTAATGTATGCTTAATTCATGTCATGTCTCGTGATTTGAATACTGTCAAATAAAACGTAATTTATGTGGACTCGAACCACCTATGGACTTGTCAAATATCTACCATTATTGAAGTTTGGACAGTCTTGACTACGCATTCGCAACCTTTATTTCAGTACGATTGCTCAACAGAAACCAAGTCATAATAATATAAGAACAAACTCAGGACATGGCCAGAAAGAAGGAACACTGTTTTATTAATAACAGGATTGTTTAAAGACGGTAAATAGGTTAACCAACTGCCAGAGCGAAACCAGCAATAACAAAGAACAAAAACAGATTTAGAAGTGAATCCCTGGAGAAATAGAAAAAAATAGAACAACGTTAAATTTTGACAATACATCACTAGAGAAATTTTTAATAAAAGAACAAAGAAAGATTTAGGAAAAAAACATCGCAAGAGAAATGAGAACAAAAACAAAGATAGATTTAGAAGAAAAAAAAACATCGCAAGAGAAATGAGAACAAAAACAAAGATAGATTTAGATGGAAAAAAAAAACATCGCAAGAGAAATGAGAACAAAAACAAAGATAGATTTAGAAGAAAAAAAACATCGCAAGAGAAATGAGAACAAAAACAAAGATAGATTTAGAAGAAAACAAACATCGCAAGAGAATGAGAATAAGAACAAAGATAGATTTAGAAGAAAAAAAACATCGCAAGAGAAATGAGAATAAGAACAAAGATAGATTTAGAAGAAAAAAAAACATCGCAAGAGAAATGAGAACAAAAACAAAGATAGATTTAGAAGATACATCGTTAGATAATTGATGATAGAAACAAAGAAAGTTGTGCGGAGATATCACTGAACAGGTAAAGGTAGTCACATAGCACATACTGCAGTAGGGGAGTACAGTGTTTGATGCGTGCCGTCTATAATATTTAAATGTCCAGAGAAGTATCCGTGTCCAAAGTACAAACTAGGGGTATGCGACAGACACGTATAGCGATAAAGTCAGTGAGCTGAAAACACTTCTTGAACAGATGACGATGTACAGTTTTATTTCACTTGTGACATAGCTCCATCACATAATTATGAAACCCATGGCAAATGAAGAAATATGCAGTCTTCCAGACGTCATCAGGCAGTCCGTTCACTATAAAACGCTGTCCTGGCATTCATACAATATATAATCTCATCGTACACTTGACATCTTCGTTAATATAGATATACTTCCTGACTAGAATAAATTAGGGACACCTCAACATAGTATCTTGATGCCCTAGTGATGATACAATGCAGGAAAAACACAGTGGACTGCAGGAGCTCATAAAAATACGTCCGCTCACATTAAAACACAAGCCGCATCTCCTCTAGCGGACGATCAGCCACTTCTGCTTAAAAAATTCGCGTCTGCTTCTACGCCATATCGGTATGACGTCATTTCCTTTATGAGTGAGTAATTCCGTATAAAATTATCAGAAAAGGAGCCCTGTCGAGCTTACTGTAGCAAGTTTAATTTGCTGGGGAGGTTATGATGTTATACCTAAAAGAAAGAAATCTGTGTCTGTGTTAACCGTGTGAGGTCAAGCACATGTAGGCCCCTGACTCTAAAAGATGATGATGATGTATTTGCAGGGAACCCAACGCTACTTCCCTAGATCTCACACGGTCACTATTTTGGCTCTAGTGTCTGGTGTATGATGTACCTAATGTCTAGGGGAGAAATGAAAATGATGGTACATAAACACAAAACACTTTAACTCACTATAAGGAAATGAATAAAACAGTGGTTAAGTTCTTTCTATAAAATGAATATTTTCTTTTTACAATTTAATCTGCCTGTCCCGCCATCTCTTTTGGACAGGTCTTTGAAAATGAGGAAAAGATAGTTTACATAAACAGGATTAACTAAAATGTGTGGACACTTTGTCCAATAAGTATAAAGTCACTCTATCTCTCCTGTTGGTGTATTCACAGATTACAACTTTATTATCTAATAGTGTTTGTCACTTGTTAAGAGGGGCTGTAATTTCATCACACCCCCCCCCCCCCATAAGATCCTGGGTATGATTGGAAATACCAAAGTTTATTATAATGAAAATGTCAGATATACCCAGATGCTAACACATCACCTGGGATTCTTGGTAGAAGAATAATTCAGTATGTCGTTGCAGAAAATATAAATATCTCAGCACACACAAGCTCCTCCAGGTATTTGCTGACAGCGTAAAAGATTTAAAGGAGACTTGTTGGCGTTACACTCACTCATCAGGTTTCCTGTCACCGGCTGGTAACAGGAAATAAAACCTCTGCAATAAAAAGACACCCTGGCCTTTTTATATCTGATCACACTTTATTATTATTATTTACATATGGTGATATGGGGTCAGCCTCGCGTGCATACAGGTGCACTCGCCCCTAATTTTTTATGACTCACACCTTGCTGTGACCACACCTCAGGTCTCTATGGCAGATACGCCACTGTACATTTACATAGTTTTCCTCAATACAATAACGTGGAGTAACCACATCTCCTTTTGCATGATGTGCTCTTCTTTTTTTTTTTTTAATTATAAACGCTCCAGGCATGTTGAACAGTGTTCATGGAACACGGAGGCTTACTATCATATTCTAATACAATAATATTAAAACAAAATCATGACAATATACCACAGTTAGATACAGTTCAATGTGAGGACTCAACAATGTCTGCTCCCGGCATGTCCTTCACTTTTCCCAATAGCAGTATCTAACTTTGGCAGTTGTAATAAACATATTAATACATAAAACATTCTTACCACAATTTCACAGAAATATATAACAAATAACGCTTACTTGCAAAGAAATGGCCTCAGCTTTTCTCTGCCCTGTCCAGACTGCGAATTAATTCTTTATTTTAAAAATTAACACAGCTGATCTCAGCGTATTTGATAGAAACATTTTTTTGTCAACTGGCGATGAGCATTGAAAGCTTTTTGCTAATATCTATTAGTACTGGCCAATGGAAAACTTGCGACTACCAGAATTCAAATGTAGTTTTTGAAAAACGAAAAAAAAAATCCAAACAAACTCTGTGTCTGGTAGTCGATTGGTCAGTCTGCGTTAGTTATGCCAATACAAAAAGATGTTTAGTTTCGGTTAACATTTACCTACCGCTCCCCTTTCCCCCTATACTCTTTTTACCCAATCGGATTTGAATTTACTCCAATGCCTCTTTCTAAGCTGGCGTCCCCACTAACGTTATGAAAAAAACAAGCAGGAACCACAGTCTGTCCGTCTTAGTGTTACTAGACATTTAGTATTTTCTCAATAACTTGACTAATACTTGGACTACCATATTTTTTAAAACACATTTTTGCTCAGGGGACTCTAAGCTATACTACCATATGATTTTTATGGTCAGTTTCATTATGGTTTAGATTTCCAGTTTTGTCACTGTCAATCGTCAAATATAAATTTTACACAAGTCGGCCATCTTCCCCCTCTCATCTCTCTCTAGCATTTTTATTCAAATAATTAACTTGTTTGAGTGACGTCAGAAATACATTACTTGGCGAGAATTTAAACTGTCTGTGTGTATATATCATCGGGCCCATCCCACCGCATGTCAAGCGAAGCGGGGTTTGCGCGGCGGGTGTTAGAATTGGCGTTAAATATTTCCGCCATCTCGTGTTACACTACTGAAAAATGTAAGGATTACTACTATTAGAGGCGTTATATTTAAAGTATTACGTTAATTCAGACAGTAACTTGGCGGCACATTTCTGGAAGATCGTTAATTATAAGTCTTGCCGCAGTCTCTATCAGATCGGGCAAAATGTTAAAAATGTTTTTTTGTACGTCACAAGGAAAGCGAGTAGGTTTATACGGCGGGATCGTTTCTAAGCATTACCATGGCACAAAATTCAGCGCGATGCTGGCGTGTGAGATGCCTACAGTCAGACACACACGGGCGGGGTTATTTATTATCATAGGACTAAAATCTTACTGAAATGAGCGATTATCTCGCAGATTTTACTACACACCTCCCGTCCTAAAACATGCATTCATTTGCAGGTTATAATCTGCGAGATAACTTAGCTCAAATGAAGTCTTACGCGTTTTTCTGATCTTCATCATAAGGATGTCTACTCAAAAAGTCAGCACCGTCGTTCTGAGGGCCGGGAATATATTCAATTAGAAATGAGTATGGCTGTAATAATAATGACCATCTCAATAATCTGGAATTTTCATGCTTGGCTTGTGACAGGAATAGGAGAGGTGAATGATCCGTTTGGACCACAAATGTCCTGCCATATAGATAAATCTGGAATTTTTTTATAGCCCGTATCAAAGCTAGACATTCATTTTCACTTCTTGAATAATTTTTTTCCGCCTTGTTCAACTTGCGGCTTGCATAAGCGACTGGGTTCAATTCTCCATCTTGTGAGGAGGACCTTTGCAACAATGTAGCGCCCAGGCCCACATTACTTGCGTCTCTTCTCACGATAAATTCTTGATTCAAGTCAGGCAATTGCAATACTGGCCTGCTTGTGAGTTTTTCTTTTAACTCCTGGTAAGCCAATTCACACTGTGCGGACCAATTTATTGTATCAGGTTGACCCTTGCGAGTTAAATCCGTTAGAGGAGCACATATAGAGTTAAAATTTTTAATGTACTTTTGGTAGAACCCACACAACGACACGAAAGATCGCACATCTTTCTTTGTTTGTGGCCTAGGTGCTCTTTTCAATTTTTCCCGATTCTTGAGATCAGGGGTCATGCTACCCTGATGTACAGTATGTCCCAAGAATTCCAACTCTTTACAACCAATACAACATTTTGTTGGTCTAGCGATCACGTTAGCCTCTCTGAGTCTATCAAACAGCATATTCAAAGAGGTAACGTGTTCCTCAAATGTTTCCGTAGCAATGAGGATATCATCCATAAAATTCGAAATACATGGATTTTTCAGGGGATCCAACAATTTTCGCATCATCCTAGAAAACACACTCGGGGCATTTTTCAACCCAAACGGTAACATGTTGAACTCATAATGACCTTCCGAGGTGCTAAAGGTTAAATAAGGTCGAACCTCAGGCTTTACTGGAATTTGGTAATAGCCTTTGCTAAGATCCACCTTAGAAAAATATTTTGCCCTGTTCAGCCTGGCAAATAGTTGAGAAGTATCAGGTAATGGATCCACCTGACCTTCTGTGACAGCATTCACTTTCCTGTAATCGATGCACAGTCTATGTTCTCCCGATGGTTTCCGCAACAAAACCACACAGGAACTATAAGGAGACTCACTGTGAGAAATAATTCCTTCTTGTAACAAATAATCATATCATTCAGGGTCGGCTGCGTTCGTCTGTCACAATCGTCCCCTCTTTTGAGACATGAAAACCTCTTTTCATGTTTGATTTATGACGACGAAGCTGCCCTGAATGGTAGCTTTAGGATGATTGGTATCTTCAACTTCCTCCTCTTCCTCCGTAGTCCAGTTTCTACTCAGGAAATCAGCCCCGACATTCTGTCTTCCCGGAATGTATTCCACTTTGAAAGAATAAACGCTTAAAAGAAGAGCCCAACGCATGATCCTTGCGTTAAATTCTTTATTGGCACCAAGAAATGCTAACGGCGCGTGGTCTGTTTGCACTGTGAAAGATGTACCATAGAGAAACTCATGATGGCGTCTGATACCGTCAATCAGAGCGAGGCATTCTCTTTCGACTACGCTGTAGTTCCGTTCAGCTTTATTTAATTTCCGACTGCCATAGGCAACTGGAAATAGCATGTTTGGGTCACTGTCATCGGCTTGAAGCAGTGTTGACCCGATGCCCTGACCTGACGCGTCGACCCGTAATACAAAAGGTTTCTTGAGGTCAAGCAACCTCAAAATGGGGTATGCAGACAACTGTCCTTTCAAAGTGCTGTATGCGTGTTCGCACTTTTGATCCCATATGACCTTATCCGGACACCCTTTCTTAGTGAGGTCAGTCAGAGGTGCTGTCAGTCCGTTGAAGTTATGGATGTATTTCTGATAATATGCACATAGTGATATGAAGGAACGTACGTCTTTCTTCGTTCGGGGTCTTTTTGCTGCAACTATTTTCTCCACGTTCTTCTTAATAGGCCAACTGCATCCATGAGAAATAGTATGCCCCAGGAAGTCTAACTGTTCAAACCCGATGAGACATTTGCTAGGTCTGGCTGTGAGACCAGTTTCCTGTAGTCTCCCGAGGAGCATAGCAACCGTAGCAATATGTTCGTCGTAGGTTTCCGATGCAATTAATATGTCATCCATGAAATTATGGATATGGGGACTTTGCAAAGGTTCTAGAAGCTTCCTCATCATCCTGGTGAACACTCCTGGTGCGTTATGCAAACCGAATGGCATCACATTAAATGTGTAATGTCCTTCACTAGTGCTGAAAGCTAACAAAGGTTTAATTTCCTCCTTGACTGGTATTTGATAATAACCTTTACTGAGGTCAATCTTGGAAAAAATCTTTTCCTTGCTAAGCTTGGTGAACAACTCAGAAACAGTTTGGAGAGGTTCGGGCTGGAATTCCGTAACAGCGTTTAGCAGCCGGTAATCTATACACAGCCGAACTTCCTTATTGGGCTTCTGCAACAGCACTACACTCGAACTGTAAGGAGATGTAGACTCACTGATAATTCCTGCCTGACGCAGTTTGTCTATTTCTCCGCGAAGTGCATCAGCTTTAGCGTACGGGATGGGGTAAACTCTGGTTCGAACAGGGGTCTCGTTTGTTAATTTCATATCAAATTCGATGAGATTTGTTCGACCAGGTACATCCGTTAAGACTGCACTGTACTGTTTTAGTAGCGCCCTGGTTTCTGTTTGTTGTTCTGGTGAGAGATTGTCGCCGAACTTGACATCTTTAAAGGATTCTGTGGGTTGCAGTGGGTACTCTATGCAACCATCATCATCTTCCTCGTCTTCCGTTGCTATGGCGACAGCCAGGAGATGCTCGGAGGATGGCACCGGTCTTTCCAAATATTTCTTAAGCAGATTTATGTGGAAGACCTTCTCCTTTCCTTTAATGGAGATCTTGTAATTGGTACGTGAGATCTTTTTAAGGACGGTAAACGGCCCTTGCCATCCGATGCGAAGTTTTTTGCTTCTGGTTGGAAGTAGCAACAAAACTTTCTCCCCTGGTTGTAGTTCTCTCTCTTTTGCAGCTTTGTTGTATCTTTTAGCATGTTTAGCGCGGGCTTTCTTAAGGTTGGTAGTAGTTAGATCCCATTCTAGCTTTAGCCTTTCCTTGAGCTCAGATACATACTTGCTTGCAGAGACGACTGTCTCGTCAGCCTTTTGGTCTGTCAGGGACCGAAGTAAGGCTTCTAGTGGCCCCTTAATAGGTCTGCCAAATAAAAGTGTAGCTGGCGCGAATCCCGTAGACGCTTGGGGAACCTCTCGGTAGGCGAATAAGGCAGCCGATATATATAGGTCCGGGGAGCCGCGCTGGTGTAATGGCTTCGGCGTGGTACTGGCGACCAGGTGTTCATGGTTCAAACCCGGGCGTCAGCGTTTGAAGAAATGTTTACGGCCGGAAATTTGACTGAATAACCTGAACGGCTCCTGTGATGAACCCTCTGTGGATGGGAAGGAGCGAAGCTCCTGACCGGGTTGGAAGGAAAGTCCTCAGGTTCCCCAGCCTCGCAATGATATGTCATTGGGCCGAAGGGCTGAAAGCCCAAGTGCCGCTGGTTAAAAAAAAAAAAATATATATATATATATATATATATATATATATATATATATATATATATATATATATATATATATATAGGTCCCAGTCTTCCGGTTTCTCCTGACCCAGCTTACGTAACATAGTGGTGAGGGTGCCGTTAAAACGTTCCACGAGCCCATTTCCGACCGGATGGTAGGGACTTGTGTGGATATGTTTGGCCCTCAAGATCTTAAAGATCTCCTCCATTAACAGGCTACGGAATTGGGATCCATTGTCCGTCAAAACTTGTTGAGGGAATCCCAACCGTGTAAAGATTTGCACGAGGGCTTCTGCGACATGCTTGGAATTTATGCATGGTAGCGGTACAGCTTCGGCCCACATTGTGCAAGTGTCGACTAAGGTCAGGATGAACCTGTTCCTTCTTTTGGTCCTTTCCAGGGGTCCAATGATGTCGACAGCAACCAGTTCAAATGGAGTCCCTACTATTGGCATTTGCCCCATGGGTACTGGGGGTGTCAAGTGCTTGGGTGCTACCCGTTGGCACTGGGCGCAGGATTCCACATACCTGATAGTGTCAGAGTTTATTCCTGGCCACCAATAGTGGGTTTTTATTCGCTGAATAGTGGCGTTTTGTCCCATATGTCCGCTAAAGGGAAGAGAGTGCCCCATTTCTAAGATCTGGCTTCTGTACTGCGTCGGTACTAGGAGCTGGTTATTCCCCGTGTCCGGGTTGCCCGTTCTTCGATACAATACGCCGTCCTTAGAAAAGATGTCTCCGTTGTGTCTGGGGACCTTAGCCATGGGCAGTTTTCTAAAGCAGGGCTCCAGAGTAGGGTCCTTTTGTTGCGCCTCCTTCAGTTCATTCGGCAACAAATTTGGCGCAGGCTCCCTCTCCTTCTTGGCTTGCCCTCTTGTAGTTACCGCTGCCACAATCGGCTCCTTTGATCTCCGAATAAACACATATCTACATCCCAGGATAACTGGGTAGATAGGATCATCCATAATGGCCGCTTTAATAACCCCTCTGACAAAGTCAGAGTGTATTTCTACCAGTGCGATAGGAAGCGTCCTGGGTGCATCACTCCTGAAAACTCCACTAAGTTTGACGGTTTCCTCTGTCTCCTGACCGGGTTTGACTAGGTGCCTAGCGACAATACAACTAAAGCTTAGTCCAGTGTCAAAGAGACAAGTGGTTGAGGTACCATTCAAAATTACAGTTCCTCGAGTTGAGGGTCGGTCCCTCTCAGGTTGAGAATCACTGACATTGACTCTACCTTTCGAGGCTGTATGCAAACATCCGACGCGGTTTGGACCAGTTTGTTTGCCCTGATCAGACGTTCCTGGTGTAGGGGTCTTCCCTTTTCCTTGACCTTGGTGGCCGCGCTGCCACGTAGGCTTGGTGGGTTGATCAGAATTGTTGTTAGGGGGGTATCGGGTTTTGTAGAATTTCGATTTTTCCTGGGGAGGTCTCAGTGTATTATTTTCTCGTTGGTTATAATTCTGAGAGGAATTAGAGGAATAGGATGACTGTTCTAGATTTTGTTTTCGAGATGGCTCATCTGTGGGTTTACGTTTAGTGCTGGGAAGTTCGGCCATTGTATTGGTATAGCGTTCTGCCTTATTGGGTATGTCCTCAAGCCTGACGGCGCCCTGTTCAGCCAAAAATCTACGAGTTTCGTTTGACAAACTTGACTTCATCTGTTCCACAAGAACAAGTTCAAGTAGTCCCTCATATGTAAGAGGTAGGTCAGATAATTCAATGCACTTTGTCAAATAGCCCGTGAGACGTGAAGAGAACTGTGGGAATGTTTCCGTGCTCTCTTTCCGGCTGTTTCTGAACATTTGCAGAAATTTTCGGGCGGTCATCTCAAACCGCTCTAGCAAGGCCTTTTTCAGCATGTCGTAATCATGTTGGTTGGTTCCCAGCTTTGTATATACGTCATAAGCAGTACTTTTTAATGACGTTGAGAGTTTAAGTGCCCAGCGAGAACTCTCTAACCCATACAGATTTGCGAGCCTCTCGAATTTTTTTAAATAGCTGTCAATTTTCTCATTGGGACTAGGAAAAGACTCTAAAGCAAAAGATATCGCAGTTAATTGGGCAGATTGAGTGCTGGAGAGGTCCATTGACTGAGACTGGGGCGAAGACGGCTCTCCGTTATTCGAAGTAGAGGCGCCCTGACTCTCTAAAGCCTTACGCGCCAGTTCATGCTGTCTTTCCCTCTCTCTCTCTCCCTGCGAGCTTCCATCTCTGCCTCAATATTCTTCTGCTCCAATTGACGATCTTCCGCTTCTTTCTTCCTAGCTTCTGCCCTCTCTTCTGCTTCCTTCTTCTCTGCTCTATCATGTGCTTCCTTCCTCTCTGCCCTCTCTTGCTCCGCGTCATATCTTTCAAGTTCTTTGTTGACAAACAGGTTCGCGGCTTCTCCTTCTAACCATGAGTCCTTCGCCTCCTGTCTCAAAATGGATCTTATCCTAATTCTCTCTGCCATACCAAAGAACTGGATGCTTCTAAGACTAGAGAATAGTAAGATGGAACAAGAAGGGGAAAAAACTCAAACTCGCTACGAGAAAAAACACAAAGTATAAATTTACTTGCGTTACCTCCTATATGCAATGTGCAAACTTATCGCTGCTATTATTGTCTCTTAAGACTTAACGCAAGCGACTATATGTGGTAAAGTGGGATGGTATAAATATTTATAGGGGACTTAGTGTACTGACTGAGATCAGCTGTGAAGGTATCTGTATCTAATAAGTGTGGTGTATTACAAATAACCTTACTTGCTACCACATTTATACCTCAGTCAGGCTTATTCTGGAATATTGTAATGACTACGTTGAATGTCTAGGGTTATGATAATGATGAAGTGTATGTTCACAACAACCAACAGACAGATACACAATTTAATTTAATCCACAATACTTTACAACACTGTGACACTCACACACATAGAACACTCTATAAGACTATCTTAATAAGTCAAGTTTAACTTTAAAAATATGTATTAATTCCTTTCAATAATAGATATCCTGATTCAACTACAAAGTGAACCAGGAATCACAATCAAATGTAATTACAAGTTATATGTACACAATTTATAGATAGAATCTTTGTATTGACATATATTATTATTGCAATATGTGTGTAAGTTGTGCTGTAGTACTCTGAGGTAATACTGGCTTTTCAAGCTAGGTGGTTGTGTGTCATCATGACTTCAAGTGTTTGTTTCTCGTGGACATAATATTGGGAAAGTTCACAGTTTCTTTTTACTTGAAACTAATAAATGTCCCTCTAGATTTAAGGTAAAGTCACTGTTAGAGGGGATATACACAAGACTGAGCTGCTCTGGCCACAGAATCTTAACTTCTGTGTGGGCGGCAGGAAACAGTCTCCACTGCTCGCTTGCTTCACCGTGTTCTTGAGACACCACACAGGTCGATATATTGACTAAGGAGTCTGCTACCAGCCTCTGGATTCAGCAAAACTCCGACCAGGTGCTGCTTTTAATATGTTAGTACCACTGTCCCACAATTCATGGAAATAAAACACAAAATACGTTGACTGGCAATGAGTTATGGCACAATTCCGATCTGCCTCTGTCCCAGGCTTTCATAAGAAAAATATGAGCTGGATCTCAACGCACTTGCTTCTCAGTAAGTTTATTTTAAAAATGTGGCCCTGAACAGACGCTCCTAATTGACTATATCAAATGGTCTAACCAATAGGACCATGTTTACAAAAGTATTTGAAAAAAATTACCCTTCCTACCGTTTCCCGTAACAACCAAAAATAGTATCTGCAATCGACTAATCATGTTTAGGCTTACATATTCTTCTAGCCAATGAAATCGGATTTAACTTGTTGGCCTATTTCCCGTAAAATAGTGGTTTCAAAACATGCCACTGAGCAATTATGATTTGGTGCTGTCAGACAGCCTCACTATTTTATTTTGGCTTTAATTTGTTAATTCCTAGACTATTTGCGTAACACTTAACATATTCTTTGTCAGCAAGTCCTAAGGAACCCAAATATATAAATTTAATGGGGCTAAGTGGCTGCGTTCAAAATATGTATTTTCTTCTACCTCCTGTTCACTTCGATACGATGGGGTGTCATCTGTACTGTCAGGATTTCAGACGTAAAACAGTATAATGTCATGTTTCCTAATAAGCATTAAACATGTTTTTTAAAACCTAACCGTGTATTGGTAGTGTTTTTTATCACTGTCTATTTGAAAAAAAGTTAGTGCTTCATGCCTTTCGCGTTGGGGGTGGCATTAATATTAATCGCGAGACTGTGGTAGTATTGCATGCGTTCCTCCTTCTCTCTCTCTCTCTCTCTCTCTCTCTCTCTCTCTCTCTCTCTTCTAAGCTCGTCTGTCTTTTCATTACGCAGTGTATAAAATGAAATTAATGCTAGTATTTTATCTAGGTCATTAAGCAGTGTGCGTATCTCAAGGTTTTCTAAGAAACACAGTACCGGTTTTATTTTTTATTTTTTTGAAACGCGTGTATGCTGCTGTAGGCTTTACTATCAAACTTGGAAGCGTTTCAGTTATGTAGACGAAGTAGAAAAAGGGGGATATTTGTACGCCATTGTGACAGCACTGGTCTTTTACCATTCTTCTTTCCTTTTATTGAATTAATTCGTTAGGCTTTACCTTTACTTTTTAATTTAGATATGTGGATTTAGAATGTTTCACGACACTATGCCACTAAAATGGTAAGTTACACTAGAAAAGAATCTACTCTTACTAACAGTCGAGAAAAATTTATATTAAAACAATTTAAAAGGAAAAAAAATTTTTCCCCGAAAATTGTAATTCTCCGTCACAAAAACTCGCCCCTGAAGTCAATTATTGAGATGAGACGTTGTTAACTTAATTTTAAAAATCAGAACAATCCGTCTTTAGCTAAGCTCAACTCTTTTTAACTTCAAAAACCTTTAGTGACTGTAAAACCAATCACGCAATCCCAGCAAATCTTATAAAGAAAAAAAATTAATTTACTCCGCCAGAGGATAATTTCGCTAACCAAATTTATGATTATCCGTACTTTCTACTGCTGTGGAAAGAAAACAACCTGTAAATATGCTGTGTGGACGACCCAAATACTAAAATGCGTTGTCTAGGGGTGTAATTAATTATTTATTTATTTCCCTAAATCACAAAGACAGATCACTCACACTCTATCTAGTTAGACCCAGACTTAGATCAGACTCAAAATATCTTTATCCCGGCTATGCGATTGCCTCAAATGTAGCTCAAGATCCAGGACCAGCCCACAAATATTGTCGTAAATTTATTTTGAGAGAAAAGAGTCTTAGAAATAGTAATCCGGTTTAGAGTGTAGAATGATGGTGAAAAGCTCAGTGATAGAAATGTAGAGATTAAATAGTTGCTTCACAGAGTGCTGGAGGAGAGTAAAGACAGACTTATTTACGACAAATCGTTTCTCTCAATCTACTCTTCAGGCTCATACTGGTCAAACAATTATTTGCCAGTTTCCAGACTCACACCTGCTCTCACACCGATTTGGTGCTTCAAACACACAGACGACGTGGATACAATTATCTTAAACAAATAGGGGAAATTTTTTTGGCTTTTGGGTAGTCCAACACAATAATGATTAAGTTTATGTTGTTTATTAAAGTTAAAAAAGACAATCACTAAAACAATCATTTGTTTACAGCAAGAATTATCAAAATTACAGAAAAATGCAAATAACAAGGTAGGGTGGGGTTGAAGAAGATTGGTATCGACTAAGCCCGTCCCGCTTATTAGACAAAGATAAACCCAGTCCAAAGATAGATAGTTATCAGGAACATAGGTAAGTTAACCTAAAAGTAAAGTTAATTACTCTGAAAAGAGGTGTTACAAAATTAGGTATGGGTGGTAGAAAAAAATCCTGTTCTTCCCAATTGTTCTTCTCTTTACTAAGCAAAAGGAAAGGAGGGGGGTTTAAAACAGAGTTTATCAAAAACTATCCCACTTATAGGAACAATGATAGGGATACAGAAAATGTATTACTCGGTAAGCAAGTTAACAAATGGGTTACAAAAAAAGATTAAATTTTCTGTCATTCATACACGCGCTAGTAAAGGCCTTCACTCATCTTGCTCTCACTTACCGATTGTGAAAAAATCTGGCACTCCATAGAATAACACAACAGCAGTTACACCTCAAACTAAATGTATGAGTGTTAGTTCAATTTCCAGCCCCAGATTAGCGGGTAGGCGGTCTTCACATAAAAAGGATCCCGTAATCGCTGAAAATGAATCTGTAATTGTGTCTCTTTTCTTAATAACAGTTTCTATGGGAGGGCACGGTCTCTGATACCGGGGTGAGGATGGTGTGGTCTATTTGACTTTGCCGCTGATAATAAATTTCTTACGCGTGCTGGTACACTTTATCCGTGAGGTATGGTTTAAGTCCAGGGAGAAAACTAGTCACATCACTGTTCAGGAAAATATGTATTCTCTCTCTGTATCAGTAAACTAACAAAAGCTCGGGCCAGTGTTCTTCTTCCCGTTACGACTTAATTGGCTTGATGGTGTGTTAAATTTGTCTTTGGGTGTGCTTTCTTTGCTATAAGCTAGATAGCGGAATTCCAAACATAGAATCGCCACAAAGATTAAAAATTTGCACTGTCTCAACAAGTTCTGAGTCAGGGAGACTCTACACACTGTTTATGCTTTGCTTTGCTTAAATTGATTTGCTTTATTGCTTTCTTAATGCTGGGATCGCACAGGTTACGATCACTCTGTATGAAAGAAAAAAAGACATGTAATATACCGAAAAACAAATAACCTTCTAAAGCGCGATGAATTTCCCGTTAAGACTATTTATATACGCTCGCGTATTTAATTATGTATTTAATAAACACTGCGCGAGTTTTAGTGGTTAAACACACATCTATAAATATAGGACTTAACTAAATTTATTAATTATAAATTCCTTCGCGACTTTAAAAGTTAATTTAAGCATTTAACATCTATTATCTTTTGGAAATAATATAGCAGGTATATCATTACATTTACAACTGGAACTATTGAGATGGTTTAATTTAATAGATTTAAATTAACACAAAATCCAGTGAAATAGAATGAATGAACTAGCCCACTGATCACTTTACACAATATATATTACCGCTTTGCACAGAAATAGAATTCACTGCAAATATATATAAAATCCATGGGATAATCTAACAAGATTTCAAATATAGCTAGTGCTTCTGTTAAGTTCTGGCCAGCGAGTGATAAAGTGTATTTCTACGTGGTCTGTATATATCTAGAATGAAATGAAAGATGAGTGGGACATGAGAAACTTGACACCTTTTTAGATCTCAGAAGACTTTTGGGGATCTGACCGCCAGACTAAAGAGAGAAGCCGTCCCTGGCCTCTCGTATCTTCGCTTGCCAATCTGCGTGGAAAGGTTGCATAGCTAATGAGTCCAGGTGAAAAGAAAAATCCCGTTTGACGAAAGGTTACAATATTTCGGGGGCACTGATGTTATCCAAGGGGTCGCTACGAAGAGTCGTATCATATCATTCAGGGTTGGCTGAGTTCGTCTGTCACAATCGGGAATTGCATAAGCGATCTTGCAGGACGGGCGGGAGGGGGAGCACTGGGAGATGAGCGGAGAACAGTGGACAAGGTAACTAGGGTCATTAGCGGAGAACGGGGTGCAAACAGTATTGCATTGGTGAGAGATAGGCGGGGAGGTCTTTTCGCGACAGCAGAGGGACGAGAAACGGGATGGGCAGAGCATTTCAGAGAGGCTCTGAGCAGGGAACCGCCGGAGACACAATTGAATGTTTCTGAGGCTGAAGATGATCTGGATTATAATACAGACATTCCACGAGGGGAAGAAATCATCACAGCGGTCAGGGAAATGGGGAATGGAGGGGCTCCTTGCCATGATAGCTTAGGTGCAGAGCTATTTGGAACGGACCCTGAGCTGGCGGCGGAACTGTTGGAACCTCTGTTTGCACAGGTCTGGAGGGCAGGGGCAACACCAACGACGTGGAAGAGGGGAATAGTTGTCGAGTTGCCCGGGGGGGGGGAGAGATATTGCAGACTGCAATGGTTGGAGAGGGGTTGCTCTTCTCTCAGTTCCCAGCGAAATGCTGGGCAGGATAGTTATACAGAGAGTTTCAAGCGCGGTGGACCGCAGGCTGGAGAAAGAGCGGGCGGGATTTGGAAAGAACAGAGAATGTGTAGATCATATATTTACCCTCGGGTACATTATAGAGCGGTGCTCAGAATGGCAAGGACAGATGTACATTAATTTTGTTGATTTTGAAAAGCCTTGAGACAGTGTACGTTGGGACAGTTTATGGAAAATACTGAGGGCTTGTGGAATTCCATGCTGCGTAGTGTCAATCATAAGAAGCCTCTTTGCCAACTTTACGTGTAGCGTTGGGCAGACCATCCTAACCTTTGAGGTGAAGACAGGAGTACGACAGGGATGTCCCTTATCAACCACTCTATTTTTAACAGTCATAGACTGGGTGATGCACCGGACAACAGAGGTATGTCCAAGAGGAGTGAGATGAACTGCATTTTCTACGTTTGAAGATCCGGGGTATGCGGATGGCATTGCACTGCTAGCACACTCGGATCGTCACATCCGGGAGGAAAGGGATAGGCTTGGTAGGTATAGCCAACATGCGGGCTTGGGCGTCAACCGAGGGAGGACGGGGGTCATGGCGCTCGGTGTGGGCTGCCCTGGCCCATGTCAGTAGGGAGTCGGCGGATGGGGCGTACGGAAGCCTTCGCATGCCTGTGGTGCATGGTGACACCAGATGGCGGAGCGGACGGAGACATCGGCGGCAGGGTGAACAGAGCTGGAGCAGCCTTTTTTAGTCTGGGCGACATCTGGGGGTCCTCTCGATGCAGCACAGGCACAGGATTAAGATTGTATCAGAGCTGTGTGCTTTTGTGCTTCTCTGTGGTGCGGAGTGCTGGAGAGTTGCAGAGAATGAGATGTTGAAATTGTCCTCTTTTCACACAACATGCCAGAGAAAAGTTCTCTGAGTCTTTTGGCCGAATACCATCACCAACCAAGATCTGCTTACTCGGAGCAAGCAAGAAAACATGCACACCATCATAGCTGGCAGATGCTGGAGCTGGGTTGGTCACGTCCTCAGAAAAGACCCCGATGCCATCACAAGAACAGCTATGCTATGGACCCCTGAAGGAAAACGAAAGAGAGGCCGACCAAAAAAAAACTTGGCGGAGGACTGTGGAGGCTGAGATGCAAAGAATGAACCAGAGTTGGGGCACTGTACGAACAATGGCCACCAACCGAGCAAAGTGGAATAAATTTGTTGTTGCCCTACAAGACGCCACCAGGCGTGATGGCCACTGCCTGCTTTACGGTCGGTGGCAAAGGATCAAAGAAGACAAGAAAAGCTTGAAAACTTACATTAATTTTAAAGTGAATATGTTTATAGGGACATTTACACTGCTTTGAAAATGTAAGTATTATACTTACAATGTACATCATTTCTTTCATTTTTTCGTCCCTGCTCCAGAGGGAACATGGAACTACTTTATGCTTTTAGTTCTCTTTACGAAACTATCAATAAAGCAATCACCAGCCCTTGCAGTGGTGGTTCATGAATCATCATTCTAGATACTGAGGTTGCCAGCCTCTAATGACGTTGAGATCCAATAGGGAGTTTCACATGTTAAACTTCACATGGTAATATATACATTTATATGTTAGTTCACATGTTATTAATGAAACATGAAATATATATCACAACTTGCTCCAATCCTGGCTACAGACTTGTTTGCTCAGATGAATAAAAGAGACGAATCGTTCTCTTACACCCGTCTGGGATGTCTTTAATTTTGACCAAGATTCCCTTTCTGACTGTGTTTCTTCAGTTTCCTAGTCCCAGTGTTCCTAATTAAAATGTGAAGTGTTCCTGTGATTTATAAGTCTTATTTGGTTCTACAATAAAAGATCCGGTTAACAAATAGGAATTTTGAATCTGTTCTTCACTCTTGGCGAGCGTGAAATTCACAGTGAGATAAAACTGCGAAAATTGTCAATCTATATTCCCCTCAATGTTGTTATGAATCTAATCAGAAAGATCCAATCATTTCAAACAGGTCGGGTGTGGCACTTTCAAAATATTTCCTACAAGGAAAAATTTTGCAAAAGGTCACGTCTCCAATATATGGTAATATGATGTCTTGAATACACTCTCACCAGCACATTTGTAGACTCGTTTTGTTTAAAATGTAATAAATCCATGATTACTTTTAACCAAGTGACCGGAAGCCATTATATCACAGTTGTCTGCCCACAGGTGTCACACAGACTGTAATCTCGTTATCTGTCGTATGAGTGCGCAAACTCCGTATCCTATCGGTGATTTAAGCCGATAGCGCTGGCCGATGTACGTGTTAATCTGCCGCGCCTATAACCAACAAATCTGGGTAGCGCTCCTTGCAAATGTGATATTTATCACCTACAGGGTGCTTGGATAAAATCAAATATCTGCTACTTAGCAGAAAAATAACGAGGAAAGAAAGAAAGAGAGAAAGAACGAAAAGTGCGATAATTGACAGCACATAATAAAAATCAGTACCACAAATGTACCGATACTGCCGGAGAGAACCAAAGATCGAAAGAGGTCGTCCATTCCGTCACACCCCCAATGAAGTAAGCTGTTGCATTTTGAATACAGATTCAACGTATATTGTTTACAGTTGTTGAGCCCAGTATATAAGGAAGGTCCCACTTAGTTTGTTTTCTGGGGGTCTTATACATTGTAATGACGCCACTGTCTGTGACTACAGCGGCGTTTTTTATTCTCAGTTTAATGATTAGTATATTTTATTCTTGTGGCTTTTTTCCTGTTAAGTTGTGTAGTTTCTTTCCAAAGACCTCTGACTGGCTAAGCGGCCAAAGTGCCTACTTCTCGGCAACAAAGTTTCCGGGCTCCGGGATCAAAACCTGGAGCGTCATCCTTCAGTTTACCCAGTTGTAAATGGGTACCTGACGCTGTTCTTGAGTTAGGGAAGCCAAACGCAGCGAAGAAAAGAGCTGATCACCCCACCTCATAAAGCTGAACCAAGTATAATGAAGTCTCTAACACTTCACTCCACTGCGGCAGTATCTGCTATGAAAATATCTAGTGTCTTTTCAGCTCTCCATAACCTCATCTAATCTCTTCGAAGATGGCAGTACCACATACTGTTTTCCCATGCACCATATTCACATTTGAAATGAACTCTAAAGGGAAGTAGCCGTTATAAGAATTAAACGTTTAGTTATTTCCCTTCCGCTATCAGTATGAATTTATTTTCTTAATTGCCTCAACGGACTTGGAACGCTGACTTAAATTATTCCTTTATCGATCCGATAACAAATTCGGAGAGGCAGCCATCGTCACCATCATCAGCACCATCACCGTTACCACCACTACCATCATCACCATCATCATCATCGTTACCATTCAGCTCCATGAGAACCAAAGGCTGTCAAACGTGGTGTGCGAGGCAGTGGCGTAAGTACAATATAAGGGGGCCCTAAGTGCACACTACTGGGGTCCTAAGGAATAATGAGTTTAACAACTATAACCACCATAAGGCTGATCTTTAAAAAATAAATGTAACTACTTACTTCACCATTACCCTTTAGGTCGCCAAGGACCACAGGACTTCAACAACGTTGTGCCAGGTCCTTCTTTCCTACACCATCCGCGGAACATCTTCCAGTGTCTTCTTTATTCCTGTCTACTGCCTCCGGAAACGGGGACATGCTATGACATTTTAACACAGGAGCAAAGGGAATTAAAAGGCTATATATAAAGGCAGGAGTCTCGTACGAATGCAACTTTCTGGGGCCCACTTGGTGCTGGGGCCCACTCGGTGTTGGGACCCCGAAGGACTGCGGGGTCCAGCTGGATGGTAGTTACCCCACGTGTCCTCGCCATCTGCTCAACATCTTGCCATGTATTTATACTTTTCATGTCTGTCTCAGAAACTGGGACAATCAATGACGATTAACCGCAGCAACAAAATAGACTAAAAATAAATTTATATACAGGTAGTATATAATCGAAGTGGCCGGAATTCGAATCACCCCTTAAATGCATTGACTTGTTACAAATTTCCAAGTCCGTATTCCATCATATCATCATTTGTTAAAAGTCATATACTTTACAATAAATAAAAGGGCTTGATAAAAAATTTTTTTATGAAATTACAATGTGTTTTACTATACTAAGAGTTTTACAAAATACTGTGAAAATAGATGTACAAAATGTGGTACACAACAGCCACAAAAACAAATTAAGAATAATTTGTAACAGTCTGTACAAAAACACAAGCCCACAAATTAGTCAAATGAACAAGACAGACATTAGTGGATGCACTCTTCCTCCTACTAGACATAACTGGCAAACAGTACAAACACTTATAATACAAATGAGCAATGGAGACTGATGTATAAATTCTGAGGTCGTGATATCACGTCCAAATGGAAATTAACGTTTATTATCAAAACCAGTCGATGTTTTTTTTTTTTTAAAGTTAAATGCGGTAGAACTCTTCAGTGCTGTTCTGTAAGCATGTTTACATTGTTCCAGTCAATCAATGCCCCTTAGAACATGAAAAGTAAAATGACTTATGTTTAAACCTTAGAAGATATATCTATATATTTTTTTTCTTTTAAACGTTTTCACACTTTTTAGTTTATTTAATTAATTTTTTTAATGTGGCAGTCGTAAGTCGCGTACGTCTGAAGTCCAGGACTCTCTGTGTATACAATGGTGAATGTCCTTCCGACTACTACTTTCCAGGGCCCACTAGGCGATGAGGCCCTGGAAGTTGTCTGGTCAACCCGAGACGTAGTTATGCCACTGCTTCTTGGTCAGATCAGAAAGTATTGCAACGTTCGCCATACTGTAACGAATTTCCATCAATCTATTTCTCTTGCTTTAATAGCACACTCGGAAATGTTAGGTGTACTTCTCGGCAGTCTCTTGATAATCTCTCTCAACGTGTGTCGGTGCTGTCAGTGTGTCCATATTCATGTAATCTGTCATGGATTATCAACATCATCAAGTCAAACAGCTTGCTAGAGATACCACAACTGCAAGAGCAGGAAAATGCTTGGTGCAGGCTTCTTGCAAAGGGGGGGGGGGGGGGAAGCTACAATAGTAGATCCATCTTCCATAAGGTGTCGCGGTTCAACCCCACATGGGTTATAATTTGGGTATATAGTGTTCCTGTTTCTATATAGTACATTACATTTGTTGTTTTCCCAGACTGCAAATTCTCTTGCGTTTACTGAGGCGTTTTCTAAGATCTATGGGTGTATCTCTTTCCTGTTTTGGGGGTATATCGCCCGTCACCTTGTTGAGTTATGAGATTTTGTACTTTTATTTATTGTAAGCTACCTTCTAATTTATCGGCCTTGAGATTACTCATGTATTTCTAATTGGAATGCAGGGCTTTGTAATGTTTTGTAATTTATCTTGCTGGACAAAGAAAACAAAAGAAACAAAATAACAAAAGTAGAAAGAATACAGAAAAGTCAATCAGGGACACCAGTAATAATATTCACGGTAGAAGGGAATGACATTTCCAATTCAAATGCAACTCAGTTATAGAGTAGAACCCACAGTGACATACATTCCGCAAGTCATACAATGCTCGAATAGCCAAAGGTTGGGTCTTTCCCGGAAAGCCTGCCGGGCCAGCACCAGATGTAAATATTGTGCTGAAGAACATGCATATAACCAATGCAGGAAAGCCAAAGAGGACAAAATTACAAAGAAACAAACTTAAACAGAAAGTGTGCAAACTGTGATGGAAAGAACAGTGCTATATTATAAGGGTGCCCAGTATATCAGGCTGCTAAATTATCACTCAAACATGCAGCAAAACAAAAGATACCAGTCAAACTAGCAACTGGACATATAAACAAACCAATAAGAAAATACAATGCAGCACAACAAGGCAACAATGCAAAACAAAAAATTAAATCAGCAACAAGGGATGAAATCAAAGCATTAAGGTTAAAACAACAAGATGAAAAACCTAGTAAACCAGGAAAAAAACAAAGCAAAAGTGAAATAGGAGATGCATTAAAAAAAAACAGAAAAAGTGATAGAAGACATCTTAATGGTCCAACAGGAAATAACAAAAGATGTTATCAAGCTGTCGAAACTGAAAGAAGAAAATGAGGAGATATTTAAGAGGGTCAAAACAGGAAAACAAATTATAACCACTGAAGAAAAAAAAACAAAAGGGAGATACATGAACAAGACCTGGAAAACCCATGGAAAGAAGAAGTAAATAGAAATATAAATGAATTCATAAAATTCATAGAACACTTCAAGCAGACCTTCCACCAACTGATAAGAAAGGACATCGACGTCACAGCTATCAGAACCTGTTCCTCGGATACTTACAGCTGGTTCCATCTTGAGCAGTGCATCTTCCGCCTTATCGATTGCCTTAAACCCAACGATTTAAATATACAGCATTCATTTGTCGAGGCATCTCTTTCTACCCAATCATATATATATAGAGCTGATTGTCGCAGGTAGGTATAAATAGAGTATGTCTAAGTTAGACAGAGTATAAATGTGTAATATGAAAATAGAGGAGATAGAGTCACTAATGAAATTGTGGAGAGAGATATGACTTCTGAAGAGTATTGGGCTGCTACTTATCCAGCCTGCTGCGACTGACTTTTACTAAGTCAATCCCTCGCCCGTTCTCTCTGAACTAATTAGAAATAATTCTAATGCAGTACGAACATACAGCACGACATCCAAGTGACAGTTATGAGAGAAGAGATCCTGAGCACAGGATACATACATATATATATATATATATATATATATATATATATATATATATATATATATATATATATATATATATATATATATATATATATATTTATTTATTTATTTATTTATTTATTTATTTATTTATTTATTTATTTATTTATTTATTTATTAAGAGAGAAAAAAATCACAACATTAAATAAAAAAAAAATAAATACTGCCTTCGCGATCTTGGAAGGCAAGCGCTTTACAACCACAGTAAAAATAACACACCACTTCGTTCACTCACTCTAGCAGATGTCTCCGTCCCACACCCACTCCAACACACAGATACTTCCTCACTACCAAGTTTATCTAGCTAACAGGGGCCCCCAGTCTTCAGTGATGAAAACGGCCTCTCCAGTCTTGAGCACAATAACCCTGGTATGTAAGTTATCCGCACAAGGAAACCCTAACACAGTTTCTGTGAATTTTTATGCATCCAAATGAAGTAGAGATTATCTCCCCGTGGAAACCGTTATTAAAATAATCTAAGCGCACACCCACTTTCCAAAGCACGGGTGAAGGAGAAAATGATAGTGCAAATATCCAAGCACCACGAATAAATCCGATTAGCAGCCGCTAGAGCCCACTGTTGGCAAATATTACAACGAACATAGCTGAAGGCTCCCAAGGGATGCGCCTCTATTGGTTGGGTACAGATGACTTGACTTTCCAGGGCACGGGTGAAGGTTTGTTCTGAAGGATACTCCAATTACTCCGGGTTACAGGCTGTCAATGGGTATGGCAGTGTTGCTCACAAGCCGGGATGACAAAGGTGGCAGCCTGTCTGGCTGGAGGTTTATATACTGCTGAAGGCTGGGAGTATGTACTCCACAGTGTCAGGACCTTATGGGGCCTGATGATATTGCACGAGGTTTTGAGGGCAAAGGGACCTACTGGTTGCACGGACGATATTTTTACTCCAATATGTGGTGGCATGTAATTGCAGTAGAGATGTTGACAATGCAAGGTGCTCCCTATTGGGGTACTGAACACAGGTCCAGGCTGTTGACCACTCTCGATCAAAAGGAATTTAATCTCCGCCCAATAAATCTGGTTATAGGCTCTCAACCTAAAATGATTATCCAGGCAGCAAGGAATCCTAGAGTTACAATTGTAGGGAGTGATAGAGACCTGCCCCTTAAATAGTAAGAAAAATCGCCAGGTGCTTGGCCAGCTTTCCTTAGTCCGCCCGAGATGAAACAAACAAACGTAAGACTTACGAGAGAGAGCGTCTTCGGCTGCGCCCCGAGACTGGGGAAAGTGGCGTAATGTTAGCACAATCCCCCGTTCTACGAGCGACAAGAGTTCGGGATGAAACCCGAAGGACGGCAAAGATAAAAGGCAGAGAAAGTTTCGACGTATTCCAGATAAGATGGGCGGAGTCGAGAAATAGAAAGAAACCAAACAGATCAATCAGATTAAAGGGCACAAAATTCCACACAAAGCGTGACACTGATTTTTATCACTCTTTCTTATGTTCTATATTCATTAGGTTTTAAAAAATTTATTTATTGATATATTTTTTAAAGTTCTCTCTCTCTCTCTCTCTCTCTCTCTCTCTCTCTCTCTCTCTCTCTCTCTCTCTCTCTCTCTCTCTCTCTCTCTTCGTTATTTTTTCCCCTCAATATTTAATTAGATTTACTCTCACTCCTCTTCTATTTTCTTAATTTCCCGGTCCTTGTTTTTTCTTTTCTCTTTTTTCGTACTTAAAATGTTCTCCTTACTCCGGTAACAACGGCAACCTGTTTAGTCCATCCATGTGATTCCAATCAGGGAGTTTTCGCTTTTACTTTGAAGTTTTCAACTTAGTTCTCGCTTTCTTTCTTTTCTGTTTTTTTTTTTTTGTCCTGTCTGTTACTGATGAAGATCTTGTGTCCGCAACTTAGGTTTTTTTCCCTTGTCTTTTGTCCTAGTAAGACATTACTTTTTCCACTCCACGCTACCGAAGGGGTGTGAAGTGGTAGAGACTTCACCATACTAGGTCAAACTTTTTATCTGATGGGGTGACCAGTTCTCGTCCTCGCAGTCTTTACTTTCACTAACCCAGTAGCAGAGTAATGTATCCATTTACAGATGAAGATAAACTATCAAGAGAAAGACAGCGCTATAAATTAGAAGATAACATCAAGAGATTAATAGCAAAAACCTATCAGTGGACGACCATCCAAAGCAAAAGACAGAAGAATACGAGGACTTTGCAGATCGTCGTAGCTGACCTTCGATGTGCAGATGGCAGTTAATCTGATGTCAGCCTTGCCTTCTCGTTAGCTCTGACGTCATGACTCGTTATCATGACAAGGCCGCTTTGCGAGGGCATTTTGGAGAAGTGGGCTGACATTCTATTTTGTTTCTCTCGTATTTAGTTCTACTTACTTTCGTTCATCATTATCATGATCATCATCATCATCTTTATCAACATTTTTCTTTGCGCTCCTTACGGAGCCTAGAGTCACCACCGCAGCTGGTCCCATTGCAGAAAACGTGCACTAATTTATCCAACCCCCATTGGGATTTTATCATGTGGACGCCACTGCCGTTAAGTGTAAACAAAGGCGTATTCCGTTGCTATCCGAATTACCTCACACCCAGCATCAATCACAAGTCAAGCAACTCTCTGTGCTAGATTATCTTCACACCTCAGCGTTATCAATAGCGTAATAACGGAAATATTTCCACATTAAAGATCAAGATAGAAATAACCCCTGCTGTTGGTACGCGCAATATTTGTAAACACGCCCTGCGCGCACATCTGTCGGCAATGAGAAGTTGTGTTCATCAGGTGTTTATGTAAGCGTGAATGTGTTTGCAAATCGTGCGGCAGACTTAAGTGAGGATCAAAGCTTCAAAGCTACGTCGAAGAAAATGAGAACCATAAAGGAAGAAGACACACCTTTAACATATAATTTTCCCCACACATGTTCAGTACGAGAAATACAATAAACTACTAATCCAAAATAAAAATCAATAAAGGTCATGTAGATACATTTAAGATAATCTCAATTGCAGTAAAAAGATAGAAAAAGGTACAGTAAAACAAAATCTACAAACCCCTAAAAAACACAATAGGGTTAAAAAAAAAATCAAACTAAGAATGGAAGGGGACACACCATAAACACTACAGACATTAGACAACACCACAACAAACGGCAGAGAAATTGTAGCATTGAAGAACCAACACAAGAAAAGCAATCAAAATAATATGCTATATAGAATTCTTCTTCTTCTTTGACCCTTATCCGACGACTGTCAGTGACCATCACGCCTGGTGGCGTCTTGTAGGGCAGCAACAAATTGCTTCCTCTTTGTTCGGTCGGCGGCTATCTTTCGTGCAGTGCCCCAGCTCTGTTTCATTCTTTGCATCTTTACCTCCACAGTTCTCCGCCAAGATGTTTTTGGTCGGCCTCTCTTTCGCTTTCCTTCAGGGATCCATAGCATAGCTGTTCTTGTGATGACATTGGAGTCTCTTCTGAGGACGTGGCCAACCCAACTCCAGCGTCTGCCAGCTATGATGGTGTGTATGTCTTCTTGGCTTCTCCGAGTAAGCAGTACTTGGTTGGTGATGGCATTCTACCAAAATATTCGGAAAATGTTCCTTAGTCAGACTGTGTGGAAAGAGGACAATTTCAACATTTCCTTCTCTGCTACTCTCCAACATTCCGCACCATAGAGAAGCATAGAAAGTAAACTATTACTTTCATATAATATTAATTTGGTGTTGTGCTGTACTGAGAGGGCTTCTAGATGTTGTTTACACTAGCAAATGCTGTTATCGCTTTATTCTTTCTGTTGTTGGTGTCTTTGTTTGTTCCGTCGTCTGGTATTACTATGAATCTTATATATTGTTATGGTCTCAGGAATGCCTACATTGAATGTCATTACCTCTGTCTTTTTTAGAGTGATGTTCAGACCCACCTGATGGCTATACTTATTCAGTCTATCTGATTTTTCTTGGATATGTTGATGTGAATGTACGAGTAGTGCAATGTCATCTGCATATCCAGATCTTGCAGTGTAGAAAACGTTGCGCATTTTATTCTTTGTGTACTGTCCTCTGTTGTCTGGTGCATCACTGTGACAGACGAACTCAGCCGACCCTGAATGACCCTAAAGTGTTGGATGATATAGTACGACATTCGTAGCGACCCCTTGGATAACATCAGTGCCCCCGAATATTGTAACCTTTCGTCAAACGGGATTTTTCTTTTCACCTGGACTCATTAGCTATGCAACCGTTCCACACAGAGGGCAAACACGTTTGCTGATTAATATGTGGACAGTTTATCTACCGTTCATTCTGGTCATCGCATTGATTTAAGGAGAGATTAAATCACGCCCATGGACATCTCTTGAGCAATCATATGCAGTATTTTCATTAACTTGGCCCAGAGGGGGCGGCGCCAGAATCAAACGATAGTAGTGACCACTGATATGAATAAATATCATATCATGTTTTGTATACGATCACTTCCTGATGTATATTGTTTATACATGGTAGCCCGTGGTTACAGGAAGTGACGTCTTGACTTCTGCTCAAAATTTATAGCAGACGGCAACTTTGAATTGGGACAAGTTGAGCGTTCTTTAAAACACTTTGGTTTGTGTCTTCGGCCTGTGTAGAAGGCATGTGTCCGTGTGGACGATATCTTCAGCTTGTGTTATTAATCCACCTGCATGCTATTTTACCATCAATTGTATTACATCTTCAACTGCAAGTGTATTATCAGTTTAGGCAAAAGCAGAGTGTGAAGTTTCTAAATGCGTGAGTACCAGACTTTATTAAAATGCATGATGTCTCCGAGGACGAGACGGTAGTCTAGATACGACTAGAAGAGAATTCTTATATTATGCACTTGAAGAGATGAACAACATTGTGTTGTAATAAACGTTTGTACATTGTCAATGGTTATTGACGTGTTAGTGCCTGAGTGCCTGTGTGCGGGCCAGGGAGTTGGGATATGTCTGGCCAAAAACTGAACACACAGTATTGCTACATGTAAAGCTATTAAGTATAACCCTGGAAGGCGACTCAAGGCCTAAATAAAGACAGAGTGACAAAGCATGGAGTCTGTTGCACTCTTGATCCAATCCATAGCAAGTCAAGCTATTAAGGAATCGTACCCGTATCAGCATTTTGGGGGCCAAGCTTAACAGGCCAGAATCTGGAAGAAGCAAATATAACATTTTTCAAAATAGCGGCATTGATCGTCTGCCGAAGTTTTTAAAGTGTGGAAGAGACTTTCCAGCATTTAACTGCATCTCAAAGTGCCTCAAAGTGTCTGTCAGTAACAAGAAGAAGTGACATTTTCAATATCAACTCAAATGTATTATATGGAGATCTTACATCCTATTAACATCAGATGTCAGCTATAGACCAGAGCTGTTGTTTTCAAATGTTAGCCTTACGATTCTAGGCCTAACCTCAGCCTGGAGAACGATCCATCACATTGGTCCTTGCATGTCGAAGTCTCAAGGAGGATTGTTTTTTGGCAACAGATAAGTCTATGTATTGTTACATACAGATTGGCTGTAAATACAATCTGTTTGCATGATTTCTGACTTCACCATATGTGGGTTTTCATTACGTGTACTTGTTTGTATCTAGTGGGCAAGGTTGATGGGACTTGATTTGTTTATTTAATACCGCGAAAGCTAGGTCGAATGAGCAAATCAAGCGTTCTGTAGGTCAGTATCTGTGTGATTCAGATAGAGGACCCAGCATATTCTGCTGGTTGTATAAAAGTTTGCCTCTCTTGAATTTATCAGATCCATTTTTGTTAGCCGTATAGTCATGTTTAATTATTGTATGTTGTCATAAGTCTTGTTATTGTTATATTTTACTCAGTTTGTTACATTATTGTTTGTAATATTGTACATTCTCCTCTGACTGTCATTTATTTCATAGCTGTCATAATTGTTGTGATATGCGTCTTGTCTTGTATAGTTGTACTAGAGCATTAGTTTAAATTAATTCATATATATATTATAGTTATTCCTTTATTTTTCCATTTGTATTTCCTTCAGTTGCTCTAATCCTGTCTATCTTGTCATTACTCGGTGTACGTGCTATTTTCTTTTGTTGTTCATATCTCGTATTTCACTGCACCTATATTATTGCAATTATAAATTGATCTGAGATTGGTGGATGATGTATTGAATATTTAGCTGACATATTCATATACATAAAAGTTAAAATATTGTGTATTACTGAGAATCACAATAATTATAAATCATGGCTGCAGAAGAGGAGATGTCTGCCATGGAATATTTTTTAAGACACGGAAAAGAGTCTGGATTACAAGGACCAGCTCTTCAAGAATTTATTATGGAAAATTTAAAGGAGGTAGAGATGGAAGGAAAGAAAATAAGTTGTTGAGTATTATTGATGATAGGGAGAGAGTGATTGATGAGTTAAAGGATGAGGTGAGAGTAATAAAATCCCAATCAGATGTGGATAGATCTAAATTTAAATCATTACAAGATGATTTTTCAAAATCTAAGGAGTCGTTGGATACTGCCTTGGGGAAGAACAAAGTTCTGAACTCTGAGATTCTGTCACTGCAAGACAACATTGCAGCTTATCAGAGCAAAATTGATAAACAAAGTGATGATTATTCTGATAAACTTACTGCTGTTAAAGATAAGTTTTATAAAGCAAAAGAGGCCATGGAAGCTAACATTCAAGCACAGGCTGCTAAAATTCGTGGTCTAAGAATTCAAGTTGCTATGCTTCAGCCAGATATGGAAAAGGCAAATATAAGGAGATTAAAGAAATTGGCAACAAAGAAAAGAGCCATGTTGGAGGCAGAGTTTGAGAGTAAAATTTCAGAACGTGAGACTGAAATTCAAAAATTAAAATGTCCTCAGGGTCAACAAAAACAAAGTTTGACTCAGGATGAGGTGACTACCTCTAAAGTATTGCCCAATAATGATAAGATTAATGTTTGGAATTTTGAGAAAAATATTAAGATCCAAAATGATGATATTGCACTGAAAGATTTACAATTAGCTCAATCTAGAAGAAGAATAGAGGGTTTACTCGATGTTGTACTAAACAACAATTTACTGTCTATTGCTAGCTCTGGGAATGCTAGTGTCAAAAACACAAAATGTGATAAGATCAAATCATCACATCATAAAAGAGTGAATGGATCTTGGCGGGGCAAGTACAACTTTCCTCGACATCACTATAATAATAGCGAGTTTACTCATAATAATACTGCCTCTTCTGAGAGTGACTCGTGGCGACATGCCAACAGTCGTATAAACAGTATGACAAATAATTTATCTGTTCGTCCTTTGTCCACAGGTAAAACAGTATTCCTTGATCAACATAATGAGGTTGCATGTGGGCCTGACAAGCCTAGCAACAGTGCTAAGAATATTTTGCAATGTCAGGACCTAGGTCGTAAAAGGACAGACCAGTCTATCCAGGAAATAACTAACGTGACTGATGATGTTCAGATTGGTTCCATCTACTTTGATATGGACCACTGTAAAATGTTTTGTCAACTGCATGGTAACAGTTTACTTACTCTTAAGAGTAGTGATAATGTCGAAAAAAAGGACACTAAGGTTACTAATGAAAGTCATAAGGTGACACTTCCCTCTAACAGTGTAGAGTATGAAAATGGAGGTCCTATGCCAACTAGTACCAATGCACATAACCGAAAATGCTTCAAACCTACAGGCATAAATAGAGATAGGTGTTATACTCAGTCCAGCCAGTATAGTGCACCTTACAACAAGAATATTACTTCTGTGAGAAATAAACATAACCATGTTGTTCATAGGCAAAAAGGGATGTACCACCCTCATGCACAATCTCACGACAATAAAATGCCTTGTAGAGGTAATGGTGCTTATTCACGCACCGTATTAGTGCGTAATTTGCCACCAGGCACCACGTGGCAAGCACTGGGTGAATTTTTTCAATTCACAGCTGACGTAAAGTTTGTACGTCTGTTGCCTGGTGACAGTTTCTGTGATAAGACAGCACTTATTTATTTCTATTCATATAAAGATGCTCAAAGCGTTGTTGAGTGTGTCAATGGATCTTACTTTGGGGACTATTGTCTTGAATTGCAATTATCCTTTTAATTTAATGTTTATCCTTTTTATAGGTGAAAAACACCACTTATTACTACAAATGCTGTGTCAACTCAGGGCATGGGCTCGTTCTGACTAGGGTGATCTAGAAACGATGATATTGTTTTGGTAAAGATGATGTATGATGACGAGGAGATTGAATAAGAAATGGAAGAAGAAGATGATAATAATGATGATTATGAAAATCTTCATCATCAGCAAAGTAATGCTGATATACAGCTAATGGATGATGTCACTACTAATGATGATTCTGTATTTCAGATTGAACTCATGGATAAGGAATCCTTTGGTCAGAGACAGAGAGATGATATTTCTTTAAGAAATTTTTTTTCATATTACTCATTTAAATGATTTAATGGTAGATGACAATGCTAAACACTGGTATACTATAAAGAATGGGATATTAGTAAGAAACTATCAAGATGCTAATTCCTTAAAGAAACAGATTATGATACCAGCTTGTTTATTAAAATGAACATACAGGCTTTAGTCCAATCAAACCCAATGTCAATATTAAAACAGCTATTAATTGGAGCTGAGATGAATGAAGAGGTTCAAACCTCATACCTATATGAAATGGATCACGGGTTCAATGACGGTGGAGTTGTGACCCCTTGCTTGCCGATTATTGGCTTTCTCATCAACCTAAGGAAAAAAATAATAGACGCATGCCAAATTGCAGAAACTGTCTGATGTCGGTTATATTGTTTCAGTAGATGGAAAAGAAAAAACTTTTCATATCAATATAATACAGCAGTTTCATACACGTCCACCATATCTAAGACCAGTCTTTCAAGCTCTTGATCAATCTGTCAGTCGTCATTCTTCTTTGGCTGTCATACAGGAGGAAAATTCCGATTTGACTGATGGAAATGACTCGCTATTAGTATTACCTAGTCTTCACTACTTAGCTACTGAAAGTTGGAAAGATGTATCCTTATCTTGAACGCTGTCTTCTGTTCAGAAAGAACAAGCTACTCAATTGTTACTGTCTTTTGCTGATGTCCTTACTGATGTACCAGGACATACCGATATCATCGAACATGATATCGTTCTTACTGATTTTCAACCTATTAAGTTGAAACCGTATCCTATACCGATACATTTACAATGTCAAGTTAAGGAGGAACTAGAACAGATGGTGAAATTAAATGTCATTTCTCCATCTCATTCCCCTTATAGTTTTCCGATGGTCTTGATCCGGAAAAAAGACAAATCTATACGTATATGCATAGATTTTAGACGTCTAAATTCTGTCACTATCCATAACGTGGAACCACTCCCCGTGTTGGAGTCTTTATTGGATAGATTAGCTTCGGCTACATTTTTCTCTAAATTTGATCTGTCTAAAGGCTATTTCCAAGTGCCATTAACGGAACGATCCAAGCCTTATACTGCGTTCGCTACTCCATTGGGTCTATTTCAATTCAATTATATGTCCTTTGGTTTAGTAAACGCACCTGCGACCTTCGTTCGCATGATGAGACGACTCTTCTCTGACAGAGAAAACCTCATTACTTACATTGACGACATTTGTCTGTTTCATCAATCGTGGGATGAACATTTAGAGGGTATTCAATCCTTACTTAGCACTCTACGTCTTCATAATTTATCTGCACGTCCATCTAAGACTAAAATTGGATTTCAGGAGATTTCATTTTTGGGTTATAAAGTGGGAGGAGGTTTTTTGAAAACAGAGGATACTACCATCTCTAGAATTCTAAACCTTGATCTACCCAAGACAAAAAAAAAACAGGTTAGAAGTATTCTAGGACTCCTAAATTTTTATCGCAAGTTTATCCCGAATTTTGCAGAGTATACGTCTGTATTGTCATCACTGGTGAAGAAAGAGTCGCCAAATAGGTTTGTTTGTAGTCAAGAATGTCGTGTAACTTTTAATAGATTAAAATGTCTGTTTTCCAAATTGCCTATATTGAGATTGCCTGATCCTTCTAAACATTTTACCCTCAGAGTCGACGCATCAAAATCGTCCATTGGAGGTTCGTTGTTGCAAGAATGGAATGGCTGTTTGCATCCTACACTTTATGTTAGCAGGAAGCTAACGCCTACTGAGCAGCGATACCCGATTATTGAAAGAGAGCTGCTGGCTCTTTTTTGTGCTTCTCTAAACTGCAGCGCTACCTGCTTGGTGCAAGTTTCACACTCGAGACGGACCAGAGAGCACTCTCTTACCTCAAAACAGCGAGATTTAAGAATGCAAAAGCTGCCCGTGCCTCACTGGCCCTCCAACCCTATCAATACCAGATTAAGCCCATCGAGGGAAGAGTGAATGTGATGGCTGATGTATTGTCAAGATGCGTGAAGCATCCGCTATCTCCAGTTGTCGCCGCAAATGCTACTGCAATCCAACTTTGATACTCAATAATTACAGAACTTCCTTTCTGACAAGTCAGGAATTATTTCACAAATATGAAGCATCATGAACTAAGGCATATGCCTTCTGTTAACAGATGTATCGCATGCTTCAGAGATTACAGCCACATTGCTTCGTCATGCACTTAAACCGGTTGCAAAACTAGAGACAGTATGCCAAGCAACATGATGATGATGAATTTCTGTCCATCCGAAGTCAACTGATATATTCAATCGTTCGGTGTATGATGTCTAGTGCACTTGGTCAAGGACAATACTTCGCTACTACATACACGTTGTAGAATGACTCTTGGCAGTATGACTATCCAATTCTGTACATTTCAGATACTTTGCTGCAATTTCCAAAATGATTTGCACTAATTATATGACTGAAACGTTTAAAAAAAAAAAAAAAAAAAGGGACGTAACTATAAATTACTTACTCCAAATATCAAAAAGGGACATAACAGAGAAATTATATTTCAACAGGAACTTATAAAATTCTCAAGTGCAGAATGAAGAATGGTATCTGTGCTGTATATGCTATTGCATGGAGGACAAACATCGACATCCGACATAGAGGAAAAATAGATCTTTTTTAATGAACTATTTCATTCCTGCATATGTACTTAACTGGACATCAATAACAATGATGTGTGAATAAGTGCAAACTAATGACTTATTGGAACTTTAATTCTTTTAAAAAAACTTCTACAGGAAGGACTTTGTATGGTCAAACATGAACGGTTTTAATAACCTTAGTGATATTACATTGGTTCATTAATGTGTCACTACGTGAATTGAATTACATTGGGGTTTATACTTAGTATAACCTATAACCTTCGTATGTTTCGATATTAAGTAATATATCTTCACATGACATCTCATTAACATTGTCATTCACCACATGACATTGCATACATACAAATATTAATAACTATTTTGACATATTGTCACAGTCACCATTTATATTTTGACTTGTCTGCCTCATATGATCTATTCTGTCTTTGATTGCTTATTATGCATTTCATTTGATAGATAGGGAGACTTACATGACCGACATGACTTAAGGCGTTTGTTGACATGGTGTGCTGTATGAGTGCCATGACTGACATATTGACTTTTTCCACATTGCCTTCTAATTAATGTAGTTACCTCACATTCGTGTCAAAAGAGTGGCTTCTAAACGATAATGGGTTTGGTAATGTTATTACTAAATACCACACCTTGTGTGTCAAATTGTCGATTATGGAGCACGCCTCTAGGTGCTATCATAAGGATGACAGTTGAGAATGTGGATATTGTCATATGGTTTCTCCAGTGACCTTGTAGATTGTACTATGGAAATAATGAAAAGTTCATTTTCATTATTTTAGTGCAGGGGGGAATAAATGATATGAGTAAATATCATATCATGTTTTGTATACGATCACTTCCTGATGTATATTGTTTATACACGGTAGCCCGTGGTTACAGGAAGTGACGTCTTGACTTCTGCTCAAAATTTATAGCAGACGGCAACTTTGAATTGGGACAAGTTGAGCGTTCTTTAAAACACTTGGGCTTGTGTCTTCGGCCTGTGTAGATGGCATGTGTCCGTGTGGACGATATCTTCAGCTTGTGTTATTAATCCACCTGCATGCTATTTTACCATCAATTGTATTACATCTTCAACTGCAAGTGTATTATCAGTTTAGGCAAAAGCAGAGTGTGAAGTTTCTAAATGCGTGAGTACCAGACTTTATTAAAATGCATGATGTCTCCGAGGACGAGACGGTAGTCTAGATACGACTAGAAGAGAATTCTTATATTATGCACTTGAAGAGACGAACAACATTGTGTTGTAATAAACGTTTGTACATTGTCAATGGTTATTGACGTGTTAGTGCCTGAGTGCCTGTGTGCGGGCCAGGGAGTTGGGATATGTCTGGCCAAAAACTGGAAGGCGACTCAAGGCCTAAATAAAGACAGAGTGTCAAAGCATGAAGTCTGTTGCACTCTTGATCCAATCCATAGCAAGTCAAGCTATTAAGGAATCGTACCCGTATCAACCACGATCAAAGACACGGGGGAGATCTCAGGAAGGACTGGCGGCATGCTATCAAAGGCAGTAGTGGTCCCTGAAACGAGCGACGCAAGTTTCCTGCCGGTATTTCGCATCTCGGTGTTAAAAACGAAACCGATCGCAGTAGGAGCGAACGGGAAAGCCGGCGCAAGCAGCGAGCGAAGATACGAGAGACCAGGGGCGGCTTCTCTCTTTAGTCTGACGGTCAGATCCCCAAAAGTGTCCTGAGATCTAAAAAGGTGTCAATTTTCTCATGTCCCACTCATCTTGAAATTAAGTTAGATATATACAGACCACGTAGAAATACACTTTATCACTCGTTGGCCAGACCTTTACAGAAGCACTAGCTATATTTGAAATCCTGCTAGATATTCCCCTGGATTTTTATATATATTTGCAGTAAATTCTATTTCTGTGCAGAACGGTAATATATATTGTGTAAAGTGATCAGTGGTCTAGTTCATTCATTCTATTTCACTGGATTTTGTGTTAATTTAAATCTATTAAATTAAACCATCTCAATAGTTCCAGTTGTAAATGTAATGACATATCTGCTATATTATTTCCAAAAAAGATAATAGAGGCTGAAATGCTTTAATTAACTTTTAAAGTCGCGAAGGAATTTATAATTAATAAATTTAGTTAAGTCATATATTTATAGATGTGTGTTTTAACCATTAGAACTCGCGCAGTGTTTATTAAATACATAATTAAATACGCGAATATATATATATATTTATAAATAGCCTTAACGGGAAATTCATCGTACTTTAGAATGTTATTTGATTTTTCGGTATATTACATGTCTTTTTTCTTTCACACAGAGTGATCGTAACCTTGCGATCCCAGCAATAAAGAAATCATCTTAAAAAACTTCCAGACATATTGATGTAACATTTTTAAATTTAATCTTGTGGCGGTTCGATGCGACCTAGCTATCATAATTACATGAAAGAAAGCCTACCCAAGACTATTTAAAGAACAATCATCATTTTAAAATTACAAATCTGTAAGATAAACTGGAAGTTGAACCGTGCCAGTAGCGATACTTGATTTACTGCCCTACTGTGAAAGAGTACATATTTTCCTGAACTGTGACGGCTTAAGTTTTTCCTCACTGGATTAATAAACTTACCGGTCAGTTACTACCATCACGCATTGAAGGAATTTTACCATAGCGGAAGATTAAAGAGACCACTTCATTTTCACCCCTGTGTCGAACTGTGTCAGTGCCATCCCATAGACTCTTTTATATAATAAAACACAATAACTCTTAGGCTTCAAGTCCGGCGATAAGTGAAAATAGTTGCTATTAGCAAACCTCGCAACATCTGGGGCGGGACACGGAAGTACCAGACCTTTTCTTGTGTCAAGAGTGTAATTGCTGTTTATATAATTCTATTGGAGTGTCTGATGCTGTAATCGCTAAGTGTGTGAATATATGAGTGTGGATCCTCACGCGCGTGTATGAATGACAGGAAATTTAATCTTTTTTTGTAACCATTTTGTTAACTTGCTTACCTGGTAATATAATTTTCTGTATACCCTGCATTGTTCCTTTAAGTGGGATAGTTGATAATTGGTTAACTCTGTTTAAAACCCCCCCTTTTTCATTTGCTTAGTAAAGGGAAGAACAATTGGGAAGAACAGGATTCTTTCTACCACCCATACCTAATTTTGAAACACCTCTTTCAGAGTAATTAACTTCACTGTTAGGTTAACGTACCTATGTTCCTGATAACTATCTATTTTTGGACTGGGTTTATCTTTGTCTAATAAGCGGGACGGGCTTAGTCGATACCAATCTTCTTCACCCCCTCCCTACCTTGTTATTTGCATTTTCTGTACTTATGATAATTTTTGCTGTAAACACATGATTATTGTAGTGATTGTTTTTTTAACTTTAATAAACAACATAAACTTAATCGTTACTGTGTTGGAATACCCAAAGCCCAACAATTTCCCCTATTTGTTTAAGATAGTTTGTATCCACGTCGTCTGTGTGTTTGAAGCACCAAATCGGTGTGAGAGCATGTGTGTGTCTGGAAACTGGCAAATAATTGTTTGACCAGGAGCGCCTGAAGAGTAGATTGAGAGAAACTATTTGTCGTAAATAAGTCTGTCTTTACTCTCCTCCAGCACTCTGTGAAGCAACTATTTACTCTCTACATTTCTATCACTGAGCTGTTCACCATCATTCTACACTCTAAACCGGACCACTATTTCTAAGACTCTTTCTCTCAAAATAAATTTACGCAATCACCCAGTCTATGGCTGTCAAAAATAAAGTGGTTGATGAGGCGCATCCCTTTCGTACTCATGTCTTTACATCAAACGTTAGGTTGCTCTGCCCAACATTACGTGTAAAGTTAGCAAAGAAGCTTTTTATGATGGCAGCTTCTTTTTTTATAAAGAACTTTATTTATTTTACATTGTTAAAGTGATGATTAAACCTGTTTATATGTAAAGGTAAAATATAGTTGGATTAATCACTATTGAATGAAGTGTATGTCTGCATCCGTTTGTTCTAAATACATAACCAGTTAGAGCTATTAGATCAAGATTTTCTGAATCACATTCATCATGGGGCTTAGAAACACGAGCGGAAATATGTTACCTCACAGAAGGTGCGGGAGAGTAATGAGTTCATGGCAGCTTAGATGGTCTCAGTTGTTATGCTTGCTTTTCTTTAAAATCCTATGAGCTTCCTTAAACAGAAGCATCATTTTTCTATTTTTATGTTTGCCAACAGTAATTTTGAGTGAAGGGTGACACTTTTGAAGATCCTTATTATTATACTCTTGGTCATTTTTTTTTTTACAACGGTGAGACAAGACAACAGGAGGCTGAGACGCTTGGGAGTCATGACCCAAGTGGGCCCGCCCCCCTTAGAGTGTAAAGGAGTATATGGGCCGAAACACTCGTCGGACGGGGGGACTTCTTCTGATGATCAGATTGCTTCCTGTTGTATCGCTCTGTAAAGAGTTTCCTATCATCATACCGTCACACTAACCCATATGGGGATGAACAAGGTATCGTAAGAATAAATCAAAAACTTGTAATAGAATACATTTCTTAATTAATCTTCTGGGCTCTACGCAGGCACTACACGAAATATCCCTCTGCCCCTAATTAAGGGAAATAATGAGCTGCTAATATGGATTGGGTGTCGTATTTGATGGCGGGCGTCGGATGGTGAACAAAACAATATAATCATGAACATACTTCAAAGAGAACAGTTCGTGAACAAAGAAATGTAATTGCGGATATAAGGAGAATGTTTCATGGACAGAGAAATGTAATTAAGGATATATTGAGATTTCATGGACAGAGAAATGTAATTAAGGATATAAGGAGAAGATTTCATGGACAGAGGAATGTAATTGAAGATATCAGGAGAAGATTTCATGAATAGAGACATGTAATCATGGATATATGGTGAAGATTTCATGGACAGAGAAATGTCATTAAGGATATATGGAGATGAGTTCATGGACAGAGAAATGTAATTACGGATATATGGAGAAGATTTCATGGACAGAGAAATGTAATTACGGATATATGGAGAAGATTTCATGGACAGAGGAATGTTATTTTCGGATATGAGGAGAAGATTTCATGAACAGAGGAATGTAATTACGGATTTAAGGAGAAGATTTCATGAATAAAGAAATATAATAACTGATATGGAGTAGAATTATGAACAAAGAAATATAAACACCGATACAAGGAGAAGAGTTACTGAAGGAAATAAAGCAAAATCACGAATATGAGGTGGAAGGGAAATGAGCCTTAGTGAACAACTGACGAAAAAAAAAACAATTAAAAAGAAATAAATTAAAATTAGAGAAAGACAAAGTTAAAAGATAATGAACAGCTTGACACCACTGCATAGAAAGACATCAATAATATAGCTGTTTGAAGATATGAAAGATCGAATTCTAGGGACTGTTAAAATCCTGATTTTTAAGATTCTAAGTCAAGGGTTGGGCAACGTTTTTGGGTATTACTCCAAAATCTAATCGTGTTAAACGATATTACACCCTAGACTTTAAAACAAAAACAAGCTAATTGCTCTTAATATGAAGAATAAACTGCTCTCAAAGTCAAGAATTAATAAAAGACTTAAAAAGCCACACATGCTGTCATAAGAATAGCACACATACAAAATTAATAAAAAGGATTGAAGAACTGAACAATTTCATTCAAAACATCTCTGCTTCGGGTTTTGGAAAAATTGTGCTGTTTCATATTTGATAAAACAACATCTATATCAGGGCTTTTTGATGTCAGAGCAACTTGGATGCGGTCTTCGGGGTCCAACCGATTTCTGTACTTTGTTTTCAAGTTCATAAGGGTAGAAAATCTTTGTCCACAAAGGTAGGTTGTTCAAAAGGCAGCAGCATTTTTGTCGCTTCTACCGTGCAATTTTAAAAGCCTTTGCAGTTTTTGACATCCAAAAAGATGATAGACTGTCTTGTTCTGAAATTCCATGCGTGCTTCACTGTTGGAATGAAGTTCAAGAAGTCCCTCTGCCTTCACGCTCTTCAGGAACATCACCAAGTTGACTGTTGAAGGGATTTACAACTCAACTGACAGTATGTGAATCAAGCTCTGGAAAGTAATCGGAGAACCGCTTTGTGAGTTTGGTCAGATACCATGTAACTGACTCCTTGATTTCACAAAGTCTGAGATCTTCACAATCTTCCAAAAACTCTGCTAGCTTTGGAAAGGCGGCTATCTTGTTTTGTTCCACTTTGTGGTTCCAGTATAGAAGCTTTGATCCAAATGCTGAAATTTCTTCTCTTGCTAAAAAGACATTGATATTTCCCCTTGCAATTCCTTGTTCACCGAATTCACATGCCCAAAGATGTCAGCTACAAGTATGCGAGATGTGCAAGCCAAGTGGAGGTCCTCAACTTATCTACAACGGCATGTTATTGATCCACCAGAAAGATTTTTAGTTCAGATCTGAGAGCCCACATTCGATTCAGAACATTTCCACCTGAAAGCCATCTCACTTCTCTATGAAAAAGGAGGCCTGAATATTCAGCTTCCCCATCCTCACATAAATCACGAAATAGCCGCGTGTTTAGTGCATGTAATTGGACAGCATTGACAATCTTGATTACATCATTCATGACAGCTTCCAGTTCAGGTTCCAACTGTTTCACAAGCAATGCCTGGCGATGGATCATACAGTAGGTAGCTTCAATTTTTGGATTCTGCTTGTTGGCCAAAGCCGAAAAGCCACTAACATGACCCAACATGGCTGGAGCTCCATCAACAGATACCCCAATACAGTCTTCTGTGACGGATCGGATGAAAATAGAAGCTACCCTTAAATAGCATCGGGGGCCCTGAATTTTGTTGTAATTTTATCGCCACCGTGGAATCCCCACGCATGCTGATTAGTTTGCATCATTTCCACGTGGATTTCCCCACGCGGGCTAATTAATATGTAATAGTTATCATGCGGGCAGCTAGGACATCCGCTTTGTCTTAATTTTAGTTTAGCCACGCCTACTGTCTTATCCCACTAAACATCATCAAATCATTCCTGGGAGATCGACAACAGTTAGTGCTTCACAACAACTCGACATCAGATTTCTCGAAGATAGATACAGGAGTACCGCAGGGTTCTATTCTTGGGCCCCTACTCTTCGCAATGTTCATCAACGACCTACCACTACATCTAAAATATTCAACATGTGACCTCTTTGCAGATGATTGTACTATCTACACTAGTGACAATGACTGCGTGGCACTTGAAATGACTCTTCAATGCGATGTAGACAATCTAACAAAATGGAGTAATATGAATCGTATGCCATTAAACACAGCAAAAACGAAATCTATGTTGATTACCACCAGACAGAAACTCCTAAACTGCACCAAAAGATCGCTACAGGTACACGCGGAATCAATACAAATTGAACATGTAACAGAACACAAAGTTCTAGGAATCACGATTGACCAGCACTTAACGTGGAACTCCCATGTACGGAATTTAACCAAAAACCTGGTTCAAAAGACGTACCAGCTAGCCAAAATAAAACACTTCTTAGACGCAGACACTAGACTATTGTTCTATACCTCACATATACAGACACATCTAGATTACTGCTCTACACTATGGGATGGTTGCCCTGCTTCCACCTCAAAGAGACTGCACTCCCTGCATAAGAGAGCAATACGTCTGATCACCGATAATCGCACGATATCACACACAAGGACAGGAAAAGAACCCACAATACTGTCCCTGAAAAAACGTCTTCTCTACAACAAAGCCAAGCTGACTCACGCAATTCTATCAAACAATGCTCCGCCGTACCTACGATCATTGTTTCAAACCAGTAGAAGAGAGGGACTACAATTACATCAGTTACGTCTGCCCAAACCTAGGATCGACCTGTTCAAACAGAGTCTAGCCTACTCTGGAGCCTACTTATGGAACAGCCTTCCACACCACCTAAAAAGCCTACCTACACAATATTCATTTAACAAAGCACTTTTCAAACACTTCCTAAACACTAATTATCTACCCCCATAGAAACATCATTTGCCTGTCAACATCTCATCCATAGGTCAACATTTCTTTTCCTCTTCCGCTAGTTTTTAATGGGAATAATTTGTTTTATATCCATGTAATACTGTGAGAATGTACCCTCATACCACTGTACTGTAGAGATGTGAATGTTTCCGTTTGCTTAAATGGGTCATGTACATGCAGATATAATTTTTTTTTAACTGCTGAAAGACTTTTTCTGCTACAGAAGTGCGCAAGAAAGTGTTATTATTATTATTTCAATTTCCGCCAAGAATGTATGGATGTAAGCGAGAATGTGTTTTTGTAATTTTTGTATTGAGGATTGATGACACATTCAAAAATACTACAGATTAGACGTTTTGACCGCATAAGTGAGTGTCGGTATACATAACTTATTTATTTATTGTTTTGTTTATATTATTTTATTTTTATTATTATTATTTTTCTGCAGTCACTATCTTGTTTATTTAAAAAAAAAAAAAAACCTACTCATTTTTTATTATGATTGTATACTGTAAATGCATGCTGTTATGTTAACTTTATAATGTTGCATGCCTTTAAATTAATGCTTAAAGTAATATGTGGGAATAAAAGGATATAGTATGCAAGATTAATGAGAGTGAAAGGGCAGAATGTTAGACGGGCCTGCGCGCCCAATTCTTAACCCTTCGAAAATAAAGTTCGTTCGTTCGTTCGTTCGTTCTCTCGAGCTATGAAAATCAAGCTATTTCTCGTTCTCTTTCTGCCACCCCTTCAAGGAGGCGTCGCCAGAAGAGCGGCAAGCGGTCAGTTATCAAAGACGGTTGTAGTCCATAGGAACGGTTGGCATGTTAGTGCGAAATGGTCAAGAGGGTTAGGAATCGCTGTAGGACAAAGACGAACGGGGAAAGGTAGAGCTTCGATCGGCGGGCCCAGTCGAAATAGCTCTCTAGAATCAAGAGAGGCGAGGAATATCGCATGCGGCTATTACTTTTCATTTCATTTAATATATATTGGTATCGCTGAAAAACGCAGTTATCATTCGCGCCAGAGAGGTGAAAAAGTACCTAGCTCTTATATTAGAATCTTACAAGATTTTTTTTACATTTCTCTATACGTGGAGGGAATTCATTCTGTGTGCTGCGGTAAAATATATTATTTTGGGTGATTCAGTAGTTTAGTTTCTTCATTTTATTTCACTGGATTGTGTGTTAATTTAAACATATTAAATAAACCAGATGTAAATCAAAGAATGTAACTATCCGTTATTTCCTGAGATAATGATGTGTAACATAATTATAAAACGCTAGGCGATCGTAATTGTTTAATAACCACATATTTCTATTTCATCTTGCGTAAATTTTGAGGAATTAACTGTTCATAGCTAGTGTTAAAAAACTATACATTAGCTAGTCACTCGTGTAGTTCTTTTAATATAGATAATTAAATACCGGAGTGATTTTACAGGTCTTACCTAAAACGCGGGTGTTCGAATAATTATAGTAGTATTACCTGTTTTATTAATTCTCTTTTATGCAGGTGGTCATACCTTTTGCAATCCAACGGTTTTTTAATAGAGAGTCATTTTCAGATGGCTTATGGCATCCCAAATTATATGTTCCTAAACATACAAAAACATTGACAGTAAAAATCTGATGTTTGAGACCCTTTTAGGTCCACCTTCTCAATGTTAAATGTTGTTAACCGGTAAAACCTGGAACGGGACAATGCCAGAAGATTTTTCTATATTAACCTTATACAGTTCCCTGGCCTGATGAGGCAGAACGTACACAGGAACTTTCTTTAATCAAACCCATATGACAGTAAACAGTGTTCCTAACACCAAATATACAGAGAACATTTACAGCTATTTCATTCAGAGAATAGTCTGGGAGTAACATTCCGATGTGTGATAATATCTTCACATTCACTACGACAGAAACCTAGAAAAAAACCTATCCCCACCAAATACCGGCAGTGCGAAGAGGAATTCCCGCCAGAAAGAGGAAAAATACAATCAACGCTCCAATTCAGCGAAATCTCCGAGAGAAAAATAGCAGTTGCCTAGACGGAGGTTTCTAGGGCTGAACTGGACAACAAATAACAGGACATATAATAGTCTTAAATACATTGTATTTTGATTAATTCCATGGATGTATGCAGTGTCGGCAGAGGGTAAGTTTGACTGTTGTGAGCTCACTGTATGTATGTAGAGCGTGAAACGGAACGAAAGAATTTATTTTCTTAAGTTACTACTGATATAACACCTTCTCTTTTATCGATCTCTCACTAAGTCTGAAGGCCCACGGGATAGTTAAATTAAGGAAGTGGAGGGGAACTGCGGTAAGACGTGGAATACAATGGATGGGTTTGAAAAAAAAAATCGAAAAAAGGTGATTCGTCTTACGAGGACAAAAGACAAAGAAAATAGTCTACGTTACGGCCACAAGGCCTTCGTCAGGAAAGGAAAGAAAGTGAAGGCTAGATAGGACACATAAAAACTAAATAAAATAAAAAACTGGGTACTTCCCTGAAGGCAAGAACCGAAATTCTATCAAAATTGCTGTCTGTTGATGAGCGCCCGTCCTGACTACTCCCCATTCCCACTGTTAATCACTTGTTTTGATTTTTTGGGTAAACAACCTCGGGTTGGATCATTCCTAGTTTTCCATACTCCAGAGTGTAATTTTTCTTTTCTCTTTTGTAACTATAATTCACTGATGTAATGATAACGATGTATTTTATGTTGTGATCTATTTTCTAAGGATATAATAAACTTAATAAACCTTAAGCTATTGGTGTTGGTCAAAACCTCCCCTGCCGATTATATGTGACCTTATAGTTTACCTGTTCGTTTCTACGTATGTACGTATTTATGTCACAAAACTGTTTGTGTGTGCGTACGAGAGGATATTGTAATTGAATCAGTATCTAGTGAGAAAATACATCTCCATTAAAGTGTGTCGTACTAGATTGGTTGGGATGGGCAATTACTCAATCCAAGACAGTATTTTTTCTTACACCTGTACTCCTCGTAAACAGGACTATTTCTCACACCTTTCTCTCACCTAGATCTCACCATCTCACCTCTGCTCGAATGGGACCATAAAAATATAAGGCCTATCTATAAAAATTACGACAATAATGGGGGCTCGTCCGGGATTTTGAGCCAGGTCTAGTAACTGACTAGCGTCTGTTACGGTATCTTGTCTGAAATTTTCATTTAGATAGAGTGTGTTGTGTGATCGTCTTGTGAGATAAGGAAATAAAAAAATTATCCCCCTAGAAAAACGATCTTAGTTACAGGGTGTTTTGACCATACACAATTATAGGTTCTTTTTCCCCACAGCATTAGAGAATTATTTACAACTTGTTTAAAATAACATCTCTGTCAAATGATAAAATTTTGTGCAAAACCGTTGGGTCGCGTGATTGTTTATCAATCATTAAGGGTTTTTGAAATCTGTAGAGCTGAGATATACTAAGGACCGCCTTCTGACTATATAAATAAGTCTAGTTAATAACGCCCTCCTCTAAACTGACTTCGGCGGGCGAGCTTTGTGGTGGAGAATTAATGTTTTTTAAAGAAACATTTTTTTCTCCTTAAATTTAAAAAAAAATAAATATAATAATTTTTTTGTATAATTTTTGTCTCTACCGATAGTAATAGTAGATTTTGTCTAGTTGTTAACTGACCAACCTTTTAATGTGGCATAGTTGACTGCATTAAGAGCCTTAATTGCCAGATAATAGCAGCGAGAGGTTAGCAAATTAATAACTGTAGGAGGTATCTCATGTGATTTATAGTTTGTGTTTTTCTCGTAAGCGGCATATTTTTTCCCTTCTTTTCTTCTTCTTTTCTCGGCTTAGTAGCATTCAGTTCTTTAACATGGCTGAGCGAGTTAAGCTTAGGTCGATGCTAAGAGATGAGGCAAAGGAGACAGGATTGCAAGGAGATGAAGCGACCGCGTTTGTCAACAAAAAACTTGCAAGATATAACGCGGAGGAGAAGGAAGCACGAGATAGGGCAGAGAAGAAGGAAGCACAAGACAAAGCAGAGAGGAAGAAAGCACAAGAGAGAGCAGAAGCTAGGGAGAAGGAAGCATAAGTGTGAGCAGAAGCTAGGTCGAAAGAAGCGGAAGATCGTCAATTGGAACCGAAGAAAATTGAGGCAGAGATGGAAGCCCGCAGGGCAAATGAGACAGCATGAATAGGCACTTAAGACTCTAGAAGTCCAAAGTCTGGGTGCTTCTACTTCCAATAAAGGAGAGCCGTCTTCACCCCAGTCTCAGTTAACGGATCTCTCCAGCACTCAATCTTCCCAATTAACAGCAATGTATTTTGCATTAGAATCTTTCCCGAGCCCCAACGAGAAAATTGACACCTTCCTAGAGAAATTCGAGAAAATGGCGAATCTGTATGGGTTAGAGAGTTCCCGGTGGTGCCTAAAACTTTCACATGCCCTAAAAGGTACAGCTTATGATGTCTACGTGAAGCTGGGAAGCAGCCAAGATGACTACGACATGTTTAAGAAGGCCTTACTATAGCGTTTCGAAATGACCGCTCGCAAATTTCTGAAAATGTTCAGAAACAGCCGAAAAGAGAGCACGGAGACATTTCCGCAGTTCTCTTCATGTTTGACGGGCTTTTGACAAAGTGCCTGGAATTGTCAGAACTTCCTCTTACGTATGAGAGAATTCTGGAACTTGTTCTTGTAGAACAAATAAAATCCACGTTGTCTAACGAAACCCGTAGATTTCTGGCTGAGCAGGGCGCAGTCAAGCTTGAGGACATCCTCAATAAAGCGGAACGTTATGTAAATGCTATGGCCGAAATTCCCTGCACAAAACACAAACCAACAGATGAGCCATCTCGAAAACAAAATCTAGAACAGTCATCCCATTCTTCCAACTCCTCCCAGCACTATAACCAACGAGAAACAAATACCCAGAGACCTCCCCAAGAAAAATCGAAATTCTACAAAACCCGATATCCAACCAACAACAACAATCCTGATCAACCCACAAGGCCTACATGGCAGCGCGGCCACCAAGGTCAAGGCAAGAGAAAGACCCCTGCAGCAGGGACGTCTGATCAGGGCAAGCACCCCGGGCCTAATCGCATCGGATGCTTGCATACAGCCTCGCAAGGAAGAGTCAATGTCAGTGATTCTCAACCTGAGGGGGAGAGACCCTCAACGCGAGGAACTGTAATTTTGAACGGTACCTCAACTACTTGTCTTTTTGACACTGGATTATCTTTTGACTGTATTGTCGCCAGGCACCTAGTCAAACCCGGTCAGGAGACAGAGGACACCGTCAAACTATGTGGAGTTTTTAACAGTGATGCACCCAGGACGCTTCCTATCGCACTGGTAGAAATACACTCTGATTTTGTCAGATGGATTATTAAAGCGTCCATTATGGATGATCCTATCTACCCAGTTATCCTGGGATGTAGATATGTGTTTGTTGGGAGACCGAAAGAGCCGATTGTGGCAGCAGTAACCACTAGAGGGCAAACCCAGAAGGAACGGGAGCCTGCGCCAAATTTGTTGCCGAAAGAACTAAAAGAGGCGCAACAAAAGGACCCTACTTTGGAGCCATGCTTTAGAAAACTGCCCATGGTTAAGGACCCCAGACACCACGGAGACATCTTTTCGAGGGATTGCGTATTGTATCGTAGAACGGGCGACCCTGATACAGGGAATAACCAGCTCCTAGTACGGACGCAGTACAGAAGCTAGATCTTAGAAATGGGGCACTCTCTTCCCTTTAGCGGACATATGGGACAAAACGCCACTATTCAGCGAATAAAAACTCACTATTGGTGGCCAGGAATGAACTCTGAGATTATCAGGTACGTGAAATCCCGCGCCCAGTGCCAACGTGTGGCATCCAAGCACTTGACCCCCCGTCCCTATGGGGGGAAATGCCAATAGTGGGGACTCCATTCGAATGGGTTGCTGTCGACATCATTGGACCCCTAGAAAGGACTAAAAGAAGGAACAGGTTTATCCTGACCCTAGTCGACACTTGCACTATGTGGGACGAAGCTATACCGCTAACATGCACTGATTCCAAGCATGTCGCAGAAGCTCTCGTGCAAATTTTTAGGCGGTTGGGATTTCCTCAACAAGTTTTGACAGATAATGGATCCCAATTCCGTAGCCGGTTAATGGAGGAGATCTTTAAGATCTCGAGGGCCAAACACATGCACTCCAATCCCTACCATCCGGCCGGAAATGGGCTCGTGGAGCGTTTTAACGGCAACCTCACCATGATGTTACGTAAGGTGCGTCAAGAGAAAAATGAAGATTGGGACCTTTACATATCTGCAGCTTTATTCGCCTACAGAGAAGTTCCTCAGGCATCTACAGGATTTCCCCCAGCTACACTTTTATTAGGCAGACCTATAAAGGGGCCACTAGAAGCCTTACTTCGGTCCCTGACAGACCAAAAGGCCGACGAGACAGTCGTCTCAGCAAGCAAATATGTATCAGAGCTCAAGGAAAGGTTGCAACTAGGATGGGACCTAGCAACAACCAACCTTAAGAAAGCGCACGCAAAACACGCTCAAAGATACAATAAAGCAGCGAAAGAGAGAGAACTCCAACCAGGGGAGAAAGTTTTGTTGTTACTTCCAACCGGAAACAACAAACTTCGCATCGGATGGCAAGGGCCGTTTACCGTCCTTAAAAAGATCTCCCGCACTAATGACAAGATCTCTATTAAAGGAAAGGAGAAGGTCTTTCACGTTAATCTGCTAAAGAAATACTTGAAAAGACCAGTGCCGTCCTCCGAGCATCTCCTGGCGGTCGCCATAGCAACGAAAGACGAGGAAGATGACGATAGTTGTATGGAGTATCCATTGCAACAAACGGAATCTGTTAAAGATGTCAAATTCGGCGACAATCTCTCGCAAGCACAACAGAGTGAAACCAGGGCGCTACTGAAACAGTACACGGCAGTTTTACCGGATGTACCTGGTCGAACAAATCTCATAGAATTCGATATGAAATTGACGAACGAGACCCCTGTTTGAACCAGTGTTTACCCCATTCCGCACGCTAAAGCTGATGCACTACGGGGAGAAATAGACAAGCTACGCCAAGCAGAAATTATCAGTGAGTCTACCTCTCCTTACAGTTCGAGTGTAGTACTGTTGCAGAAGCCCAATAAGGAAGTTCGGCTGTGCATAGGTTACCGGTTACTAAACGCTGTAACGGAATTCCAGCCCGAACCTCTACAGACTGTTTCTGAGTTGTTCACCAAGCTTAGCAAGGCAAGAATTTTCTCCAAGATTGACCAGAGTAAAGGTTATTACCAAATACCAGTCAAGGAGGAAGTTAAACCCTTGTTAGCTTTCAGCACCAGTGAAGAACACTACACATTTAATGTGATGCCGTTCGGACTCCACAACACACCAGCAGTGTTCACCAGGATGATGAGGAAGCTTTTAGAACCTTTGCACAGTCCCCATATCCATAATTTCATGGATGATATCTTAATTGCATCGGAAAACTACGACGAACATACTGCTACCGTTGCTATGCTCCTCAATAGACTACAGGAAACAGGTCTCACAGCCAGACCTAGCAAATTTCTCATCGGGTTTGAAAAGCTAGACTTCCTGGGGCATACTATTTCTCAAGGCTGCATGTGGCCTGTTAGCAAAAATGTTGAGAAAATAGTTGCAGCTAAAAGGCCCCGAACGAAGAAAGACACCCGTTCTTTCCTATCACTGTGCGCTTACTATAAAAAATATATCCGAAATTTCAACGGGCTAACGGCACCCCTGACTGACCTTACAAAAAAAGGGCGACCTGACAGGGTTATCTGGGATTCGAAGTGCGAACAAGCATACAGCACTTTAAAAGGACAGTTGTCCGGATACCCCATTTTGAGGCTACCTGACCTCAAGAAACCTTTCATATTGCGGGTCGACGCTTCGGGTCAGGGCATCGGGTCAACCCTGCTTCAAGCAGATGACACCGATCCGAATCTGTTATTCCCAGTTGCGCATGGCAGTCGTAAACTGAACACGGCTGAACGTAACTATTCCACAGATGAAAGAGAATGTCTTGCACTAATTCATGGCATAAGGCGTCACCATGAATTTCTTTACGGTACATCATTTACGGTGCAAACAGACCACGCTCCCTTAGCTTTTCTTGGCGCAAATAAGGAATTTAACGCAAGGATCATGAGCTGGGCCTTGCTATTAAGCGTGTACTCCTTCAAAGTGGAATATATTCCGGGAAGACAGAGTGTCGGGGCTGATTTCATGAGTCGAAATTGGACCACGGAAGAAGAGAATGAAACCGAACATACTAATCATCCAGAAGCTACCGATCAGGGCAGCTTCATTGTCATAAATGAAACATGAAAAATGGTTTCATGTCTCAAAGAGGGGACGACTGCGACGGATCGAATGAAAATAGAAGCTACCCTTAACTAGAAGTACCCTTGAATAGCATCTGGGGCCCTGAATTTTGTTGTAATTTTATCGCTAACGTGGAATCCCCACGCATGCTGATTAGTTTGCATCATTTCCACTTGGATTTCCCCACGCGGGCTAATTAATATGTAATAGTTATCATGCGGGCAGCCAGGACATCCGCTTTGTCTTAATTTTAGTTTAGCCACGCCTACTGTCTTATCTCTCGAGCTATGAAAATCAAGCTATTTCTCGTTCTCTTTCTGCCACCCCTTCAAGGAGGCGTCGCCAGAAGAGCGGCAAGCGTTCAGTTATCAAAGACGGTTGTAGTCCATAGGAACGAAGCAGAACGTTCTAACACCTCCGGTTGGCATGTTAGTGCGAAATGGTTGTAGCGTACTGTTTATGCGTGATGTGAAAGCTGGCAGAGTGAACGTGTCGTTTATCACCTGGACTGTGTAATGTTGCAGTGTTGATGTAGGTCACCAGAAATGTAACGGCCAGAAATGTAACGGCCACCAGCGTGAGGCACTGCCAGGGGTACTATGATCACTCACACAAAACAGCGTACATGTTGTAGATGTGTGGTACTGGTATTATGATGTGCTGAGTGTGGGTGTAGACGAGAACGCGAATGCTTGAAGCTCTTAGTAAAGTCAATAATGCACCCATACACTCACATGCAGTAGTCAATGATGAGTTGAAGACTGCTGGCATGTTTCAAACATTTATTTACGAAACTGATAGTAGCATCAACAGGACAGTCAAATCGACAAGATCAAGGACTTCGCATACATAATGAATGACTGTTAAATGTCTGGTAATCAAAGGCTTGCATCATACATCAACTAGGACATACCCAAACATCATCTGTCCTAATGTTATAGTTTATAATGTAGCTTCCGTACCATTGACTCAGCGCGTCAGGTACTTAATTAGCTCTGTCGTCCAACAAACGAGCTCCTAAATTGCGTAGCAGTAATACTTAATGCTGTTATTCAACTGGCATAGCCCGCCAGATATATTTCCTCTTGCTGAAAAATATTGGCCGTAATCCAGGGCCTCAATATGTAGACAGCTGTGTATCCTTTGTTAGCAGGCACGATCAAACCATGCTAAACATATATACCGCCAACCTGCGGCGTCCACAATAATTTATCATCATCATTAGGCTTCTGTTCAATTGAAAACACATAGTCTCATTTGGCTAGAACAAGAAGCAAAGAAGGAATTCTGTCTCTCAAGATCTGTGAGCTTCACTCGCAGATAGGTAACTTCAAATGTTCTGCAACCAAAGGCATATTAATATGAATGTCATTTACCTTTTACAGAATCTTCCGGATACACACTTAATAAATGTCGTCACTCTTGACGAACAAAGAATCACTGGGGGAAAAACATTGACGTCTCAGTCATATCGAAGACTTTCCAATCCCCACGATGATATAGAGAAAATCATAACGGACATCATGTCCGACAGCCCCAAAACACAACGTCTTTGACGGAAGTTTCCTCAGTTCGCGCCCAGAACTTGCGCATGCCCAGACAGCATAAAACTGAGCATCGTTAAGACAGATCAACGACAATGATTGAAAGAAAGAGAAGATAACCCTTAAACAACCTGTCATAGAAGTTAATACCCAATTATTCAACTTTGACCAACAAAGTTTTACAACAAAAGTATTAAATAGATTTACCTATTATGACTCCGTCAAAAATGACAGCAACAGACTGCCGCACCCCCCGTATAAAAAATGACCCATTTAAAAAAAAAATACATCAATAAGCAAGATACCACAAGCTCATGACACATGAATAATGCGCCAATGAAAGAATCAACCGGAGAGAATCAAATCATCTCACCAAATAATAGAAAATTTATTCGGGAAGGTACCATCAAAGAAACCTCAGTTGCTGGCGATACTAACAAAAATTACATAACTATCAAACAATTATGCAATACTATAATCATAGCAATGACAAATGACAACCTATCTCAAGAAGTCATATCAATATACAAATTACAATGTTATACCATTAATATCAGTAATGGATGGACATGACCGAATTTGTTAAATTCCTTACACATTATCTAACACTATAAGTATATTATATACAAATAAGTGCTGCGATCTCTCGAACAAATGTAAGGTATGGCATCATCATGGTTCTCACAAGCGCTCTGTACTTGGTACTAGTTTGCACTGAGAACAATATAAATGACACAATTAGTAACATGCTATAATGCACTATAGTCATTACAAAATTATTTAAGTATCATATGTGGCCATTTTAACATTTTTCCTTTTCTTATTTTTGACCTTTATTTTATGTTAACCTTAACCTTCCACATTACATCAAAGATAGTAATAGAGAAAGAAAACAATCAATTGACTAATCTAAGGTGAAACAAATGTGTTAATGTATATTATGAACAGACATGAGTCTGGAAATGTATCATGAAATCTAGGACACAAGACTTAAGTGAAATCATGTGGGCATCTAGACAGTATGTCCGCCATCACATTATCCGAACCACGGATAGCCCGCACCGTGAAATGAAAAGGTTGAAGAGCAATAGCATATCGAGTAGATCTCGAGCTGTTCAAATCCTTGTTCTGCATAGCTGTAAGAGCTTTTTGGCCGGTTTCCATAATGAAATGCGCGCCTAGAAGGAATCTTTGTAGCTTAAGAATGGCCCAGACCATAGCTAACAATTCACGGTCTAGAACCGAATAGTTCCTTTCTGCCGCATTCAATTTTCTAGAGATATACATCACAGGATGCAGAGTTCCTGAATACTCCTGCATAAGTGCCGCCCCGATCCCAGTGGAAGAGGCATCACTACGAAGGACAAAAGTCTTATCAATCGATGGTAGTCGTAAGATAGGAGGAGATGAGAACAAATTCTTAATCTGATCCAATGAAGATTGGCATTCTTGGGACCAGCGCACCATGTTAGGAGAACCTTTTTTCAATAAAGTTGAAAGAGGTGCCATAATGGAGGACAGATTCTTAATGAATCTTCCGTAGAATTATATTAATCTCAAGAGACTACGCACTTGCTTTTTTGTTTTAGGAACGGAGATATTTAATATCTTAGAAATGTTTTGGTCCTCTGTCTTCAATAAACCATGACCAACACGATGACCTGGGAAAGAAATTTCACTAAACCCAACAAAGGCTTTGGAGGGTTTTGCAGTCAAATTATGCTCGCTTAGAGTAGACAGTAACTCATTTAAACCCGAATAGTGTTCTTCCCAAGTATCGCTGAAAAGACAGATGTCGTCTAAGTATGCGATGACATCTGTACGATATGAGAGAATTCGACGCATCATGCGTACGAAAGTAGTTGGGGCGTTCATCAGCCCGAAAGTCATAAAATTCCATTGATACAAACCCCTAGGTGTTGAGAAAGCAGTGAAAGGTTTGGCGCGTTCAGTTAACGGAACTTGCCAATAGCCTTTCGACAAGTCAAGTTTAGTAAAGAATCGCGATTTAGAAAGTCTAGTAAGTAGATCTTAAAATAAAGGCATAGGTTCAGCATCGAACTTCGTAATTTGGTTCAATTTGCGATAATCGACGCAAAGACGTATGTTATTGTCTTTCTGTCGAGCAATAACCATGGACGAAGAGTATGCTGAAGTGGATGGTTCAATTATTTTCAATTGTATCATTTCATCCAATTCTTTCTCGACTTGCGCTTGGAAATGAATAAGGATAGGATATGGTCTTACTCTGATCGGATTATGATCAGTAAGTATAATGTCATGTTTGATAATAAGTATGTGTCCAGGAATGTCGGTAAGGACATCCTGAAATGATTGTAGCAAAGAAGATACTTGACGCTGTTCCACAAAAGACAAATTAGAAGAAACCGAAACGTTTCTCCATGATTCCGTAGAATTGAGTGGAATCATAGGAAGAGGTAGATTAACATTTGAAAACGTAGTTTCCACCTCCTGTATAACCGACAAGGATGAGATATGACCATGTTGAACTGGAGAATCGTCCGTCGCCTGGAAAATAGGTTGCAATAGTCTGGTCGTTCAATAAATTCCGTAAGCATATTTATATGGAAGGTTTTATGCCTTCCATCAATATCGACAACATAGTCGACATCGGAAATTTTTGAGACTATTCCATATGGACCTGTCCGTGCAATGAGAAGTATGTTCTCCCTCGAAGGAAGTAAGACAAACTCTTTGTCTCCAGGACAAAGTTGACGTAGGCGTCTCTTCCTATTAGCGAATTGCCTCGCCTTTTCTTTGGCAAATTCGGAGGATGAAGTCGCTAACTTGCATGCTTCGATAATCTTATGCCTGAGAGCAATGACATACTCATATGAAGATTGAGTGTCATTGTCAATATTATCGGCAGTTATCAAATCGTGTAGAAAGGACATAGGACCGCGCGGTTGCGCGCCAAAAACTAGTTGAAAGGGAGAAAACCCTGTATGCTCGTTGGGGACCTCTCTATAGGCAAAGAGAGCCGCGGGTAAAACCCTGTCCCAATCCTGAGGATGATCCTCAGTAATCTTGCCAAGTAAGTTCTTAAGTGTTCTATTAAGACGTTCAACTAACCCATTAGACATTGGGGGATAAATGCTACTGAGAGACCTTTTAATATCTAGGATAGACATCACCTGCGACATAGTGTCTGATGTCAATTGAGTACCATGGTCTGACAATATTTCTCTGGGAAAACCCAAACGAGAAAATATTAGCCAAAGAGCGTCTGCGATATCGGCAGTAGATATGCTCTTTAGAGGTATAACCTCTGGCCAACGTGTGCACATGTCGACGCATGTTAGGATGAATTGATGTCCTCTGGCTGATTTAATCTTAAAATGGCCAATAATATCTATTGCCATCTTCTGGAATGGTCGAATGGGAATGTCTGCAGCCTGGATAGGTGCAGCATGTCGTGGACCTCTAGATTTGACTTCTTGACAAATCTTACAAGATCGGCAATAAATTCGTATGTCTTTGTTTACGAATGGCCAAAAGAAAGCCGCTATAACTCTCGACTTAGTGCGAGAAAAACCCATGTGTCCAGCACACTGAGAATCGTGTGCATGTTGAAGAATTAAGGCTCTCATACTTTTGGGCTCAAGAATTTGAGAGTGCATAGATTTGTCTGAGTGTTGTACCATATGTACTAGTATACCATTCTTCATAGTGATATACGATTTGTGAATTAGATTTTGATTCGGTTCACCGTTTTTAGCGAGAAGAAAGTATTTATTTAGAGAAGAGTCTTCTTCTTGTAGTTTCACAAACGAATCATGGGAAATCACCAAGTGATCATCTTGGCTACCAACTTCATTACTATCATTAGATGAAGTTGAAGGAATAAGAGCTTGTGCTCTTGTTACAACCACATTGGCTGTGTGGATATTATGTTCTTCCCAAGCAGCAGTTTGCTGCGGGGTACATTCCTTCACCCCGTGAATACGACCGATTATAAGATCCGCAATAGGATTAGGAAGAAGACACGCGTGGACATCTCCTGTAAAGAAGGGAGTATCCATGTGGATGATAGCAGTAGGATATATCTCCAAAGTTCCACCAAATGTCACACACTTAACCACCTTTCCCGTGGCATAGCAAGGATCTATGAGAGATTGCCTAACCCCAATAGTAGTACATCCAGAATCAAAAAGTACTGAGACTGGATAATTATTCACTAGACCTTTATGTAAGATAAGAGATCCTCTCCCGTCATGCGCAACTGTAGCAGGAAGAGCGGGAAGAGGGTGACCACAAATTAGGGTAGATACTGTAGATGGCTCGAACAATGTTGAGCATTGGGGGCACTTAGCTGCTCTCCCAAAATCGAAAGCAGAGCCAGTGATAGCATTAGAGTTTCTACTATCGTTCACTTGACTACAGGCTTCCTGAGACTCATGTTGTGCAGCGTTTGCCTGACGATAAGATTTTCTTTTGTTATGTCTAGGTCTGCCGCGATTATTATTTCCCCTGTAATTATCATTATATTGCCCATCATAACCATTATTCTGGTTTGCATCACAGTTTCCATAACCATCATCGTAATATTCTTGACGGCGAGGATAATTATCTCGAGAAGAAAAACTAGGATAGCTTCTATTGTGATAACCTTTGCGAAAGTGTCTATAATTGTTAGACCCAACATTACGAGCACTATCAGCTCGTCTCCAATTCTTTGAAGAAAACCCACTGTGTGATGGATTGCTTTGATATTGAGTGTAATTCTGATTACTCTTTTTATTAAAGCTTTGTTTAGCACCTTGAAATTTACGATTGTAATTAGAGCCATATGGTGCTGCCGAAGCAACTGGCAACCCTTCTTTCACTTTAGAATTGCTAACTGTAGCATGGCGATGCGCAGTTACGTACTGGCAACAATATTCCTCCATGTCTTTTATGTTTTTAGGATTACGCTCATGAAGAAAAGCAAGGAAAGATTCGTTGACCGATGACATAACTTTGTCTCGAAGTAATAAGTCCATTAGGCCTTCATTTGTTTTTTCAGTCTGAGACAACTCAATGCAACGTGTGAATGTACGGCGTATCTTTACAATAAAGTCAGAGAAATCTACTCCATTTTCTGGCAACATTGTCTTAAGACGAAGACGATAATCTTCTTCTTTTAGTTGATATCTTTTAAGTAATGCTGCTCTGACAACATCATAGTTAGTCTTATCACGTTCCTCTATTGTCATAAGAGTAGTTACTAGTTCACCTGAAAAAATTCCATCAGGTGTTCGACATATTTTTCCTTTTTTATTTTATGCGTATCGCATAAAAATTGGAATCTATCAAGATAATCCGTTATATCGCCCTTTAAAGGATTGAAATGATGTAATTTGATCTTATTAGACTTCTCCTTTGTCGTATCCGAAGTTGCTTGATGAGCACCCGCATTCATCAATTTCAATTTCTCTAACTCCAAAGCTGCGAGTCTTTCATCATGTTCCCTTTTTGCTTTTCTCTCTTCAGCCTCAGCTTGAAATTTTCTCTCCTCAGCAGCAGCTTGATCTTGAAGTTTTTTTCTCTTCAGCAGCAGCTTGAGCTTGAAGTTTTTTCTCTTCAGCAGCAGCTTGCAATTTCCTCTCCTCAGCAGCAGCTTGAAGTTTTCTCTCCTCAGCAGCAGCTTGAGCTTGAAGTTTTCTCTCCTCAGCAGCAGCTTGAGCTTGAAGTTTTTTTCTCTTCAGCAGCAGCTTGAAGTTTTTTCTCTTCAGCAGCTGCTTGAAATTTTCTTTCATCTGCCTGCATCTGTAATCTTAAATTCTCAGATTCTCTGTCTAATCTTTTATTTTCCTCTGTTTGTCTCTTTTCTTCATACTTCAATGCTTTGTCAAATTGAGCAGTTGCGAATTCTTCTAACTTCTCACCTGTCTTCCCAAGGGCTTTCCCTTGTTCAATAAAGCAGTCTAGTGTAGACATTCTGTCTAACTATGTGAGATCAGACCTGAAAAATTAAATAAATTACCTTATCCCACTTTGATGGGAGACAAGTCTGTAATACTAGACTTGTATTCTCACTTCACTTTATTTCACTCTCTTTGAGAGACAAGTCTTAGTCAAAGACCTTGTATAGTTACCTTGTTTCTCTATAATATTATCATTATAAATAACCTTTATATGAAAAGTGTATGATATTAGTAATAATAGTCCATGATCAAGTATATCTATAGACTGTATGACAACAATGTATTACAATAATAAATACAAAGACAGGAATATAAAACAACAACCGAAAACGTTCGCAGAAGTCAAATAAACAATACAGCGAAACTAAAAAAAATTGTTACAAAATGTGTAATGCTGACTGCGAAAATAAACAAACAAATGGCAACACTGTTATAAACACAAAGATGTATAGAAATAAATGATAGACAGAAGAGGCAGACAAATTCAAACAAATCAAATCAAAACTAAAGAACACAAAAAATTTTACAAAAACAACGAAAAGGCACACCTCGGCACAACTAAACGTAAATAGCAACAAATATTGCTAACAAATTTCCCTGTGGAAAATTTGTACAGTCCCTACAGAAAACGCTCTCAGATAGAACCTCTTTCACGTGGTATATTCTAAAAGGAGTCACCTTCCCAACCAACCCACGGAAATACACACTAAATAAACATGTAAACAAAAACATGTATACACAAAACATGCATAGCATATGTAAATAACCAATATACAGTATGTGTATAGAGGAAGGTTCAGCTTTACACAAAATAAAGGCACAGTTTACACACTAAACAGGCCACTTATCTTTAAGCACAATCCTCAATAGCCGCAAAGATGCAGTATAATGCGGTACTACTGTCAACAACAATGGTAGACGATCCACCGTTGAAGGTCACCATAACTTGATAACTGGCAGTGGTCTCCAAACCATAGCTACACAAATCATACTCGACACCAGTTGAGACTAGAAGATCCAACGTCGATATGTTTGTAGAATGTAGTGTAAACAACCAGCGGTACTGTTTACGATCTTAGGTTGACAGGTAACGATGTGACTTGATCGCTCAGAATGTAGTGTAAACAACCAGCGGTACTGTTTAAATCTTAGGTAGACAGGTAACGATGTGACTTGATAGCCCAGATATATTGCCATCATTTGTAGAACTACAGAAATGTATAACAATGTCACTTCAATTCCGTAGCAGTTGTGGTCCATGTAGCAGTAACACAAAATGCCAACGCCAGTGTTTATGTGAGTCAGTCCAGTTGTTGACCTATTTACCACTGTCTTGAAAATGTAGAAAACCCACAAATCTGGTCCATCATAAATGTAGCATACTGTTTATGCGTGATGTGAAAGCTGGCAGAGTGAACGTGTCGTTTATCACCTGGACTGTGTAATGTTGCGGTGTTGATGTAGGTCACCAGAAATGTAACGGCCAGAAATGTAACGGCCACCAGCGTGAGGCACTGCCAGGGGTACTATGATCACTCACACAAAACAGCGTACATGTTGTAGATGTGTGGTACTGGTATTATGATGTGCTGAGTGTGGGTGTAGACGAGAACGCGAATGCTTGAAGCTCTTAGTAAAGTCAATAATGCACCCATACACTCACATGCAGTAGTCAATGATGAGTTGAAGACTGCTGGCATGTTTCAAACATTTATTTACGAAACTGACAGTAGCATCAACAGGACAGTCAAATCGACAAGATCAAGGACTTCACATACATAATGAATGACTGTTAAATGTCTGGTAATCAAAGGCTTGCATCATACATCAACTAGGACATACCCAAACATCATCTGTCCTAATGTTATAGTTTATAATGTAGCTTCCGTACCATTGACTCAGCGCGTCAGGTACTTAATTAGCTCTGTCGTCCAACAAACGAGCTCCTAAATTGCGTAGCAGTAATACTTAATGCTGTTATTCAACTGGCATAGCCCGCCAGATATATTTCCTCTTGCTGAAAAATATTGGCCGTAATCCAGGGCCTCAATATGTAGACAGCTGTGTATCCTTTGTTAGCAGGCACGATCAAACCATGCTAAACATATATACCGCCAACCTGCGGCGTCCACAATAATTTATCATCATCATTAGGCTTCTGTTCAATTGAAAACACATAGTCTCATTTGGCTAGAACAAGAAGCAAAGAAGGAATTCTGTCTCTCAAGATCTGTGGGCTTCACTCGCAGATAGGTAACTTCAAATGTTCTGCAACCAAAGGCATATTAATATGAATGTCATTTACCTTTTACAGAATCTTCCGGATACACACTTAATAAATGTCGTCACTCTTGACGAACAAAGAATCACTGGGGGGAAAACATTGACGTTTCAGTCATATCGAAGACTTTCCAATCCCCACGATGATATAGAGAAAATCATAACGGACATCATGTCCGACAGCCCAAAAACACAACCTCCTTGATGGAAGTTTCATCAGTTCGCGCCCAGAACTTGCGCATGCCCAGACAGCATAAAACTGAGCATCGTTAAGACAGATCAACGACAATGATTGAAAGAAAGAGAAGATAACCCTTAAACAACCTGTCATAGAAGTTAATACCCAATTATTCAACTTTGACCAACAAAGTTTTACAACAAAAGTATTAAATAGATTTACCTATTATGACTCCGTCAAAAACGACAGCAACAAGGGTCAAGAGGGTTAGGAATCGCTGTATGACGAAGACGAACGGGGAAAGGTAGAGCTTTGATCGGCGGGCCCAGTCTAAATAGTTCCCTAGAATCAAGAGAGGCGAGGAATATCGCATGCGGCTATTACTTTTCAGCCACCTCACTTCTGTAAGAAAAAGGAGGCCTGAATATTCAGCTTCCCCATCCTCACATAAATCACGAAATAGTCGCGTGTTTAGTGCATGCCCTTTGACAGCATTGACAATCTTGACCATCATTCATGACAGCTTCCAGTTCAGGTTCCAACTGCTTCACAAGCAATGCCTGGCGATGGATCATACAGTAGGTAGTTTCAATTTTTGGATTCTGCTTGTTGGCCAAAGCCGAAAAGCCACTAATATGACCCAACATGGCTGGAGCTCCATCAACAGACACACCAATATAGTCTTCCAACTTTAAATCAACACTTGGTGTTTTGAAGTATACATCAACCTTGTTGAAGACATCAATTCCACCAGCTCTCAACTCAGTAGGAGAACAGAACAACATTTCTTCTTCAATTGCATCAGAACCCCTGTATAGAACATACACCATCAGCTGCGAATTGCTACTGACATCTGTAGTCTCGTCAAATTGAATAGCAAAATGTTTGCCCTCTTTGATTGAAGAAATCACTTGTTTCCTCACATTTTCTGCTAAGATGGAAATTCTCTCTTTCACAACTCTTGCAGACAAGGCACCGAACCCACTCGCATGGCTTCTTTCTGGCCACATTCTGCCATTTTCACAGCTGCAGGTTTGACCAATTCTTCACCAATAGTATGTGGCTTCTTGTTTTGGGCAATCAACGAGGCCACTTGAAAGCTAGCTCTTGATGCTGAATGTTGATCAAATGTACCTCTCAAGTTGCTTTCCAATCTCTGCCTTTTGATAGCTCTTTCCAAATTCTCAAAGTATTCCCGCGGTTTTGAAGGCAGATGTGAGTGCAAATTGTTCAAGTGTTTCTTCAGTTGATTCTTTTTGAAAGACTCTGCAGTCAGCGCTTTCAAACAGACGACACATTGTGGCTTCATTTGTCCTTTGTCTTCTATTTCGGTGACACCATAATTGAGGAACTCTGCCATGTATATTTCCTTTTCCTGTTTGATGCTACCTGAAGGGTAAAAGTGAAAATGATTAAAAGCGGAAAAATGTAAGCAAAATATTGTTATACTTTGAGCCGATATCCTTAGAAAACAATAAAGAGTTATAATTAAGTCCTCAACTCTTTATCAACATGCAATGCAATTTGACAAGATCTGTCAAATGCCACACTCCCATAGATAATATAACTCTGACATTAGCCATAATATGCGTGGAGAGTGTTGCCATAATGCAAACTGAACTTACGATTTGAACAAGGTACATGCTCGAGTCGCAATAGTTATAGTTTCAATTTTTGTGTGCTTTATATATGTATATATAATATTTTTTTATTTGTATTTTTTTTTAAGCCTTCATTACCAGAAAAATTTTCATTTTTACCCCATTTGGGATAATTTACCCCTGACCTAAGTTATCAGACACCATTACAGAAAATCTCTCTCACCCGCCGACTCCAATCTTGCAATATCGAAATGCGTGAAATATTCGGGCCTTCGCAAAAATTTGTATAAAATAAAACTGTGTCTCCTTCTGACGAAGTGTGCCCCGTTCAACCTAGACACAGGGTTCACCGGTTTATTAGGGCACATGTCTAAATATAAAAGACCTTGTGGTCTGGTTCATTATTATACTCGTATATCTTCGCTAAAAGGTGTAATTAAAAGTTCGAAATTATTTAAAATATTTACTTGTCAACAATTCTATATTTAATAGATGTGTGAATTATAAGAATGAAACCGTCGAAATGATACCAGCAAGATCTTGCTCTTTATAAAACAAATGCAAAAACAGTAGAAAATTTAATGGATTTGTTTTTTAAACGTAGGTCTTAATATCAGTTCGAAGACTTTGGCAATCTCATGCCCCGTTGAGAATTTTGGGCTGCCAAATTTAAGAAAAAGATACGGTATACAAATATGTTTCCTTTCTGTCTTTATTTTTTTTAGTTCTTTTTTTCCTTTTTTCTTTCTTATCAAGTCATGGTTACTTTCTTTCTTATTTCCCTCTGTCATTTTCTTTCTTTCTTTCTTTTTTATTTTTATTTTTTTGCCTTTTTCTGGCGAGGCGCGTTCCTTTCAACCTATGTGGTTATATCAGAGCGCATTTACCATCCAAAAAAAATAAATCAACTCTATTGACTGCTAAGTCCTGAAAAGAACCAACATTATCTATCTGCTAGCATAAAGCCCTAAAAAGGACTCGCCAGCTACGCCAACGCCCGAGCTTGTTCACATTTTTCTTTCTTTCTTTCTGTCTGTCTTCCTGCCAGGATGTCTGTCTGTCTGTCTTTCTTTCTTTCTGTTTGTCTTTCTTTCACTATCTCTCTCTTTTCTCTCTTTCACTCTCTTTCTTCTGTCTTTTTTCTTTCTTACTTTAAACCTCAACTTGAACCGTGTACGATTTATTTTACCTTGAGCAACGCATTGATAACCCAGACCTTTTAGTATTGTGACTTAATGAAACTACGTCATCCATATTTTTATATTAAATGTATCAGTTATTATGCATTTTTAATGCACTTGCCTTGCTCAGTCAATGAATTTACGAGACGGAGTCTAAATTTAATTTGCCTTGGCCGCATTAATAGCTTTTTTTTCCTCTCTGAGCAGTCACATTCCTCCCCTAGCGACCTACGTTCCGTTGCCTTCTGCAAAATAAAAAAATATAGACACTTCAGCTCTGGTTATCGCATCTTAAATGTCTAGAAACGTGTTTTGATTATCACTTGTACGTCTGCTCCCGCTGCGCGCGCTTGAAGTCCCCGCGTGTCAGGTAACGCGGGAAACCCGAATGTTACCGAAATCGACAGAAGTTATTGCCGTACGGGCACGGACATTTAACGAACATAAAACTCGCCATCGTAAACATCACGAGGCAATTACGAGCAACATTCCGTGCACTACAGGCCAGGAAAGGCCTCAAAATCTAATCAAAATGGTTTTGATAAAACTGACGTGGGTTAATATGGTTTTTATGCACACGTGTAACAGCTCTTTTTTTATTTTGAGGTGGAGAAAATTAGGTATTGGTGGAATTCGTTCTAAGACTAAAAAAGGATGTCATGTGTTATTGAAGGCATATGCTGCTTGCGGAGCGAAATGGTATTGATTGATTAATTGAATACTTTCTGTCTAGATTATAACATAGGGATCACAACAGATGGAACATAAAGCTTAACAGTAAATACTACTTCACAAGAGCGGAAAGTAAGAGAAGCGCTGGAGATTAGTTGTAGATGATCTTTGGTGGGAAGGTGGCCCCTTATCTGATCTGATTACGTAATCACAACAGAGCCAAATGTTTTTAAAATTTGCACGCGTAGACGTTTATTTGTGTGGGAAAAATTTATGTGAATGCATACAGAATTGACATCAACGGAAAAGGATGTTTTGACAAGAATAAAGAAGAGGATATGCAAGAAGAAACATGTTTAAGATAAGCATATTAAAATATAGGAAATTACACAAAGATTAAAAAGAATATGAGAAGGTTGGACGTTCATGGGGTCTTCACACTGGACAATCAGGCTGTCGCGTGATCGTAGTGGACCCTATTTCTTCCATCCCTCTACGCTGTACTACCATTGGTACAGTCATTCACGGAGACTGTTAACTCTGTGTGACGAAATTCTAGTCTAAATTGTTTCGGTCTCTTTTCTTTCCCAATTCCCTCAGGCTGTACTTACTCGACCATCCCTTCTAAGTGCACCATTTCATTTTCTGTTGTCTACGCTTTCATTGATCGAAGATACCTTGTCACCCCACACGGTTGACCTAACCGCTCGAGTCGCAATAGTTATGGTTTCAATTTTGTTGTTTATTTGTAATTTCTATTTAGCCTTCATTACCCCCAAAATTTTCATTTTTACCCCATTAGGAATAATTTACCCCTGCTTCCCGACCCCTGTTCTAAGTTATCAGACACCATTACAGAAAATCCCCCCCCCCCCCCCCCCCCCCCCCCCCCCCCCCCCCCCCCCCCTCGCCGACTCCAATCTTGCAACATCGAAATGCGTGAAATATTCGGGCCTTCGCAAAAATTTGTATAAAATAAAATTGTGTCTCCTTCTGACGAAGTGTGCCTCGTTCAACCTAGACATTTTATTAGGGCGCATGTCTAAATATAAAAGACCTTGTGGTCTGGTTCATTATTATACTCGTATATCTTCGCTAAAAGGTGTAATTAAAAGTTTGAAATTATTTAAAATATTTACTTGTCAACAATTCTATATTTAATAGATGTGTGAATTATAAAAATGAAACCATCGAAGTCATATCAGCAAGATCTTGCTCTTTATAAAACAAATGCAAAGACAGTAGAAAATATCATGGATTTGTTTTTTAAACGTAGATCTTAATATCAGTTCGAAGACTTTGGTAATCTCATGCCCCGTTGAGAATTTTGGGCTGCCAAATTTAAGAAAAAGATACGGTATACAAATATGTTTCCTTTCTGTCTTTATTTCTTTTCATTCTTTTTTTTTCTTTATTTCTTTCTTATCAAGTCATGGTTACTTTCTTTCTTATTTCTCAGTCATTTTCTTTCTTTCTTTCTTTTAATTTTTTTATTCTTTTGCCTTTTTCTTGCGAGACGCGTCCCTTTCAACCTATGTAGTTATATCAGAGCGCATTTACCATCCCCAAAAAAGTCAATCCTGTTGACTGCTAACCCGATTAGCGTTGATAGATACTAAGTCCTGAAAATGAATGACATTATCTATCTGCTAGCATAAAGCCCTAAAAAGGACTCGCCAGCTACGCCAACGCCCGAGCTTGTTCAAATTTTCTTTCTTTCTTTCTGTCTGTCTGTCTTCCTGCTGTGACCGGGCTGAGCTGATTACAACATCAATGTAAGAATGTGTGTGTTCGAGTCAGTTTGCCAGTCAATGGTGTTGTGCGCAGGTAAATATTTTGACGTGAATTAACTCTTTGTACGTTCTGGTTCAATTTGTTACAGGCCTGTCGCCTGAGATGGAAATTCTTGACTTTAGTTTATTTTTTCTTCCCAGAGCTCGTTCGTACCCTTTTAGGTTTAGTGAAAAGCAATATGTCATATAATGGTTTGTCTAATAAATCCAACTGTAATGTTCCAAAGATAACTCGGCAATGTAGAAAAATAAAATATAGTTTATTAACGTGATTAGAACAGCAATGTTATTGATACAATGGTGAAGTACGTGTTTCTTACGTTTACACAAAATAGTGAGTATCCAAAATGAAAATATATATCCAACATGAAAATGTATCCAACAGAAGAAAATATAAACTGGTCTTGATAATCTCGAAGACGCAGTTCACATATCACTATCTGTAAAATCCTCTAGTCTAATATCATGGAATCATTGGAATTATAAATCCTGGAATCATGCCCTTTCTCGCACTTCTCTCCTATTTATACAGCCCACTCTTTTTCCCGCCAATTTTCACACAATGTTTTCTTTTTCACACGGTACAAATATCTACATTTGCACACGTTTCCTCAGCTTTTCGACTTTTTCCACACGTCTCTCCCTCTAACAACGGAAAAAACCCAAAATAGCAACTCTCACTTTCACAAAATTTTCCATTCAAAAACATGCATTTACTATTTTTTGCTTCTGGGACAGCTTTACAATGCCTCTCTCAAAGCCGTGAACTTTTCATGTGTTGCTGTCGTTTTTGACGGTTTCATTAGACGTAAATCTATTTAATATTTTTTTGATGATCTAAGTTAGACAACTGTATGTTAACTCCCTGGGACAGGTTGATTTGGGGTTATCTTCCCTTTGTTTTATTCATTGTGTTGACCTGTCTTAAGTCGGGGGTTAGGGAGCCGCGCTGGTGTAATGGCTTCGGCGTTGTACTGGCCACGAGGTGTTCATGGTTCAAACCCGGGCGTCGGCGTTTGAAGAAATGTTTACGGCCGGAAATTTGACTGAATAGCCTGAACGGCTCCTGTGATAAACCCTCTGTGGATGGGAAGGAGCGAAGCTCCTGACCGGGTTGGAAGGAAAGTCCTCAGGTTCCCCAGCCTCGCAATGACATGTCATTGGGCCGAAGGGCTGAAAGCCTAAGTGCCGCTGGTTAAGGAAAAAAAAAAAAGTCGGGGGTTAGCTGTTCTCATATCTGTTCTGTCTACGCATGCGCAAGTTTTTCGAGCGCGAACGGATAGACTTCCGTGAGGGAGTGATGATCTGGGTTATGATCGGACTAAGATTTCCGTGGTACTTCTCTGCATTATCTGGGGGAAAGATAGTCTTCAGTGTGACTGTGATGTTAGTGATTCTCCCCAGAGTTATTCTGTTCGTCAAGAATGACGACAGGTGTTATCTGTGTATTTCTTGGATTCTGTCAAAGGTAAAAGAAACTTTATTATTATGCCTAGATTGCAGAACATTTTGTGTCAACCTGGAAGTACAGCTCACAGTTCTTTGAGATGTAGAGTCCATTATGTTTGCTCGATGTAGCCACCTAAGACTATTCGTCTAACTATTATACAGAAGCCCAGTGAAGAGAGATTATGATGAAAACCGTATGTTAGCGGTATGTTTTCGGCATGGATGATGATGCCTGCCTAGGAAGAATACACAGATGTTCACGTTATTATAGAGGTCCGATATTACGGCTGATATCTTTGAGCAGAAGAAGAAGTGTCTGGCGTGTGAAGCCAGATGAAGTCTTGACTTTCATTAAACAAGTTCATAGACTTTGATATTAAGCAACTGGAACCGCCTTTATAGCGCGGGATATTTGTTAAAGGACTACCTGACGCGTTTAGTCAGGGGCCCCGAGCTACAGTAGGAAAGAATGTAAATTGTCAAGCCAGCGTTACTAGCATCTTATACATGAGCTATCCAAGATTTATGATAATAGATATGAATGTTCATTACCACACATGAAATGTCCATGATCCTTGTTCAATTGACTGTGTCGTCTGTCAACGTACAACCAGTAATAAATGTTGAAGAAAGTCATCTGCATTACCTATATTTATGACTTCTACTTGTGGTGGAGAGAGATTGGTGTGCAGATATATAAGAGCCTATACGACCTCGTGTGCACGATCTACTGATGTCTATATACACACCTACATTCTCACCCACACCCTGTTACAAGCAATACACTCCTGGGAAGCTGTACATTGTTTAAGTGTGTGTTTTGTGACACCCTGTCAGCGCCTCAGTATTTGGTGACCCAAATACATGACTACATTTCACTGTCCAGGCACGACATGACCTTACCCACAATTCTACACTTAACATCATGATACTGTGTTTTGTGCAAAAATGCCTTAACTGCTTTTAACGTGTTATTCTCATTCTATGTGGTTTTTAACACGTATAAATGGTAGTGTATGCCAAGCTGTCACACTGCCAGTCTGTCTGTCTGTATTTCTTTCTTTCTTTCTGTCCGTCTTTCTTTCTTTCTGTTTTTTTCTTTCACTATTCTTCTCTTTTTTCTCTTTCATTCTCTTTCTTTCTGTCTTTTTTTCTTTCTTACTTTAAACCTCAACTTGAACCGTGTACGATTTATTTTACCTTGAGCAAACGCATTGATAACCCAGACCTTTTAGTATTGAGACTTAATGAAACTACGTCATCCATATTTTTATATTAAATGTATCAGTTATTATGCATTTTTAATGCACTTGCTTTGCTCAGTCAATGAATTTACATTTAATGGAATCTAAGTTTAATTTGCCTTGGCCGCATTAATAGCTTTTATTTTTCTCTCTGAGCAGTCACATTCCTCCCCTAGCGACCTACGTTCCGTTGCCTTCTGCAAAATAAATAAATATAGATACTTCAGCTCTGGTTATCGCATCTTAAATGTCTAGAAACGTGTTTTGATTATCACGTGTACGTCTGATCCCGCTGCGCGCGCTTGAAGTCTCCGCGTGTCAGGTAACGCGGGAAACCCGAATGTTACCGAAATCGACAGAAGTTATTGCCGTACGGGCACGGACATTTAATGAACATAAAACTCGCCATCGTAAACATCACGAGGCAATTACGAGCAACATTCCGTGCACTACAGGCCAGGAAAGGCCTCAAAATCTAATCAAAATGGTTTTGATAAAACTGACGTGGGTTAATATGGTTTTTATAAACACGTGTAACAGCTTTTTTTTATTATGAGGTGTAGAAAATTAGGTAATGGTGAAAGTCGTTCTACGACTGAAAAAGGATGTCATGTGTTATAGAAGGCAAATACTCCTTGCGGAGCGAAATGGTATTGATTGATTAATTGAATACTTTCTGTCTAGATTATAAAATAGGGATCACCACAGATGGAACATAAAGATAAACAGTAACTACTACTTCACGAGAGCGGAATGTGTGGCGACAGGGTAGAAGAAAGGATAGATAGAAGAAATAAAAGAGAGTACCAATCTCTTGCACAGTGTCTTTTGAATCGCTGTAAGTGATAGTCCGACACTTGTAAGAAGAAATGTTTCAGGAGACTGAAATTTAAACTCTTCTCAGTTAAGCAAAGAAGCAAATCCCATCAAGGATCCTGAGAGTATGTTAGGTCTTCAGCCACACTTCCCCTGAGGTACTGATATGGCTCATGGGACCCCCAGCTGGTAATTAAGATAATGATTAACAAAAACAGTTAACTACCAAGCAATACAGAACATTTAGTGAAAAGAAAGAAACAACAGTGAAATTCGTTTCTATGAATATATATTCATCATCATCATCAGTTGCCATCTCCACAACGAAGGTTGGCTGTAATGGATCTCCAACGTCTTCTGTCTCTTGTCTTGGTGGTACACTCTGATAGACTCTTTCCCGTCCATCTCTTGATGTTATCTTCCCACTTATAGCGCTGTCTTCCCCTTGCACGTTTGCCTTCAACTCTCCCTTCTGTTATGGTCTTCTGCAAGGTGTTATGCCTGTTGCACTCTCTTTATGTATCCACCAATTACTGTTAGGACCTTTCCTGCAGGGTCTCTACATATGACGGTAAGATCGTGCTGATAAGACGCGAATCCAAATAAACTGCCAAAATTAGTTCAACAGATAACGGTGCATAACTTCAGGCACATCCACCAAGGCCTGCTGTGAACTGAAGTGAACTGAAGCAAACTGTAAGGCGGGTGGTACAGTTTAACATCATTTATTGACAGTATACGTTCAACAATACGAGACAATGTTCTTGACGGAGACAATCAACATGGATGCATAGTAATGATACGCTGACAAAAATTATGTACATCTATGATGGTGGTCAGGTATAGCGGTAGATCCCTTTCAAACACCTTCCTTACATTCACGTAATAAGAATCCAGTAATGTTCATGCTAAGTTTGAAACAGTAAGATAAAAATGTCCGTTGACCTTGTCTGAGGACAAATCCAACTAAATACGTATTCCCATATCACTGAATCCCGCATTCATCCAACAAAAGACTGTCTTGATCCAAGACTTCCTTCCTACTACGTAGGTTCAAAACATACTATCAATGGCGTAAACATGAAGCTACATCTGGGTTAGTATTTGGGTTTTAACTAACCTCTCCACAAAATCCATGCCATGACTTTGGCATTGGCGAAACGGCATATTAAAACATGTGAAGCATACAAAAAATCAATTAACTTCGTTCCTCGTAGGTATCCTCCCTCTACGGTAATTCAAACAAGGCAATCGACTCCGTTTGTCCATTCTAGGAATGACATACTATGATGGATTCCCGCTAGACCATAACTAGGAGCGGCCTGATACTTCAATTAAAAATCGATAAACATTCAATGTGAAATGGGGCGACACTTACATGATACTTCCACTATTGGCTTCGACATGAAGACCAATATATATCAATAGAGATAATGGCTTCCACCAACTTGGTACGAATACAAGAAATATTCCACGGACATCAACATGGTCCGTACTGCCCCATACAAAACATGACGTCACAATCCCTAAACTAGGTTACCCGTGCGTCCAAAGCAACTCACACTGCATTGTGCACGTCAGTGCGTGAATCAATCGAACGCACAAATAATATAACTATATTAAGACTGGTGCGTACATTTGGCAGGACCGAAGACTACCCCCTTAGGTAATAAATGTACGTAACAATGCCTTTTTATGTGGCCAAAGGTCAGGGTAGTGCATTTGCCTTCTGGGAAACAACCTGAAGGACATCAAAGGCATACAAAAAGGCATACAAAAATCACATAACAGTAAATATATGGATTCCATAATATATACAACCATTACATGAAAGTATGAAATTGCCTGAAAAGTAGTGCAAGCATTAACTCAAGGTAATTGTATATAACGAGATAATAATTGAAAGCAGTTCAAACATTCAATACAAATAATAGCATATAAAAAGATAATGCATTTAGCTCACCCGCTTTGATTCCAATATTGAGTTTGGCTACAAAGACGGCATATACTGTATAAGCAATTCTTTGGTCCACTGGTCTGACAGATTATATGCTAGAAGTTTCCGCCGGGGCTTGCAAAATGTGAGTAAAACATACACGATTTATTCTTTCATATATACAGCTAACAGCGGTCAATGAACTCATTCACGCTAGGGGAACCCCCAGCCTACGGATCACGGGTGAATGTCCTTTCAGCCAACACTGGGAAATCCTGAATATTCTAGGTCACTGGGCGGAGATCACCCGGTCACTTGGAAATCCCCGGCTTATCTGGGTCATTAGCCTCTCAGGTAAATAACAAAGCGACATTGAACTGGAAAATCCCCAGTATCTTGGTTCATTGTCCGATTAGGCATTCAGAATCCTGGGAGAGAGAGAAAGAGATAGACAGAGAAAGACAGGGAGAAGATTGTTGGGCGAAGAATATCACGACAATAGCCCCCTGTGAAAGTTTATCGTAAAGTGAACTAGTTTCGACTGACATCTTCTTATCGATCCCTCTCTGTCGTAGTTTGATTTCCCCCACCATCCTGGAAGTTTTTAGGGAGGTTAGGATTATTGGGTCGCTGATGACTTGCCTGTTCTTCCACACTGCATGGGTGACGGCTGAGAAAGTCTGCTCCGACATTGAGTTTCCCAGGTATGTATTCAACCTTGAAGTTATATGGTTGCATTAACATCGACCACCTCATGAGCCTTGAATTCAGGTTTTTAGAAGCCGCTAAGAACATCAATGGTTCGTGGTCGCATTGAACAGTGAAGGGATTTCCATATAAGTATGGTTGATATTTCTGAATCCCCCATACCAACGCTAGGCATTCCCGTTCAATAGTGGAATAATTTCTTTCTGCAGCATTCAACTTTCTGCTAGCGAAAGCTATGGAGAATAATGTAGACGCGTTGTCTTCCCCAGTTTGTAGCAAGGTAGCTCCAATCCCAATCTGACTAGCATCGGTACGTAGAATGAATGGTCGGCTTAAGTTCGGTAGATGCAGGATAGGTTTCTCTGTGAGTTTTTCCTTGAGGGTATGTAGTGAAATTGACAGAGATACAACGGTAAAATACCTCCAAAGATAACATTTAAGGATAAAAACATAATGCGTAGGCTGCGAATAGTACATGATCGCCTAGACCGCGGGTCATCATCCTCCATAATAATTGACTTGCTAGACAGGAGGGGAACGGCGGATCAAAAAGGAAAAAATATGACTGGAAAGATTGCGTGAGACTGGAAAGGCTAAGGAGACGCAATTGGGGGTGGGGAGGGGGGGGGGGGGGGGGGGGGGGGGGGGACGGAGAAAAGTCACGTTTCCCAAGTTGACATAAAAAGTAAGCAACTCGACAGAAGGGACCATAGATATGTTACGCCACAGTCATTTATTGGACGCTTTTGCGCGATACCAAGCCTTTTGATTTGAATTCAGCGGCAGAACGCAGATGTTTGGAATATTACAAAAATTAAAAAGTAATTTTTTTCTTAATATTAATGTTAGGAATATAAAAATTAGCTGGCCGGATGGCCCATTCTGAGCAGTGAACTAATATGTTCTTAATTTTACAAACGGATAGATAATATTGAAGATAATGACAAAAGACAGTGTTGTTCACATCATCGACAGACTGTATTGAATCTAAAAGTGTCGCTATTTGCACAAAAAAACACGACCTCGAGACGCAGGTGTTCAAATCTACTTAGTATGGAAGAGAAGGGATTTTGTGGGGGCTGTGTCTAAAAATAACTTTTAACGACAAAATTTTGGAGGGGAGAGAAAGGTTGGTTCAAAAATCAAGTACATTTTTGTAGAAACACAAGTAGAGACGGACAGACTAACAGATAACCATCCATACTTGACTGAAGCATGACTGAAATGACTTTAGGGTAGGAAATTTGAATTTAAAATAAACCTAGGCAGTGATTGGCCACAGACAATCATATCATTAGCGCTCAGACGCGAAAGTGGGGCCATTCTTCAATAGTTGTTCAGTGATAGACACAGATTTTAAAGTGTGGTGATTTCCATATGAAAGAAAGTGAAAGAAGTTTAGGGACGCCATACTATAGCCAGCAGCTCAGCTGAGTTTTGCTAGCAATTCTGTGTTATTTATTCATAATCTGGTAAGATTGAAATTATTTCCTTATATATTTTGAATATTGTTTCATGTTTGAGTGATTTGATACTGCCATATCATAATCTAGCCTTACAAACTAGTAGGGATTTGCTCTAGACCCCCCGCCCTAGTCAGGGTCTAGGGACCAACAATGTATATAAACTCCAGCAAGGGTTAGGCAAGACAGATCAAGTGTTGAGAATAATGAAACATATTACTGATGCGTGATGCCATATGATGATGGATGGTATCCGCATGTCTGGTTTTGTGTAGTGTGCAGATGTGTTCAGTCAAACAATGTTCATACAAAAATAACAGGGCAATCCACATAGGACGTCAGTAAACTCACGACGTATAAAGTCAATGATTCTTGTAACAGCCGTTGACGTTTTTCTTCATTATTTATTGTGGACGCCACAGTGACAAAATGGTTACGCGAATATGTAGGCACATCAAACAGTCATTATCACAGCAACATTCAATACAGCAATAGACGGTAGACAGCATTACAATGATGAGTCAGATGCATGTTATATTTCATAGTGCTGTAAATGTAGTCAGGTGAAAAACTCCATCCTTTTCTATAACAGCCAGGAGATAAACAGATGTATGAGATCAGTTCACTCTCCTTAGTCTGACTTCAGCAAGACAGACACGTCTGCCGAAGTATAAATAATGTCCTCAAAAATATCCTCTAGATAATAAAGGTTTTCCAAACCTAGTTCATTTAACAAAGTAGCAAGTAATGGTCCTTGGGACATGCATCAACCGATGCAGTACAATACAGCGACATGTGAGCTGGGAAAACATCTCGTGACGACGACTTTCGAAGACAGGCTATGAATCGAAATCGCTCACGACCCAAAATCGATAGAGTTAATGAAAAGTCAATTTACCTTGCCTTCAGGAAATACACAGAAATATCACGCCTCCCGACATGTGGGAAACACTAGAGGTATTATCTCGAATAAACGAAATATCCATTAAGAGGACTACACATCCCTGACAATACAAAAAAATAGCGGAGATCCCCTCTTCAACGAGGCATCTCTTTCGCCATTCAAATCGCTCACTCCACTAGTGGTGGGCGGAAACCGATCGACCAAAAAAACAAGACCAGTCATGCGCAGTCCAGCGCAAAAAGACCACAGCTCAAAACTTAACTGCATTCAATACCAACGCGGGAAGACAAATGCTTACCGAGAAAAGTGACTATAAATTTCAAGCAGTTGTTGCCCTTGCGTTATAAAATAGATATTGTAATAAAACGATGTTGCGAGAATTTATCACGCAACATATCACCACCTCCTCCCGATAAAAAAAAAATGTGGAACATATTTTTTTTTTTAAATATCAAAGAGCATGCGATAAGCGGCTCAAAACGCACGAATTATGCGCTGATAATTAATTAAATTGCCTAACATGAGGCTAAATATAGAGTGTCTGGTGAGGATATACCTCAACAGAAAAATAAATATGTCTCAAAAAATATTCACATCGGGGAGGTGTCACCAACACACATCACGTTAGCATGTAAACACAATATACGTATGCAAGTTACCATAATCATCATTAAACAGCATACTCTAATATTGTCTTTAAAAATGGATGTACAAATCTGATAGGAAAATTTAAATAGTACATTCTTTGACATGTAATGACATAAGTACATAGTAAAGTTAAACTACATGACGATCCAGGACATATGCTCTGGTATTCCGAGGGTAAGTACACAATCTAGAACTCGTCATGCTTGATACTAGTAAGGTAAGTCCTCAGCTCAACAATGACATTCTGAGAAAGTACAAGCAATATAATGCTAATTAATAACTAATATGCTTCATAAGGTACAATACATTATTAATAATTGTGGCTGTTTAGTAAACTAACGGCCCTTATATTAACTACTCAGTCCTCCTCTATCATCTTAAAAAACGAACAGAAGAAGATGACAACAAAGCACGATAGTGTGTACATATAAAGTAAGTACAGATGTGCTAATCTATTGTAGAAATATAGGTGTGTTATGACTCTGTAATATATGGAAATATAGGACAGAAGTATTAGTTGGAGTCATGTGGGCATCTAGACAAAATGTCAGCCATCACATTATCCGCACCACGGATAGCTCGTACCGTGAAGTGAAAAGGTTGAAGAGCTATAGCATATCGAGTGGATCTCGAACTCTTCAAATTCTTAGTCTGAATAGCTGTAAGAGCTTTCTGATCAGTCTCTAGAATGAAATGTGCGCCCAGGAGGAATCTTTGTAGCTTTAGAATTGACCAAACCATCGCTAACAACTCACGGTCTAAAACCGAGTAGTTCCTCTCTGCCGCATTTAGTTTTCTAGAAATGTACATAACAGGATGCAGAGTATTTGCATATTCTTGCATCAGTGCTGCTCCAATCCCAGTGGATGAAGCATCACTCCGAAGAACAAAAGTCCTATCAAGAGTAGGTAATCTTAAGATGGGAGGAGAAGAAAATATATTCTTGATTTGGTCTAGTGAAGATTGGCATTCTTCAGACCAACGGACCAGATTAGGCGAACCTTTCTTCAACAATGTTGAGAGAGGTGCCATGATCGAAGATAAATTTGGAATAAATCTCCCATAAAATTGAATTAAACCTAAGAGACTCCTAACTTGTTTCTTCGTTTTTGGAACAGAGATGTTCAGTATTTTGGAAGTATTGTGGTCTTCTGTTTTCAAGAGACCATGACCAACACGATGACCCAGGAAAGAGATTTCACCAAAACCAACAAAAGCTTTAGAAGGTTTTGCTGTCAAATTATTCTCACGTAGAGTGGACAGTAAGTCATATAACCCTAAGTAGTGATCTTCCCAGGTATCACTGAAGAGACAGATGTCATCTAAGTATGCGATGACATCCGAACGATGTGACAGAATTCGACGCATCATGCGAACGAAAGTGGCAGGGGCGTTCATGAGACCAAAAGGCATAACATTCCATTGAAATAGACCCCTAGGTGTAGAAAAAGCAGTAAGAGGTTTGGCATGCTCTGCTAAAGGCACTTGCCAATAACCTTTAGACAAGTCAAGTTTAGTGAAGAATCTAGAATTAGAAAGTCTAATCAGTAGATCTTCTAACAAAGGCATCGGTTCAGCATCGAACTTTGTGACCTGATTCAATTTGCGATAATCAACACAAATTCGTATGTTCTTATCCTTCTTCCGGACAATAACCATGGAAGAAGAATATGGTGAAGTCGATGGTTCAATTATATTTAATTGAATCATTTCATCCAATTCCTTTTCCACCTGCGACTGAAAGTGTATAGGAATAGGATACGGCCTAACCCTAATTGGTTTATTGTCGGTAAGAATTATGTCATGTTCTATGACATCTGTGTGTCCAGGAATGTCAGTGAGAACATCCTGAAATTTTTGTAACATCGACGAGACTTGTCGATGTTCGTCACCAGAAAGATTAGGAGAAACAGAAACGTTTTTCCAAGATTCCGTAGAATGTAATGGAACCACTGGAAGGGGAAGATTAACATCAGAGAAGGTAGATTCCTCATCCTGTATGACAGACAGGGATGAATAATGACCGTGAGGTGCAGGAGCATCATCCGTTGCCTGGAAAATAGGCAGCAAATAGTCCGGACGTTCGTGAAATTCCGAAAGCATGTTTATGTGGAAAGTTTTATGCTTTCCATCAATATCTACCACATAGTCAACATCGGAAATCCGAGAGACTATTGCATACGGACCTTTCCATGCAATAAGAAGTCTATTTTCCCTACTGGGGAGTAGGACGAATGCTTTGTCACCTGGACAAAGTTGTCGTAGACATCTATTCTTGTTAGCAAACTGTCTTGCCTTCTCTTTAGCAATTTCTGATGAAGCAGTTGCTAGCTTACATGCCTCAATGATCTTTTGTCTAAGAGCAATGACATACTCATATGAGGATTGAGTTTCATCGCTAATATCATCGGCAGTGATGAGATCGTGTAATAAAGACATAGGGCCGCGTGGACGCGCGCCAAAGACAAGTTCGAAGGGAGAAAATCCTGTGTGTTCATTAGGGACTTCTCTATAGGCAAAGAGAGCCGCGGGTAAAACCCTGTCCCAATCTTGAGGATGATCTTCAGTTATCTTACCAAGCAAAGTCTTGAGCGTTCTATTCAGACGCTCAACTAACCCATTAGACATAGGATGGTAGATACTACTGAGAGATCGTTCAATATGTAAGGTAGACATTACCTGTGACATAGTGTCAGATATGAGTTGAGTGCCATGTTCTGACAATATTTCTCTGGGGAACCCCAAGCGAGAAAATATCAACCAAAGAGCATCTGCGATATCTGTAGTAGATATGCTCTTAAGAGGAATAGCCTCTGGCCAACGTGTGCACATATCGACACATGTAAGGATAAACTGATGTCCTCTGGCCGACTTGACCTTAAAAGGGCCAATAATATCTATGGCCATTTTCTGAAACGGCCGAATAGGAATGTCAGCAGCCTGGATAGGCGCAGCATGTCGTGGTCCTCTAGATTTGACCTCCTGACATACCTTGCATGATCGGCAGTAAATACGAATGTCCTTATTGACAAAAGGCCAAAAGAAAGCCGCAAGGACTCTCGACTTCGTACGGGAAAAACCCATATGTCCAGCACATTGCGAGTCATGATCATGTTGCAATATTTGCACTCTCATGCTCTTGGGAACAAGAATTTGCGAATGTGCCGACGTAGTCGAATCTTGTACCATACGTACAAGTACGCCGTTTCTCATTGCAATCCAAGATTTTCTATTTGTATCCTGATTCGGATCACCTTTCTTCGCAAGAATGAAGAATTTTTTTAAAGAAGGATCTTCTTCTTGCAATTTTATGAAAGAGTCACGAGAAATTACTAAGTGACTATCTTGGCTATCAACTTCATTATCACTATTCAGTGAAGTTTCGGGTGTTTGTAGAGCTTGTGCTCTTGTAACTACTGCATTTGTAGCTTGCATGTTATTATCTTCCCAAGCAGCAATCTGCTGTGGGGTACACTCTCTAACTCCGTGAATACGACCAATAATAAGGTCCGCAATAGGATTAGGTAAGAGACAAGCATGCACATCTCCAGTAAAGAAAGGAGTGGCAATGCGAATTACAGCAGTAGGATATTTTTCTAGAGTGCCGCCAAATGTGACACATTTAATAACCCTTCCTGTAGCACAAGATGGATCTACAAGCGATTGTCTAACACCAATAGTGGTGAATCCGGAATCGAAAAGTAGTGAGACCGGAGTATCATTAACAAGACCCTTATGTAGAATTAAAGTACCCCTCCCGTCATGCGCAACAGCAGCAGGGAGAGCGGGAAGTGGGTGACCACAACTCAAAGTAGTTATGGTACCCGGTTCGAATAAAGTACTGCATTGGGGGCATTTGTTTGCTCTCTCAAAGTCAAAAGCAGAACCAGTGACAGCGTCAAAGTTTTTACTATCAACAACATGATTACAGGCTCCCTCAGTTTCCTGTTGTACAGCATTAGCCTGCTGATATCTCTTTTTTTTGTGTTGAGATCTACCCCGACTATTATTACCTCTGAAGTTATCAGAGTTATTATTATCTCTGCAGTTATTATTGTCTCTATTGTAATTGTTATCCTGGTTCGAATTCCAGTTTCCACGATTACTATCATGTTCACATTGATGCGAACATCTATTTGTTTGGTTTTGAGGTCTTCGGCAGGAATAACCTCTATTACCATATCCTCTTTTGAAATGCCTATAATTATTAGGGTGATAGTAACGAGTACTATCAGGTTGTCTCCAATTCTTCGAAGAAGAATCACCATGAAATTGATTTCCATGATTTTGACAGAAATTACCGCTACTCTTTCTATCAAAATTTTGTTGGAATCTACGAGCAAAGTTTTGGCCATACGGAGCTGCCGAAGCAACTGGTAAACCTTCTTTCACCTTAGAGTTACCCATGGTTATGTGTGGGTGCGCAGTTACGTATTGGCAACAGAAATCTTCCATTTCTTTTATTGTTTTAGGTTTACGTTCATGAAGGAAAGCAAGGAAAGACTCATTGACAGACGACATGACTTTGTCTCTAAGTATTAAGTCCATAAGTCCTTCATAAGTTTTTTCCGTCTTAGATAGTTCAACCCATCGTGAGAAAGTAATGCGTATTCTTGCAATAAACTCGGAGAATTCAACTCCATTTTCAGGTAACATGTTTTTAAATTGTAGACGATAGCCGTCTTCGTTAAGCTGATATTTCTTTAACAAAGCGGCCCTGACAACCTCATAATTGTTCTTGTCAGGTTCATCCACCATATTTAATATACTTAGAGCTTTACCTGTCAGTATCCCTGATAAACTGATAAACATATTTTGCTTTGTCTATGTTATGAGCTGTACATGCTTGTTCAAATCTGTCCAGATAGAACATTATGTCATCACTGGAAGGACTAAATGTTGGTAACTTAATCTTAAAAGTATCATTATTAGCCTTACCAGAAGATGAACCCTTGTTTGAATCATTACCATTACTCATGCTCGTCAATTTCAATTTTTCCAACTCTAAAGCTAAGACCTTTTTTTCATGTTCCATTTTTGCTTTCTCTTTCCTCTCATCAGACTCTCTCTGTAATCTTCTTTCCTCAGCCTGAGCCTCTTTTTGAAGTCTTTCATTTTCAGCTTCTTTTTCAAGTCTTTTATTTTCAGCCTCTTTTTGAAGTCTTTCAGCTTCTAGCTGTAGCTGGAGTTTTCTCTCCTCAGCTTCTGATTCCCTTTTTTGTTTTTCCATTTCCATTTGGAATCTTTTTTCATCCACCTGCATCTGCAGTTTCTTTTGTTCAGCTTCCATATGCAGTTTCTTTTGTTCAGCTTCCATTGCTTTATCATATCGAGCAGTTGCAAATTCTTCTAACTTATCATCAGTCTTCCCAAGCAATTTACCCTGCTCAATAAAGTGCTCAAATGTAGACATGTTGTCTAACATATGAGTCCAAAACCTGAAATAATTAACTAATTTATTTCAAACCTAAGTGTAACAAGTCTTAATTAAGCACTTGTATATTCACATTACATTATATTATCCCAGTCTCTGTGGGAAACAAGTCTCCAATCAAAGAACTTGTATATGAAATATCAGCACTCAATTCTTGATCATAAGTGCACTTCTCATTCAATAGTGCACGACACTATTCATCATTCATTTATCATCAGTGTAGTAGTAACAGTGCATTAGCATAGCCCATTAACTAATTACTATAACTGTAAACAATGACTATGTAAACACATGCAGAATGTAAACATTGAAAATGTAAACAATGCAAACAATGTAAACAATAACAATGTAAACAATAACAAAGATCAGCAACAATACAAAAACGTTCGCAGAAATCAACTAAAAATAAAGCAGAAATTAATGAAATATCACAAAAAATGTGACGATATCTGCGCTATAATTAAACAAAATACATGACACCACAGTGTATAAACAAAAATGTTGTATGAAACTAAATTATAGACAAGAGTAGGCTAACAAATACAAACAAATCAAAACAAAACTAAAGAATGCGAAATAATAACGAAAACAATATTAAAACATGTCATCACAGCTAACATAAATAGCAACAGAAGTCGCTTAGCAAATTCCAGTATCGGAAATTTGCAAACCCTACAGAAAACGCTCACAATAGACGACCTCTATGACGTGGCATAATCTAACGGAGACACCACCCAACCGAGAACCCGCTGAAATATAAACATATAAATATACAAATAACATATAGACATATAACATATAGAATGAGATGATACACAGAAGACTCAGCAGAAGTATAAGGGCACAGTTTACATACAAACAGGCCACTTAACTTATAGGCTTCCAATCGTAGAACAGCAGAAAAAACGGATGTCAATCAACGTCCTAAAGAGCGAAGCTCCAACGATGATGGCACATCTAAACTGCTTCCACTGCTAACACGATGGTACAAGAGCTTCTGAAATACTGTGTGTTGAGTTGTTTCGGCACTTGACCTTCTAATCCAAAAGTAAGTTGATGGAAATCGGTACTTGGCCTTCTTCAGAAAACAACCCGTTTCAACCGACACTTGACCTTCACAAAAACGACAGCACTGGAACCTTGACAGCAGCAACTTGCTTGACTTGCGTAAAAGATAACAGCAGTCCGAGTTATCCGGCAACATGTAACAACGCCGGGTACTGTCAAATTCTTGTTTCCGTCAAAAAGTTGAAATTTTGACTTTTACCGGGCAACGCCGAGTACTTTGAAAATTTTGAAGATGTTGACTGTATTGAAGAATGTTAATTTCTTGAAGGATGCTGATGAATTCTTGTTGAAAATGAACTGGGTAAGGGACCCCGTGTTTGCTGGTACCAGAATCAAACCAGCTTATGGCCACCAAATGATGCGTGATGCCATATGATGATGGATGGTATCCGCATGTCTGGTTTTGTGTAGTGTGCAGATGTGTTCAGTCAAACAATGTTCATACAAAAATAACAGGGCAATCCACATAGGACGTCAGTAAACTCACGACGTATAAAGTCAATGATTCTTGTAACAGCCGTTGACGTTTTTTCTTCATTATTTATTGTGGACGCCACAGTGACAAAATGGTTACGCGAATATGTAGGCACATCAAACAGTCATTATCACAGCAACATTCAATACAGCAATAGACGGTAGACAGCATTACAATGATGAGTCAGATGCATGTTATATTTCATAGTGCTGTAAATGTAGTCAGGTGAAAAACTCCATCCTTTTCTATAACAGCCAGGAGATAACCAGATGTATGAGATCAGTTCACTCTCCTTAGTCTGACTTCAGCAAGACAGACACGTCTGCCGAAGTATAAATAATGTCCTCAAAAATATCCTCTAGATAATAAAGGTTTTCCAAACCTAGTTCATTTAACAAAGTAGCAAGTAATGGTCCTTGGGACATGCATCAACCGATGCAGTACAATACAGCGACATGTGAGCTGGGAAAACATCTCGTGACGACGACTTTCGAAGACAGGCTATGAATCGAAATCGCTCACGACCCAAAATCGATAGAGTTAATGAAAAGTCAATTTACCTTGCCTTCAGGAAATACACAGAAATATCACGCCTCTCGACATGTGGGAAACACTAGAGGTATTATCTCGAATAAACGAAATATCCATTAAGAGGACTACACATCCCTGACAGAACAAAAAAATAGCGGAGATCCCCTCTTCAACGAGGCATCTCTTTCGCCATTCAAATCGCTCACTCCACTAGTGGTGGGCGGAAACCGATCGACCAAAAAACAAGACCAGTCATGCGCAGTCCAGCGCAAAAAGACCACAGCTCAAAACTTAACTGCATTCAATACCAACGCGGGAAGACAAATGCTTACCGAGAAAAGTGACTATAAATTTCAAGCAGTTGTTGCCCTTGCGTTATAAAATAGATATTGTAATAAAACGATGTTGCGAGAATTTATCACGCAACAATTACCTATCCTCTTTTAGGGCAGAAAACTAATAAATATTTTTCAGAATCTATAGTCTGGGAGGATCTATCTGATGTAAAACCACCATGGTAAATGTGCTGTTTGGTCAGAGAGATCTGACCTGTCTGTATGATGTGGTTGTTGTGTCAGTGTTGTGTCCAGACGTGGGTAGAGAATAGATTTTGACACATGGCCCATACTTTGATTGCAGAGCTGTGAGTTTCTGTTGTCAACAAAGCAGTGTCTATTCAGTTGGTGACTTTACTCGAGTGTATCTGTGCAGTACTTGTGACAGAGACCACCATTATTGCCCGCCAGCACGGAGAGGTGGGACCACCAGATTTCAGCACCAGAGCTACAACTACAAGATGAGTGAGCCTCTGGTCTGCTGGACATTCACCAACGCTTTGTAGTTACTAATACCCCCATAAAAATTCCCACCATTTTCTGGACACTGTGTAGTCAATATAGACAGGTGTGATGAGGCCACCCCAACAGCACAAACATTAACTATCCTCCCAAGTAGATGACTACTAGAACATTTTAATAAAACTAACTAGTATAGTACATATATATGTACACTATTGCATTTATGATATAATATTCCATGCATTTCTTTCATAATCTCTAAATCCTTTTAAGTTCTGGTCAATCTAAAAAATTGATCCAGAACAAAATAAATGTAATATAATTCTATCAAAAAATTTTACACACGTGAGTTAGTTCAGTGTATTTTAACATTTATTAATATTATTAGTCTTGTTAAATATCTGTGGGTATATCTATAACCTATTACACCACACTACATATCATAACCCTAGACACTTTACGTAGCCACATTCATTAAAAAAAAATTAAGTGTGAGGTCGTAGTGGTAGCAAGAAAGGCCTTCTGACAATTCACAACTACATTTTATCTCAGGAGCCTTCACAGCTGGCCTCATACAATTACATTTAGTAATATCACCATCATACAATACCATCAAACACCACTACATAGATTGGGGTCTTGTCCAGGGATAATTAGCCCAACAGTAATATTAGGATCTCCTGGTGGGAGAAATAAAAGTAGGGAAATAAATTGTAAAATTCCCTTTAACATTAAAAGTGTCCCTACAGATAAAAGTTGGTGAATCTTCACAGCCAGTAATAATTAATTAGTTAACTGGTTAGTTAGAATTAGTTAGACTATAGTCATATAGTAATTAGAAGTACTTAGTGTATTTACTGGTTAGAGATTTAGCTTGTATATTATTATATTGTCTAAAAAGTATGGCGGAGTTAGCAAAATTTAGATCAGCTGCTGTGCTCACCGCGAAGGAGATGGGAATGGATGGTCAAATTTTAATTCAATATGTAACGGCTGAATGTGATAAATATATTGAACGGGAAGAAAGGAGATTAGAAAAAGAGGCTGAAAGAAAATTAGAGGCTGAAAGGTTAGCTGAAGAGAAGAGGTTACAAATTGAGGCTGATAGAGACATTAAGAGGCTGCAGATTGAGGCAGAAGAAAAACGACAGCAAAGGGAGGCAGAAGAAAAAAGGTTGACTGCCGAAAGGGAGGCAGAAGAAAAAAGGTTGACTGCCGAAAGGGAGGCAGAAGAAAAAAGGTTGACTGCCGAAAGGGAGGCAGAAGAAAAAAAGGCCGAAAGGGAAGCAGAAGATAGAAGGTTGCAAAGGGAGCACGAATTACGACTAAGGGAGCTGGAATTACAAGGCCCGGCCCCTGAAAATGGTGCCAGCCCTTTTGCCTCAGATGCTACGCCCAGTCTGGGAGCCTCAAACTCAGCTATGGGGTTTCATTTAGACCATTTTGTTGAAAAAGACGATGACATAGAGGGGTACCTAGGACGTTTTGAGTTATTAGCTACTACATATGGGTTAGAGAGAGAGAGGTGGAGTTTAAAGCTATCACAGGGATTGAGAGGTACTTCTTATGAAGTATTTGCCAAAATGAACAGGGAAGACCAAGACAATTATGACATGTTAAAGCAGGCTTTGTTATTAAGGTACGAGAAGAATGGTGAATTTTATCGTAAGAAATTTAGAAATGCCAAACTGTTGTCTGGGGAGACATACCACCAATTCTCTGCCAGACTAGAAACCTATTTGGAGAAATGGACGGCTCTGGGGAAGACCCAAGATCTTAAAGAAATGATCATGATTGAGCAATTGAGAGAGTCCATGGCTCCAGACATGAGAAAATTTCTCATGGAACAAGGTGCAGAGAAGTTGGGGGAAGTTTTAAATGTTGCTGAGAGGTATCAGGCAGCCCAGGCAGAGGTAAGTGGTGCTAAGAAGAAGCACATAGACAATTTTAAAGCTCCACAGCAATTTAATAAATTTGATAATAGAGAGCAGGGAAATAAAGGTAGGACAAACTTTGAGCGGCCAAGAAATGACTATCGCGACAGAAACTCACAGTTCAATGACCAAAAGTTCAATGAAAGAAAACCGTTGAACCAAGGAAAAAGATGGTGTAAATGGTGCAAGAAGGATAACCATAACACCGAATTTTGTAGAAGGAAACCTTCAAACATTGCTGCAATGAAGTCGGGGACGCGAAGATTAAAGGTTAATCCTAATGGACAACAGGAACCTTATCACCCCCAGTTTGTGAGGATGTTATTTGTAATGGGGTCACCATAAGGTGCCTTTATGATACAGGTTTGGATTATGATTCAGTTGTGAAGTCTAGCCTAGTGGACCCAAGTCAGTATACCACAGAAACAGTGGAAATACAAGGTGCGACTAAGGACATACCACTCATGACACTTCCCATCGCAAGGATAACGGTGAAAACTCGCTATGTGGAAGGAGAAATCAGAGCAGCAGTGATAGATGAACCAATCTACCCTCTGATATTGGGGTGTAGATACGTCTTCTTGGGGAATCCCGAGAAACCGGTGATCATGGCGACAGTGCAGACCAGGTCACAGAAGAAGGAGGAAGAAGGTGAACCTATAAATGCTCATCCAGAGGAGATGAGGAAGGCGCAGGCTGAGGATAGGACACTCAAGCCCTGTTTTAAAAAATTGCCCAAATGCCACACACCTCCGAGCAAGGGGGAATATTTCATGAAGAACAAACTCTTATACAGGAAGGCCGGAACTGGAACAAATGGTCACAACCAGCTGGTTCTTCCCATTTCATATAGAGATAAAGTGATGGAACTCGGGCATGCGATTCCCTTCAGTGGTCACATGGGGATCAGCGCCACAGGACAGCGTATAGCTTGTCATTACTTCTGGCCAGGGATAACGGAGGATATAAAAAGATATGTCAAATCCTGCCCAGAATGTCAAAGGGTAGCTCCAAAGCACTGGACTGCTCCTGCAACTCTAGGGGAAATGCCCATAGTGGGAACACCTTTTGAGAGGGTTGCAGTGGATATTGTAGGACCTCTCACTCGGACCAAGAGGAGGAACAGTTACATCCTTACTCTGGTGGACACTTGCTCTATGTGGGGAGAGGCGGTAGCCCTGCCATCAATTGATTCAAAACATGTAGCAGAGGCACTACTTACAATATTTACCCGATTAGGATTCCCGCATCAAATCTTGACGGATAATGGTTCTCAGTTCAAGGGGAAACTAACGGAAGAAGTTTTTAAGCTATTTCAAGCCAGGCACTTTCATTGTAGTCCGTACCATCCACAAGGGAACGGCCAGGTAGGGAGGTTCAACGGGACTCTCATTTCTATCCTGAGAAAGCTGGCACACGAAAAACCGGATCTGTGGGATCAATTCCTGCCCGCCGCATTGTTTGCGTACCGGGAGGTACCACATAGTTCAACCGGGATGGCTCCCGCAACTCTGCTATTTGGGAGGCCAATAAAAGGTCCTTTAGAAGCTTTATTAAGGACCTGGACAGATGAGAAGGCGGAAGAGACTGTTACCTCATCGTATCAATATGTGAACGAACTGACCACTCGTTTGAAAGCTGGATGGAAACTGGCAAATGATAATTTGAAACAAGCCAGGAAGAAACATGCAGCATATTTTAATAGGAAGGCAAAGGACAGGGAACTGGCAGTCGGAGAGAAGGTGCTGCTTCTACTACCCGGAAGCCAGAATAAATTACAAATTGGTTGGCAAGGTCCATATACGGTTCTAGAGAAGGTGTCTAGAACAAACTATAAAATTGACAAAAAGGGGAAGGAGAAAGTTTATCATGTAAACCTGTTAAAGAAGTATCTGGACAGACCACTCCAGGAAAGCACCCCCTTATTGACCTTGGCTATTGCAACCCAGATGCAAAAGGAACCACTCACCTCACATGAATACCCATACATCCTTGTGAAACAGCAGCACAGGTAAAAGTCAGTAAGCACCTGACTAAAAACCAGAGGGAGAGAGTTCAACAGGTTCTGGAGGAACATACAGATGTATTAACAGATAAACCAGGCCATACAAATTTGTTACAGTATGACATGAAACTGGTAGACTCAAACCCAATCTGTATGAGAGCCTATTCTATTCCGTTCGCGAAGGAGAAGGCATTGAAGGAAGAAATAGAGTATTTGTTGAAGGAGGGGATTATTTCGCACAGTGAATCATCTTTTAGTTCTAGTGTCGTTTTGTTGAGAAAACCGTCCGGGGAACACAGACTGTGCATAGATTACAGGAAACTGAATGCTGTCACAGAAGGACAAGTGGATCCATTACCAGACACAAAACAGTTATTTGCCAGACTGAACAAGGCAAAATACTTTTCAAAGGTGGATCTTAGTAAAGGCTATTACCAGATCCCAGTGAAGCCTGAAGTGAGACCTTATTTGGCTTTTAGCACTTCGGAGGGACATTATGAATTCAATATGCTACCATTCGGACTGAAAAATGCTCCGAGTGTGTTTTCAAGGATGATGCGAAAATTATTGGATCCCCTGAATAACCCATGTATCACGAATTTCATGGATGATATTCTCGTCGCCACAGAGACATTTGAAGAACACATTGAAGCTCTGGAGATGTTGTTTGATAGACTTCGGGAGGCGAACTTAACTGCTAGGCCAACAAAATGTTGTATTGGATGCAAAGAGTTGGAATTCTTGGGACACACTGTATATCAGGGTAATATGACCCCTGATCCTAAGAACTTGGAAAAACTGCAGAGAGCACCTAGGCCACAAACAAAAAAGGACGTGCGATCATTCGTGTCGTTATGCGGATTTTATCAGAAATACATCAAAAATTTTAACGCTATTTGTGCTCCTCTGACTGATCTGACTCGCAAGGGACTTCCAGATAAAATTATTTGGACTGCACAATGTGAACTAGCGTTCCAAGAGTAAAAGGAAAAACTCACTAGCAAGCCTATTCTCAAACTGCCTGATTTGACACAGGACTTTGTCTTAAGAACCGATGCAAGTAATGTAGGACTCGGAGGGGCTTTGTTGCAAAGATCATCTTCACCTGATGGGGAACTTTAACCAGTCGCTTATGCAAGCCGCAAATTGAATAAGGCGGAACAAGGATACTCCACAAGCGAAAAAGAATGTTTAGCATTAATCTGGGCAATAAAGAAGTTTCAAATCTATCTGTATGGTAGGACTTTTGTGGTGGAGACGGACCATCAGCCTCTCGTATTCTTATCTCAGGCTAAGCATGAAAACGCAAGATTGCTGAGGTGTTCTTTATTGCTTCAACCTTATCAGTTTAGTATCCAATATATCCCAGGCAAATTGAATGTCGGTGCAGATTTCCTCAGTCGGCACCCCTGTGATCAAAATTAGAGTAGTGGCAGACGTGAGGAGTAATTTTACCTATGTGTATCGCTGGTTTTGGAACTTGCCATAGGCATGTTTTCAAGTGGGGAGATGTGTAGTGAAATGACAGAGATACAACGGTAAAATACCTCCAAAGATAACATTTAAGGATAAAAACATAATGCGTAGGCTGCGAATAGTACATGATCGCCTAGACCGCGGGTCATCATCCTCCATAATAATTGACTTTCTAGACAGGAGAGGAACGGCGGATCAAAAAGGAAAAAATATGACTGGAAAGATTGCGTGAGACTGGAAAGGCTAAGGAGACGCAATTGGGGGGGGGGGGACGGAGAAAAGTCACGTTTCCCAAGTTGACATAAAAAGTAAGCAACTCGACAGAAGGGACCATAGATATGTTACGCCACAGTCATTTATTGGACGCTTTTGCGCGATACCAAGCCTTTGATTTGAATTCAGCGGCTAAACGCAGATGTTCGAAATATTACAAAAATTAAAAAGTAATTTTTTCTTAATATTAATGTTAGGAATATAAAAATTAGCTGGCCGGATGGCCCATTCTGAGCAGTGAACTAATATGTTCTTAATTTTACAAACGGATAGATAATATTGAAGATAATGACAAAAGACAGTGTTGTTCACATCATCGACAGACTGTATTGAATCTAAAAGTGTCGCTATTTGCACAAAAAAACACGACCTCGAGACGCAGGTGTTCAAATCTACTTAGTATGGAAGAGAAGGGATTTTGTGGTGGCTGTGTCTAAAAATAACTTTTAACGACAAAATTTTGGAGGGGAGAGAAAGGTTGGTTCAAAAATCAAGTACATTTTTGTAGAAACACAAGTAGAGACGGACAGACTAACAGATAACCATCCATACTTGACTGAAGCATGACTGAAATGACTTTAGGGTAGGAAATTTGAATTTAAAATAAACCTAGGCAGTGATTGGCCACAGACAATCATATCATTAGCGCTCAGACGCGAAAGTGGGGCCATTCTTCAATAGTTGTTCAGTGATAGACACAGATTTTAAAGTGTGGTGATTTCCATAAGAAAGAAAGTGAAAGAAGTTTAGGGACGCCATACTATAGCCAGCAGCTCAGCTGAGTTTTGCTAGCAATTCTGTGTTATTTATTCATAATCTGGTAAGATTGAAATTATTTCCTTATATATTTTGAATATTGTTTCATGTTTGAGTGATTTGATACTGCCATATCATAATCTAGCCTTACAAACTAGTAGGGATTTGCTCTAGACCCCCCGCCCTAGTCAGGGTCTAGGGACCAACAATGTACATAAACTCCAGCAAGGGTTAGGCAAGACAGATCAAGTGTTGAGAATAATGAAACATATTACCTATCCTCTTTTAGGGCAGAAAACTAATAAATATTTTTCAGAATCTATAGTCTGGGAGGATCTATCTGATGTAAAACCACCATGGTAAATGTGCTGTTTGGTCAGAGAGATCTGACCTGTCTGTATGATGTGGTTGTTGTGTCAGTGTTGTGTCCAGACGTGGGTAGAGAATAGATTTTGACACATGGCCCATACTTTGATTGCAGAGCTGTGAGTTTCTGTTGTCAACAAAGCAGTGTCTATTCAGTTGGTGACTTTACTCGAGTGTATCTGTGCAGTACTTGTGACAGAGACCACCATTATTGCCCGCCAGCACGGAGAGGTGGGACCACCAGATTTCAGCACCAGAGCTACAACTACAAGATGAGTGAGCCTCTGGTCTGCTGGACATTCACCAACGCTTTGTAGTTACTAATACCCCCATAAAAATTCCCACCATTTTCTGGACACTGTGTAGTCAATATAGACAGGTGTGATGAGGCCACCCCAACAGCACAAACATTAACTATCCTCCCAAGTAGATGACTACTAGAACATTTTAATAAAACTAACTAGTATAGTACATATATATGTACACTATTGCATTTATGATATAATATTCCATGCATTTCTTTCATAATCTCTAAATCCTTTTAAGTTCTGGTCAATCTAAAAAATTGATCCAGAACAAAATAAATGTAATATAATTCTATCAAAAAATTTTACACACGTGAGTTAGTTCAGTGTATTTTAACATTTATTAATATTATTAGTCTTGTTAAATATCTGTGGGTATATCTATAACCTATTACACCACACTACATATCATAACCCTAGACACTTTACGTAGCCACATTCATTAAAAAAAATTAAGTGTGAGGTCGTAGTGGTAGCAAGAAAGGCCTTCTGACAATTCACAACTACATTTTATCTCAGGAGCCTTCACAGCTGGCCTCATACAATTACATTTAGTAATATCACCATCATACAATACCATCAAACACCACTACAGGGTACTATATGCATTCTCACACTCAGCGGTCCAGATCACTTTTTCCGGAGTATTCTTTTTCGTAAGGTTCGTCAGGGGGGCGCTTATAGTGTTGAAATCCTTAATGTAGCGTTGGTAAAATCCACATAACGCGACGAACGATCTGACATCATTTTTAGTAACAGGGCGAGGTGCATTGCGTAGTTTGTCCACATTACGTTCCTCTGGGAACATGTACCCTTGTGAAATGGTGTGGCCGAGAAACCCCAGTTGGTCAAAACCTATCTGGCATTTAGTTGGGCGAGCAGTTAAACCTGTCTCCTTAAGCCTTCGGAGTAGCATCTCTATTGCATTCAGGTGTTCCTCAAAGGTGTCAGTGGTGATGAGGATATCGTCCATGAAGTTTGTAATAGCAGGGTTATGAAGGGGTGCGAGAAGTTTTCTCATCATTCTCGTGAAGGTGCTAGGCGCATTATGTAATCCGAATGGGAGGACATTAAATTCAAAGTGTCCTTCCGGGGTGCTGAATGCCAGCAGTGGTCGGATCTCTTTCTTCACAGGAATTTGATAGTATCCCTTGCTAAGGTCGATTTTAGAGAAATAACGAGCTGTATTTAGCTTAGTGAACAGTGAGTTTTGATCTGGCAGAGGTTCAGCCTGGTACTCCGACACTGCATTCAGTCTCCTAAAGTCAATACACAATCTATGCTCTCCGGTAGGCTTCCGAAGGAGCACAACACTAGCACTATATGGTGATTCGGATGGAGAAATAATGCCTGCACTGAGCAATTTCTCTTTTTCTTCTCTCAACGCATCCGCCTTGGCATAGGGTATAGGTTAATTTTTCACACGGACTGGCATTGTATCTGTCAACTTCATATCAAACTCTACTAAACTGGTTAGGCCTGGCCTGTCCGTGAGAACTTCTGCATACTTTTCCAACATTTTTTGTACCTGCTCATGCTGTTCCAGGGTTAGAGTGTGACTTATTTGCACATCGGCTTGAGTCTCACTCAAGGACAGAGGGTATTCGACTGCTACACTGGGTTCATCCTCTACTTCACTGGCTACTGCAAGGGCCATCAAATGGGTTGGCTCTACTGATGCACATTCGTTGTACTTTTTCAGCAGATTGATGTGGTAAATTTTCTGTTTACCTTTAATTGCTATCTTGTAGTTGGTGCGGGAGATTTTCTCGACAACAGCATAGGGTCCTCTCCAACCAATCTGAAGTTTATTATGGCTGCTTGGCAAGAGCAATAAAACTTTATCCCCAATGTTCAGTTCTCGATCCTTAGCTGTCCTGTTATAATATTGCTCATGTTTCTGACGGGCTTTGCACAAATTTGCAGTGGCCAACTTCCAACCTGTTTGGAGGCGTTGCTTCAATTCCTCAACATAATGTGACGCGGTAATGACTGTGTCATCCGCTTTATCGTCTGTCCAGGATCTCAGAAGTGCCTCTAGAGGACCTTTGATTGGGCGCCCAAACAGCAGTGTTGATGTTGGAATTCCTGTCGAGTGATGAGGTACCTGTCTGTAGGCGAACAGTGCCGCTGGCAGGTAGGAATCCCATGAACTTGGGTTCTCCTGCTCCAGCTTTCGCATTATGGAAATTAAAGTTCCATTGAACCGTTCTACTTGGCCGTTGCTCTTGGGGTGATATGGAAAGGTATGAATGTGTCGCGTTTGAAAAATCCGAAACACTTCTTCTGTTAATTTCCCCCGAAATTGTGATCCATTATCCGTCAGGATCTGAAGAGGGAACCCCAACCTCGTAAATATAGTAAGTAGGGCTTCCGCTACATAAGTTGAGTCGCACGAAGGCATTGCGACTGCTTCTGCCCACATGGAGCATGTGTCGACCAACGTCAAGATGTAGCTATTCTTTTTCTTTGTCCTAATCAGGGGTCCAACAATGTCGACTGCCACACTTTCGAACGGGGTACCTGTTACAGGCATTTCTCCTAAGGTTACGGGAGCTACCCAGTGTTTAGGAGCCACCTTTTGGCATTGTGCGCATGACTGAACATACCGTTTGATGTCTGCATTTATCCCTGCCAATAATAGTGGCAAGAAATGCGCTGCATGGTTGCTCCAATTCCCATGTGTCCGCTGAAAGGTAAGGCATGGCCCATTTCTAATATTTGGGTCCTATAGGATGAAAGGAAAATCAGCTGTGAGTGTTCGCTCGCTCCTTTGCCTGCTCTGCGGTACAACAGACCATTCTTCTTATAAATCTCTCCTTTGAGAGGCGGGGTATGAGACTTAGGAAGTTTTTTAAAACAAGGCGACAATGTGCTATCCGCTGTTTGTGCCTTCTTCAACTCTTCTGGGAAGATGTTGGTCGGGGTTCCAGACTCAGGGTTCTGCCTGCATTGATCCCTGGTCTGTACGGCCGCAACTGACAGAGGCCGGGCTGGTTCTCCTAGGAACACATATCTACAGCCCAAAATCAGGGGGTAGATGGGATCCTTTAGAACAGCGGCTCTGATTTCTCCAGTCACATACCGCGATTGAACCTGAATCTTGCACACTGGTAGAATCATGGGCGCACCAGATTTGGTGGGTCCTTGCATTTCAGTCGTCTCCTCTGTAATTTGGTCAGAATTAACAAGAGAAGCTGTGACGATTGCATCAAAACATAATCCAGTGTCATACAAACAAAGAGCTCTCTCCCCATTAACCATCACAGATTCAATGACACCTGGTCGCTTTGAGGAATCTATGTCATCCTTTGAGGGCTCCGGGCTGTAAGATCTGGTTGTTATGCAAGATGCATTCATGGGGAGGGGTCGGCGCTTTCAATCACGAGAACCATGTTTAGGCGACCGGCAGTGTTGGCACACATCCCTCTCTGTGTTTGCTGTATAGGAAGTTTTCCTTTCCGTGTTCTTGTGGGGTTGTCCATTGTTGGGTCTGTCATGGTGAGTTTTCATGTAGGGTGGCTTTGAGCTTGTAATACTATTGGAGCTGTTAGGCGCAGTCTGCCGAGCCGGGTAGTCTGCATATCTCCGTCTGGAGATCAGAGTCTCAGCCTGTGCATTCTGAAAGCGTTCAGATAAGGTAACTATGGTATTTAACCTTTCTGCCCCGTTTTCTACCAGAAATCGTCTCATCTCAGGGCTCATCATTTCTTTCAGTTGCTCCATTAGTAATAATTCTTGCAGTCCTTCGTAAGATTTCTCGAATGACGCGAGAGTGAGCCATTTCTGCAAATAAGCTTCCAGGCGAGCAGCATACTGGGAGTACGATTCTCCATTTTCCTTACGGTAATTTCTGAACCGTTTCCGGTAAGCTTCAGCGTTCAATTCGTACCGAGCTAAGAGGGCTTTCTTCAGACAATCATAGTCATCCTGTTCATGTGGAGCCAGTTTTAAGAATACATCATAGCCAGCACCCCTGAGTCCTTGCGAGAGTTTCAGATTCCACCTCTTTCGGTCCAGCCCGAATGAAGAAACAAACCTCTCGAACCGGTCCAAAAAGCTGTCCATGGTATCCTTTCCCTCCAAAAATGGCTCCAGAGGGAAGGCCATCGGTCCCAGGTGTGGTGTAGGGAGAGCTGATGCACTATCAGATTGAAGGGGCGAGGGTGGAGAAGATGAAGTTTCGGAATTTCTCCCAGCTTCCTTGCTTTTTGACAGTAGTTCCACATCCAATTCCTTCATTTTCAGGGCTTGTTGTCGATCCTTCTCCTTCTCGTCTGCCGCCCTGATTTCACGATCCTTCTCCGCTTCTGCCGCTCTGATTTCACGATCCTTCTCCGCTTCTGCCGCTCTGATTTCCCTGTCCCTCTCCGCTTCTGCCTCTCTGATGCTCTTCATCTCTGAGGATACATAGTCTGCAAGCTCTTTTCCTGCAAGCCCCACCTCTTTTCCACTCTCAATTAACAAAGCTCTTACTTTTGATGTTTCTGCCATTGCAATATTGGATCAATCCAATGAGCTTGAAAAACCTACTCACAAACCAATACAGGTAAAAGTAATACTGTCTAATATTAATAATATAGTGTATTACTGCCACAACAATAAAACAAAATTTAGCAACAACAACAATTTCAACCTGCAGGATAGCTCTTAGTTAAGTAGCTCAGTTAAACCTTGTATACAAACTTAACTAATAAATTGGACCATACACTAGAAGATCAGTCACCAGTTATATTTTGTGTACTATTCTATCTGTGCAATATACTGCATATAAGATCAAACCAGTTACGTGCAAAGTGTACTGGGAAGCTGTATAAGATTACTTGATAACCAAACTATTAACCCAAGTTTGTTACCCAAAAGTAAAATGTATATTAGCAATACATTAATTGTAGTCTAGGGAACATACAGATGCTATGAGTTCATCCCGGATAAGCAGTCCAGTTTGTGGCGACAGGGTAGAAGAAAGGATAGACAGAAGAAATGAAAGAGAGTACCAATCTCTTCCACAGTGTCTTTTGGCTCGCTGTAAGTGATAGTCCGACACTTGTAAGAAGAAATGTTTCAGGAGACTGAAATTTAAACTCTTCTCAGTTAAGCAAAGAAGCAAATCCCATCAAGGATCCTGAGAGTATGTTAGGTCTTCAGCCACACTTCCCCTGAGGTACTGATATGGCTCATGAGACCCCCAGCTGGTAATTAAGATAATGATTAACAAAAACAGTTAACTACCAAGCAATACAGAACATTTAGTGAAAAGAAAGAAACAACAGTGAAATTCGTTTCTATGAATATATATTAGACCAAGCTAAATTGGTTACAGATAAACTAAAAAGAGAAAAATACAAATATTTATATATATGGTTATATGTATACAGCACTGGGTAAAGGGAGATAAAAATAGTCTACACAAAAGTTATGTTTATTATTAGGGTACCCTTTCACGATGGCTGTGGTTTATGTCCTAATTCTAATCACTGACTGGTATGACACAATATCTTTGAATGTTTGGTCCTTTCTAAAAAAGCACTTATCATTAATGTTGTTGCTGCTGTATGACGTCACAATATCACTGCAAATTTTCTCCCCCTGGCCAAGTTGCTGGAATAGTTCGTAGCAAGTACTGCAAGGTTTCACTACATGACTGCGAGTTCACCTGCGTTCGTCACCACCAGGGAGCTAGGAGATACACATAAAGGAATAATCTATTTAGCTCTCTGGTTAGAGGCATTAATTTGTCCTGAGTGTGGTCCATAAACCAGGTTCAGATATCAGTCATATTATTACATAAATGACATGGACCAATGCTGAGCGGCATTCGTCGAGCTGCAAACATATGATATTATTAATAGGGTAGGGGCATAGGCATACATATATTATCAACTGTTGTAAAGGCATACAAAAATCATACAACATTAAATACATGAATGCGATAAAATATATAACCATTAAATAACAGAGGCAGGTCAGGGTAGTGCATTTGCCTTCTGGGAAACAACCTGAAGGACATCAAAGGCATACAAAAAGACATACAAAAATCACATAACAGTAAATATATGGATTCCATAATATATGCAACCATTACATGAAAGTATGAAATTGCCTGAAAAGCAGTGCAAGCATTAACTCAAGGTAATTGTATATAACGAGATAATAATTGAAAGTAGTTCAAACATTCAATACAAATAATAGCATATAAAAAGATAATGCATTTAGCTCACCCGCTTTGATTCCAATATTGAGTTTGGCTACAAAGACGGCATATACTGTATAAGCAATTCTTTGGTCCACTGGTCTGACAGATTATATGCTAGAAGTTTCCGCCGGGGCTTGCAAAATGTGAGTAAAACATACACGATCTATTCTTTCATATATACAGCTAACAGCGGTCAATGAACTCATTCACGCTAGGGGAACCCCCAGCCTACGGATCACGGGTGAATGTCCTTTCAGCCAACACTGGGAAATCCTGAATATTCTGGGTCACTGAGCGGAGATCACCCGGTTACTTGGAAATCCCCGGCTTATCTGGGTCATTAGCCTCTCAGGTAAATAACAAAGCGACATTGAACTGGAAAATCCCAGCTATCTTGGTTCATTGTCCGATTAGGCATTCAGAATCCTGGGAGAGAGAGAAAGAGAAAGACAGGGAGAAGATTGTTGGGCGAAGAATTTCGCGACAGAAAGTAAGAGAAGCGCTGGAGATTAGTTGTAGATGATCTTTGGTGGGAAGGTGGCCCCTGATCTGATCTGATTACGTAATCAGAACAGAGCCAAATGTTTTTAAAATTTGCATGCGTAGACGTTTAGATGTGTGGGGAAAATGTATGTGAATGCATACAGAATTGACATCAACGAAAAAGATGTTTTGACAAGGATAAAGAAGAAGATATGCAAGAAGAAACATGTTTAACATAAGCATATTAACATCTAGGAAATTACACAGAGATTAAAAAGAATATGAGAAGGTTGGACGTTCATCGGGTGTTCACACAGGACAACCAGGCTGTCGCGTGATCGTAGTGGACCCTATGTCTTCCATCCCTCTACGCTGTACTACCATTGGTACAGTCATTCACTGAAACTGTTAACTCTTTGTAACGAAATTCTAGTCTAAATTGTTTCGGTCTCTTTTCTTTCCCAATTCTCTCAGGCTGTACTTACTCGACCATCCGTTCTAAGTGCACCATTTCATTTTCTGTTGTCTCCGCTTTCATTGATCGAGGTTACCTTGTCACCCCAACCGGTTGACCTTACCGCTTGACCTGGTTTTTGTAGCCATGTTGACGTGTTTATTTCAATCGTCAGCATCAGACGGATTAAAAGTCCACCTATAACGTCTTATTTGGTCAAATCGCCAGACTCGTTGTGTTTGCAAGACGGACGACTGGTAAATAAGCACGGATTGTCTTTGCACAAGATGGCATTTTAGATAATGTGTTAATTTTGTCTCATTCCCAAGCTAGACTGTTGGTAAACAGGGATGTCAGAAGCTATCAATCGTGATATCGGAGCACGAGGAGCGACTTAATCGCTTCTGCCTAGACTTTGTTGTAATGAGCAACTATGAGAAAGTAACAGCTTTTTAGATATGTACTAGACGTAATAAATAGGATAAATCGGTGTAGTGATTTTGGTAAACATAACAAATGACACGGAAGTGGCAAGATCTTATATGGTCATGGAGTATATTCAGATGATTTTGAAAATTTCATGTAAGGGGCAATAACTTAAGTGTCATGTAGTAATGTTCTATACGAAGGTGGGGGAAACCCCTACCAATATCAGACGTCTACTTGTGGTTGGTTTGGCATTGCAAGGCTAAACTAAACTACTTCTGATTGGATCTTTACCCAACGGAACTTCAGGGAGAGACATGTGCGTGGGAGCTAAAATTTCGCTTATAGCCTAGAGCCTTGTACGACTGGTTCACTGTCTTTCAATTTGTCAAGGAGAAATCAAAGACAGGGACAGGTAATAATTAGAACCCCCATATAGGACAGGCCAGAGGACTAAAATTAGAAAGGAGTAAATCTAGAGTCATCACTTTGAGCCACGTTTTACGATTCTACTCTGAATGCACTCAGACATCTAACCAACCTGAATGTCTACGGCATCTTAAACAGGTGCCTAACTCAGTTTAAAATTTCATAATTATACAGAGCATATAAATTAATAGTTTGCTGAATCTTCTTCCGCTGAGGGCTCAGAAAATACGAGTCAATAGTTTTCCACATAGAAGGGGCGGAGACTAATAAGTTCCTAGCAGCTTAAATGATATCAGTTGTTATGAATTCTGTAAAGTTCCCGGAGGCTCTTTAATGAGAAGCATCATTCTTCTATTTAAGCGGGTCTGATTGACAGAATGGTTAGAATGCTGGTCTCTTGCTGCAAAGGTGCCGAGTTCGATTCACGATATCTACACGCTTCAGTCTACCCGGTTGTAAATGGGTACCCGAATTTACACTTGAGTTAAGGAAGGAAAAGGCAACGAGGAAGGGAACTGGTCACCCCAGCTCTCATAGTTGGATCTAATATTGTGAAGCCTCTAACACTTCACTCCCCTACAGCAGTATCTGCTATGGGACTACCCTTACCTTGACCTTTCATTCTTCTACTTACATCTCTGCCAAGAGTAACCTTGAGCGAAGGTTGACACCTTTTAAAACCCTCATCCTTTTACTCGGAGTTGGCCATTGTTGGACCACTACTGCAGAGCAGGGGAGACAATTTCGCCACAACCTTAATACAAAACGTCTTGACTTGGAAACTCGCTGAAGACTTGATATGTTTGTCTGGTTTATTTAAGTAAATGTAATCATTTCTGCAAGTTGAACATTGGTTGATGCAGGGAACATTATCCTCCTTTTCTTACATTGGTTGATAATTGCATATATATACTGAAGGATATTAAAAACGCACCACTATTATATATACTGATGCCGAGAAGCTGGAAAACAAAGTGTGGGAATGGATTTTCCCCGTGTTTGTCATGAGGTAGAGAGCGAATGGCTGCTGGAATGGAAAGTGCATGATTCAACCCACGGGTTTGTGTACAGACTACAAGAAAACAATGAAAGTTACACGTGCAACACGATTCCCAACAGCTTTGACCCTGAAAATGTGTACGCATTGTGGCAGTATACTCGGTATAAAAAGGCCGTTGAGACAAAACACCCAGTACATGTGTTTGAAATTCCACGACTATCTGAAAACGACCGCCAACGAGCCATTGGTTTGTTGGAGACCGGAATGAGCTCGCGGGCCATTGCCAGAAGGATGAATTGCCACCACAGCACTATTGTACGTCTCAATGAACGTTACGGAACCACTGGCAGTGCCCGGGATAGACTTCGGAGTGGCCAACCACGAGTTACTACCCCTGCGCAAGATCGTCATATTGTGCTGAGTCACCTAAGGAATCGTTCTCTCCCGGCAAGTCAAACAGCAAGAGTAATAGTGGGTAGACGTGGGCAAGTCTCTCGAATGACAGTCATACGACGACTCAGAGATACAGGCCTTACTGCAAGACGACCTTATGTTGGGCCAAACTTGACTCACAGACATCGTCAGCAGCGCCTGCAATGGGCAGAGCAACATGTCAGATGGACTAGACTGCAGTGGAATGTTGTCCTATTCACAGAGGAGAGCAGATTCAACATATCCTTTGCTGATGGACGTATGCGGATTTGGCGACGGTGTGGAGAGCGCTTTGCAGATTGATGTGTTCGTCAGCACAACCGATTTGGAGGTGGCAGTATTCACATTTGGGGAGAATTCAGTTTTCACCATCGCTTGCCTCTTCACGTCTTCCGTGGAAATGTTAATGCTGTGACATATCGAGATGAGGTTCTGTATGCATTGGTTGCTCCTGCGTTCACAAATTATCCAGACTTGCAGCTTCTCCAGCAGGATAACGCACGTGCGCAACCGCATGCATTACGCAGCAATATCTACAGCAGCAGAACATTGTGACGATTGATTGGCCTGCCCTATCACCAGACATATCCCCTATAGAACATCTGTGGGACGAGCTTGGACGCAGAGTCTACAGGGAAGGTTCTCCAGCTAATCTGCAACAGCTCGAAGCTGCTCTTACACGTGAATGGGACTTGATTCCCCGGAATTTCCTTCAGAGACTTGTGCGTTCCATGCGGAGCCGCTGCCAAGCTTGTTTGCAAACATACGGTGGACATACCAGATACTGAGGATAGTGTGAACGAAATTTTTTATTGGTTGCATTTTTGGTTTTCTCCCTTGCCTGCACAGAATACATTGAATTTCATAACAATCAAATTTACAAATTAATGACCAGCATGGATTCATAGGAAAATGAATAAAGATTCCAAATATGTAAACTTGTAAACACTTATATTTACATTTCACACTCTGTTCCTGGATTATACAGGTGGTGCGTTTTTAATATGCTTCAGTATAGTTCTAAGAACAAAAATTCTTCTACACTTGACTGGTCACGGAATACTATATCAATTTACGATGCAAATTCAATGCTCGTCTATTACAATGTTTATTTCAATATATTTTTGAGTTCGGCATCATCCGTACATATTGGCTTGGTTAAACAAACTGCTTTAGCCACCAGGGGTTTTGCATTGTCCAAGATTATGATATATCATTAATCGTCTTTGCTTTATTTCATTAGATTCATGAAATGTCACTATCCAACTCGTGGTAACTCACTAGCACGTTCTGCCGAAGAAAAAGCCAGTTTGTTGACTGTCATTGTTCCTAAAAATCGATGCCCGTTATTTATTCTGCTATAATGTCACGTATCAAATGTTACATATCATCCGATGGCTTCTGGTAGTTATGATACAACAGTCTCGGCTGTACAATATATACTTTCTACTTGCTGTCACAGAATTGGATCGTTCTTTTTTTGTATTTTCTCTCTCTCTGCCATGCTCTAACTATTTCAAATTTTTGGAGCCCAGAAATCCCTACTACAGTCACTGTTTACATTTTCACACTTCTATTCATGTCGGGTCAAGGCGTAATTGACCATCCCGAACGATTAATTGAATCACTAAACGTGATAATAACCAGACTGACTCCAGGTAAGACGAACTTTAAATACGGGTTTAGTGACATAACCACGTCTGTCTAGACGGGAAAACGGATTTGTATCGCTCCAGCGTTAAGGCAAGCGATCGGGAGTGTCTGATAAGCTATGTATTCAGACCTCTCAAATTACCTATGATAAAAAGTACAGATAATGTCAATGTTGGGAGACATTTAAAAAGTATGATAAGAAGCTCTACACGTTAATACGGAAACCGGACTCCTACAGGACCTACTCACAAGTCACAGATTGATTCTAAATAGAAATAATACACCAGATGCGTGTTCGAGCTATCTGCATCAAGTTGCCAAGACTATTCAACTGAGCAAGAAGTCTAGAGTTCCCAAAAGTTATTGGGGTGAGTTGTAACATATATTATATAATTTGAATTTTACATGTTTGAACTGCTGGTGTTTATACAGGTCCACTCGAGGCTGGTAACCTCAGCATGTGAAAATGATATATTCATGAACCATCCCAGCAAAGCGCTGGTGATTGCTTCGTGCTAGTTCTCACAGGGAACCAAAAGCAGAGGTAACCCCAGACTCCGAATGGAGCAAGGGGTGAACGATGATGACGTCATGTGTATAGATTTATTATCATTTGTAATAAGTTATCTGTATACTTAGACATGTTCATCCAAACACAAGCCATTTCATTCTCTGCCTTCTAGACATACTTTTCGCTCAGACTAACTGAAAGTAATGGTCAATTTTTATCATATCCACTGAGCTACACAGAATACTCAGAGGGGATAAAATTGCTGAGAAAAATGTTCGTGGTACGAGTCTATAAGACCATTTGTGTTACCAGTGTATGGTACTAGTTTGGTAGACAAATTTGTGGTTCATAGCTTGCAGTCGCCTACCTTCAACGGCTGTGAAGAGACTCACAACCGATCCCAGTAGCGGTTACCCCAGCACTCGCGTTTTTGGGACGTACCCTCACAACATACATCGTAGATCGACGGAGCAGTCAGCAGTCAACAGAAACACTTCATCAATCTGACAGCTAAGTTAAACGTACCAGGCCAGAACCAAATGAACACTTTAATCATACATTTCCAGCGAAGTTTCAGTGAAGAACCCAATATTAACTCATCAATCATTTATTTATTTTTACCTTTGTTAAAAGATAATTGATAATTAAATTTGTTATGTTTTTTACAAATTCATAGTTGATTTAATTATTACAGAAAGATGTGCACACGTATGAACCAGTATTTTCCATAGATAAACGAGCTAATGAATTTTACTGTTAAATCAGTTGGGGGTTTGTACGAGCTAATAATAAATTACAGAGAAATTCTCCACAAAAGGCAGCGGGCAGATAAAAAGTTAACATTGCTATGACTCATTCGGCATTGTTCTTGATGTATGAATATATTGTGAATACCCTCTCGAGATAGAAGCATCATCATCCTTCTATCTACATCTCTGCTACGAGTAATCTTGTGCGAAGGTAGATTCCTTCGAAGACCCACATTAGATACTCTTGAGTTTTGGCCATTCTTGGACCACTACTGCCAAGCAGGGAAGGCAACCCGTGACACTTGCTCTTAGTTGATAATCTATTGATTTGTCGTTAGTTACAATGTGGGCACCACAGACTATGGCTTCTGGTAGAGCCATGTGACACAAACTGTAGTCGACGAACCTTAAATTAATATTAGACAAACATAAAGGTATGTTTTCAGGCACTCGTAAGAAATAAAGAAGTAGAACACTTGGACAACAGAAAAACAACAGACGTGAGTGGCTTACGCAGGGTTCGAACCCCGTACCTTCTGTACGACAACTCCGCCTAGCTATCAAGCGAATCACACTGACCCCACGGCCAGCTAGGCATCCCCAAAAAGGATGCTTTGCTGGCTATTTATCAGTACGAAACACACAAGATAACACCGGAAGTATACAGTGGGCAACTCAGCCCTTTAATGACGCAATCACTTCTGTTGTTCCCCTATTAACAGTATGTGTCAGTCCAAACAAGACAAAGACCTTGATACTGGGTCCAGTAAATAGTAGAAGACTTAAGGACAGTAGTATAGAACAGAGGGTAGGTTTCTGGTATTGTATAAACATAAATAACACATAAGGAAGGGAAACCCGAGGCCTGTAAACAGTAAATTAATATTAGACAAACATAAAGGTATGTTTTCAGGCACTCGTAAGAAATAAAGAAGTAGAACACTTGGACAACAGAAAAACAACAGACGTGAGTGGCTTACCCAGGGTTCGAACCCCGTCCTTATGTGTTATTTAGTCGACGAACCTACTGCGTCGAGTTACGTCTTTAAGAGAGCTTGAGAGAGAACCTCTTGACTTTTACATCCCCTTTTAGAAGGTCTAACATTCTTGTGGACTACGTCCAATGTTCCCGAAGGTTCTATGTGTTCAACGTCACGACTAGTCCTTTGTCTGCTTACGTAAAAGAGGTCCCTCATTTTCTAATAACTCAAGGCCTCATCTTTTTTTACAGTGATAAACGGAGTCGCGTTTCTTACACTGTGACTCCTGTTCTATTGATTATCTCTGTAGCGTCCTTTTCCCCGCGACAGGACCATTAACTGTTATAAATCATCGTCGCAGTGGGAAATGTATGGAAATCAAAAGATATCAAGTCCAACTAAAAATACAGATCTTGAACTCACGTGTCGACAGTCCTATTGTAAAGCCGTGAAACATGGAGAACAACAAACACGAACAAAAAATGTATGGACTTTCATAAATAGGCTTTTGCGTAGAACAGAATGATTTAACATGTATGACAAGAAAACAAATATGGAAGCGATGGCAAGAACCAGACAAGTGTCAGTGGAACAAGAGATGAGAAGAAGACGCTGGCGATGGATAGGACACACTGAGAGTAAACCTATTGATAGCATTACAAGGCAGTCCTTGTTCTGGAATCCACAGTGTAAAAATAGCCTCAGGATATAAAAACACACGAAGAAGAGAATTGGAAATATATAAAGATGATGAAGAAGATACGTAAAGGCCTTGAGCTGTTGGCACGAGACTGGAGTACTTGGCTTACGTTAGTTGAAGGCCTATGCTCCTTGGAAAGCTAATAAATAATGATGAACACAACTAGTGCTAATGTGACAGTGTCCTTCACATTTACCAACGTGTGATCGTGTGATTATGTTATTATTATATTGATATTACATCTTCTTTCCGTCAATCTGTCAATCAATAGTTCAACAAGTGTATTAGTTGTCCATCAAGTCGATTACTAGCCGTCCACTAGAGATGTAGATTCTTGTATGGTTAATCCAGGTTCGTTCTTCTCTCGTTAGTTGTTGTTTAGGTGCATAGTGGTGTACTTACTAACCGTGTTGTAACTTTGCATTCAATTCGATAAATCTGCATAACTCAGCTGAGTCATATAACACGGTTTATTTACAGAAATACATAAATAAACAAATGCAGCTGGAAATCAAATCAATATTCTTTGTTGTGTGAGTTACCCAAAAAATCCCGTGTAGCTCACGACCTAGGTCACTTTGACCTTTGCTTCCACAACTTTTCAGTAAAAGTAGTTGCGCCTTTTACCTTCAATATTTAAAGGTGTTATTTTCTTCAGATTATGAAACTTCAATACATCTGTGGCTGTTTCTTGGTTTTCTTCCTTTAATAAAAATCAATTCTAGCTGGGGACTGAAAGCAACTCGAGATTGTACTTACATGAGTTACCACTTTACATAGTCTTTCCTCCTAGTACAGAACATAGCGATCGCTTATATTCTGTCGTGTGAATAATAACCCTAAAGTTTATCACACACTATCTTCATTCTGAAAAACTTCAAGAATTAACACTCAGAAATGCCTATGTGGTTCTGTATATATGAGATGCTCAAAACATGGCTTCTCAACAGCTCACAAGTACAAACACAACCTTCCCCGAGGTCGTCTATATGGGACTGCTCTCTTAATGATGTTAACTTTTAGTTAGCTCGACGGTGTTGTGAGTTCCTGTCACCGTCGATGATTGTGATTGATCCTACTAAAATGTATGACCTTATCTCAATGGCACGAATAATGCTGGGGTAATAAGCCTCACTGTCACACTACAGAACAACAATTATTGATACGTTACATGTTCAGCAGCAACAACAGCAGCAGCAACAACAACTACATCAGTAGCACCAAAAACTACTACTGTGATTAATCATTACCATTATAATTACTTTTCATCTCCCCATTAGACCAACACACGTAGCTAGATCTTCTTGGACCGTGCCATCCGATCACGATCTTTTTCATGTCTTCTAGATCACTTTTATTTCTCTCACGAGTTCTCATCTTCGTTTGTTTTTGGTCCCCCTCTGTCTCTCTTACCCTGCGGATTCCAAAGTAAGAACTGCCTTGTAACGCTTTCATTGAATTTTCTAAATGTGTCTTACCAACCGCCAGCATCTTCTTCTCATCCCCAACTCTTATACGTAATCTTTATTATTTTATTGTAAGAAAACATGTACAATTAACTGAACTAACAAACTGGAAACCGTTTAAAAAGTGAATTTATAATAACTGGACTCATTGATTGGAAACAGAAGGGAATTAAATCAATCAATCAATCAATACCCTTTAGCTCCCCAAGGAGCATAGGCCTTCAACAAACACGTCAAGTCTTCCTGTCACGTGCCATCCGCTCAAGTTCTTTCTATGTTTTCCTCACCATTTTCACCTCTGTTTCCAGTTCTCCTAGACGAAAAAAGGTCAGTCGGCAACCCAGACTCCATTTAGCTTTCTCTATGTTGCTTCATGCGCCTCCTTTCCAGGGGACCTTCTTCTGTCTTGGGCGGCTGAGTTGATTTATACTCTTTATTTGATTTGTCCATGTTTGTTGAAGTTTTTGTGGTAAAAAGTTTTTTACGGGATGGGTTAACCAGCCCCATTCCCAACCCTCCTTAGTCGCTTTTTACGACATGCATGGTAGGGTACAGTGTTACTATTCTTTGCTCCCCTTTCGGGCCTCGCTAACACACGGGTGAATTAAATAAAGAGGATTAGGAAAAGCTAGGAATTACAAATAAAGTTAATAGCAAAAGCAGGAGCGAACGAACAGTGATATGGGCCCTCGGGGCTATTAGGGTCATTGAGCCTTAATTCCTGAGCTGACATAGATTACTGGTTCTGCTTCTGCCGAGTGGGCCCTTTACCGCTCTGGGATATCGGGCAAACCTTGATTGCACCACCGCTGGGAGCCGTGCTGGTGTAAAGGTTACCACATTGCGCTGGCGATCAGGTGTTCAAGGTTCATGCCCGAGCGTGGACATTTGAAGGAGTGTCATCTACCGCGATTTTGACTGAATAACCTGAACGGCTCCGGAGATAAACCCTCTGTGGATGGGAAGGAGCGAAGCTCCTGACCGGGTTGGAAGGAAAGTCCACAGGCTCCCCATCCTCGCAATGACATGTCATTGGGCCGAAGGGCTGAAAGCCCAAATGCCGCTAATTAAGAAAAAAAATTGCACCACCGCTCACGCCACCTCCGATGAGAAGTGATCAAAATCAGACAACATATTTAGACCCAAACATTTTCTCATGAAACAAATGGATCAAATCAATACACTTTACTCTGAAGCAACCGATGCTACAAACCGATACTGCTATATTTTGAAATCGATACGTTAATTAAACGAAATGTATTCATTATGGGGAACTGGGATATTTTGTGTCGTACTGTCGGCTGCTACAATAGACGAAATGGATTACTGATTAAGTTAAAAAAAAAGGAAGGTAAAGGAACCCGTTACACGCCCATTGAGGCATATTGGGAATATGGTGTTAGGCCCATATTATCTTGACCGTCGGCACACGAGGGGTGATGTGGTCGGCATCACGCCGGCCGCCTTACTGATTAAGTTGGTTAATTAAAATAATTATTAAAGATGAACCCACCGAGCGGTAAAAAAGGAAAAGTTATTTATGATTGTTTTGACAGGCATTTCCAATTTTTCATTCGCTCTCATGACATTATCATCAACATCCTCATCATCAACGTCATCATCACCACTACCACCAACATCACCACCATCATCATCATTAAAACCACCAAAACCATCAGTATCATCATCATGATTATCATCATCATCATCATTATAACCATCACCATCATTATAATAATAATAATAATAGCCCCTTCAGTCATAACTGACTATGGGAATGCGCCCCTGAGGTGACAGCCCTCAGCTGCTTATTTTCCTGGTGCTCCTTTCGACGTTTTCTCCTCACCTCTGCTTCTTGTGTGAGCCTCTCTTTCGCCCAATCTGAGGTGGCGCCGTAAATAGCATCGCCACTTAGTGCGATCGGCAGCTTCATCCTCCCATGTTGCTGGATCCATGTCCAGTGCCCTCATATCTCTCTTGCACACATCTTTGAACCTCAGCTGTGGTCGCCCAACTGTTCTCTTGCCATCTGCTAATTGTCCGTAGAAGATATCTTTTGGGATCAGGCATTATATACTGCAGCTTTGGTTTTCATTGTGAGTTTGTAGTTTCTCCAAACACGCGTTGTGAGGCAGGTAAAGATGATCGCAGCTTTGCCAATGCGGCTGTCAATTTCTGTCCCTAGAGAGAGTTTGTTGTTGATTGTAGACCCCAGGTATGAGAAGCGCTGTACCACTGATAATTCATAGTTATCGATAGTGATAACTGGTGCACCAACCACATCCTGACTCATCACATTTGTTTTCTTTAGACTTATTGTGAGGCCAAAGTCCTTGCATGCTTTAGTGAAGCGATTCATCAAGCTCTGAAGCTCCTGTTGGCTTTGAGTGACGACTGCAGCATCATCAGCGAACAACAAGTCTCTTATAGTGACCCTTCTGATTTTTGTTTTTGCCCTCAGCCTTGAAAGATTAAACAGACGGCCATCTGACCTAGTGTGAAGACATATTCCTTCAGTTGCATCTCTGAATGCATGTTTCAAGAGTAAGGCAAAGAAGATTCCGAAGAGGGTCGGAGCCAGAACACAGCCTTGTTTAACGCCACTTCGTATATCAAAGGGCTGTGACGTGCTTCCAGCATATTGGACTGTTCCCTTCATGCCGTCATGGAATGACTTTATCATTTCCAGCATTTTAGAAGGGCAGCCTATTTTCAGGAGGATTTTAAAGAGTCCTTCCCTACTAACCAGGTCGAATGCTTTTGTGAGGTCTATAAAGGCGATATATAATGGTCTTTTCTGCTCTCTTGATTTTTCCTGAAGCTGGCGGAGAGAGAAGATCATGTCTGTTGTTGATCTGCCAGCTCGGAATCCACACTGTGACTCTGGATATATGCGCTCAGCTAACTTGTGTAGTCGCATTAAGATGACTTTGGCAAAAACTTTACCAACAATACTAAGAAGAGAGATGCCTCTGTAGTTATTGCAATCACTTCTGTCTCCTTTATTTTTATACAGTGTTACAATCTTGGCATCTCGCATGTCTTGAGGAATAGTTGTCTCTTCCCAGCACTGGCACAGCATCCTATGCAGGGGATCTAATAGCGTGCTCTTACAGCATTTGATTAAATCAGGAGGAATCCCATCACTGCCTGGTGCTTTGCCAGAGGCCAAGCTATCAATGGCCTTGCTGAGTTCCTCTAATGTTGGTTCAGCATCCAGCTCCTCCATAGTTGGCAGACTGTTGACACCATCAAGGGCTGCAGGCGTAACGGTATTGTCTCTAGCGTAAAGCTCATCATTATCACCATCATGATCATGATCATTATTATAAACACTACCACGATCACCATCATCAATAACATTATAACCGCCACCACTACCATCACTACCATCATCATCATTATCATCACCATCAGGATCATCGTCATCATTACAACTACCACCACCATCAATATCATTATCATCATCATCATTATGACCTCCACAACCACCATCACCCTCATCATCACCATTATCATCTTCATCATTATCACCACGACCACCACCACTATCATTATCATCATCATCAGTATCATCATTATAACCACCACCCCACCAACATTTCTATCATCATCATCATTATAACCACCACCACAACCACCATCACTATCATCATCACCATCATCATTATCATCATTATAACCACCACCACCTACATCATCACTATCATCATCGTCACCATCATCATCATTATAACCACCACCACCACCTCCACCATCACTATCATCATCGTCACCATCATCATCACCATCATCATTGTCATTATTATCCTTAGAGACCTTAGAGAGAAATGCCCTTAAAAAGAAGTGTCCTTAGGGGTGCCCTTAGAGAGAGGTGCTCTTAAAGAGAGGTGCCCTTAAAGAGAGATGCTCTTCGATGTGTCCTTAGAGAGAGGTTACCTTAGAGAGAAGTGCCCTTAACGTTGCCCTAAGAGAGAGGTGCGCTTAGAGAGAGGTGCCCTTAGAGGTGTTTTTAGAGAGGTGTCCATCAGCATCATCACCATCATCATCATCATCATTATAACCACCACCACCACCACCACTATCATCATCATCATTATCACCACCATCCCTATCACTACCATCATCATCCTTATTTTCCTTCACCCTAATTAAAGAGCGTATATTTACCACTACAGCTAATCCCCTTGCAGGAATCCTGCACCAAGCATTCACATGCTTTTGTAGCGATGTGTTCTGTGGCAATTAGTTTTACCTGATGAGGTTGTCAGCCTCATTCACACCCTCATAGTATTTGCTTTGCACGCCATGCCTGAGGGCGCGATAGTCCGCACTTTCTTTGTCTTGTCAGATACCCTCGGGAACTTCAAGCGGCTTTGCTCTTATATACCGACATCTACATCTCTCCTAAAGTTGGAAATCTGTTTCAGACTTCTCTCGTTGCCATACACTTTCTCCCTAAAACGTGTTGCTGAATGCCATGCTTTCAGTCTCATCCTCTTGATGAGCTGACATTGTTAAAATACATGGTTAAATGTTTGCTTGTCTTCCCCAACTAAGACCACCTCTTGTCTTTTTCCTCAGGACATCTATTCTCGTTTTCCTAAGGGTATATCTTCCCTTTATTCTAAGGGCACCTCTTTCTAAGGACACCTCTCTCTAAGGGCAACTCTAAGGGCACTTATTTCTATGGGTACCTCTCTAAGGGCACCTCTCTCTAATAGCACCTCTCTCTAAGGGCAACTCTAAGGGCACTTCTCTCTAAGGTAACCTCTCTCTAAGGACACCTCTAAGAGCATCTCTCTTTAAGGGCACCTCTCTTTAAGAGCACCTCTCTCTAAGGGCACCCCTAAGGGCACTTCTCTTTAAGGACACCTCTCTCTAAGGTCACCTCTAAGGACACCCCTCTCAAAGGGCACCTATATTTAAGAGCACCTCTCTTTCTTCTTCCTCTTCCTCGTTCGCCCTGAAAAGGACGGTGGTTGCGTTGTGTCTGTTTACGCCGTAGCTGTGATATCTGCACCTTTCGGTCGACACATCCGACTTCAGCACGGCATTTTTTTAGGGACCGAATTTGCCTTCCCATTGCGATCCGTACTCGCTCAGCCAGACTGCACTGCTGCAGACTGTTTCCAGGACCACCACGTGGAGGTGGAGTACGGTCTTAGTCAGCTCTGGTTCGCTGACTCTGATGCAAGCGTTCAAGCTATGGGTCGCTGACTGCATTCTCTATTGCTGCATCTTTTTGGTCCCACACCTCTCTTTAAGGGCAACTCTTTCTAAAGGCACCCCTCTGTTATGAGTAAAGTTCATAACATGTATGTCGATAATATTCAATACAGTGCGACATATCGTTGATTTGTTTTTGAGACCGTTGCCCTGGTTTCAGGAAGTGACTTCTTTATTTTTGGTGGCCTAAACTGCAGACGCCAGTTTTGCAGTCTGCTAACTAAAGCGTCCCTTGTCTTGGGGGATTCGCTGTGTGTCTTTTGAAGGCGTTGTACGCATGTGTTTTATGCTCCTGAGAAGTGTATGGTTTTATTGGATCTTCATTATGTTATTTCGTCACTAGCTTACCCATATACCTCAGTGTTGTAAGACTAGTTTATTGCATGAAAGGAATGAAGATGATCATGTGAAGCACGTGAGTTGCATTAATATAATAAAAACTGTGTGGAAATGTCTTCCAGTACCAGACTGTACAGCGACACTAGAGACTATCTAGATGCTGCCATAATTTGATGTGAATCTTATAAAGATATATTTGGAGCTACAAAATGTTTATTAAATCGTTATGTGAATCGTCCAGCCTGGCCTTCGGAGTGTCGTTCATGTTTTGAAGTTTACGGAGTTTGGGCGGGGACTGGAGGGACATATCCCTTATAGGCACTTGGTTTGAAACAGTGTCTGAATCTACATATATTAATCACGTAATATTTCTACACTACAGTAATCAAGCTCAATACGACGCCCTACAACCCGTAACAATGGGGGCCAATGCCTAATGATCGTTGTTATCCAGCTACATGAAGAAAGATTTCAAGTAAATGCAAATTTCCAAGATGGCGACCTGCATCGTCTGCCGATCGATATAAAGAATTGAGGAACGTTCTTTCAAGAAATATTGTTTACTTCACTTCAAAGTTGAAGTTTTTATTCAGGAAAATACTTTTCTGCACTACATATGAGTTCCTGTATTACATTTGATGCCTGAAGTTGGCGTATTTTATGAAGATGATGGACCAAAGAGATGCCCAGTTCAAGTCAGCTGTTCGTTACGTGTAGGCCTAACCTGGTCTGTTCGGAAAGATTGTCTTCGTTCCTTGCTGAGAGTGACGTGAATTCCAGGAGGAAATTGTTTCTGGCATAACAGATAAGTATATTTATGGTTACATACAGCCTGTGTTGCGGACTGAAACTGTTTGCCAGAGTTTTTTTTCCATATTTGTATTTTCGTGTTTGAATGTTCTGTGCCTAGTGGGCTGTTGGTGGGACCTGTGAATCTCTGTCAATACCTCAATATGTATGGTCGAGAGAAATTCATAGACGTTCGTTAGTTTATGCATTTGTTTGATTCAAATTGAGGAGCCGGCGAACATTGCTGTGTGTTATTGCTTCAATTGAATTAAACAGGTCCATTTTTGTTTAGTTGTGCAGTAATGTTTATTGGCAAGTTTGTTATTGTGGTAAAGTTAATTGTAATTATATTCAGTTTTTCTGCATTATTGTTTGTGACATTGTTGGTCTAACCTTGCTATCCCTGATTTATTAGATGTCATACATGTTGTAAAATCGTGCTTGTCTTGTCATTTGTGTGATAGAGCTGCATTTTGTTCATTTGTTCTACAGTTCATACATATCTACCTTAGTTGACTATTTGCATTATCTTCATTTAGCTCTTGTCACTGTAATCAGTCATCTTGTTTGTGGATATTGTCTTTTAATGCACCGTATATAACATCTAATATCATAGCTATTACTATTGACAGTTGGGTGATTTTGAAGTGGTAAAATTGATATTGAATATATTGCTGACATATTCAGTATATTATATTTACATTATTGTATAGCTATTGAAAAGCACAATAATTGTAAATCATGGCTACCTTGAAGTCTTTTATTAAGGCTGGAAAGGATTTAGGATTGGAGGGGGAAGCTTTAAAGGATTTTGCATTAAAGAGGCTTGAGGAGAAGGAACTCAGAGATCAAAGACAGTTGGAGAGAGAGAGAGGAGAAAAAAGCAGCTGAAGAATTGCTATTAGCTGAAAAAAGGACACAGGAAGAATTGAAATTAGCTGAAAAAAGGAGGCATAATGATATGGCTCTTGAGGAAAGAAGAATAGCAGAAGAAATGGCTTTTGAAAAAGAAAAATTGGCCTATGCTCAAGCTCAAGCTGAGATAAGAGCACAACAGAAAATTAGAATGGCAGAATTTGAGATTGAAAAATTAAGATTACAACAACCACAGATTAATCTTATGAATGGTGAAGCTAGAAATAAAGATCAGTCTTCTAGTTTTAAGCTAAATTTGCCAAAATTTAACTGCAATATAGACGACATTTCATGCTATCTGAATAGATATGAGACCTATTGCCAGGAATTTAAAATTGATAAAGCTACCTGGTCTAGTAGGCTAATGAACTTATTGGTAGGTGAAGCACTTACTGCAGTCTGTACTTTAGATGATCAGACTAGGAAAGACTATGATGCTATAAAAGCCATGTTACTGAAGAAGTATCAGTTAGATGATAATGGCTATAGGATGAAATTTAAGTCACTGTTAACAGATTCAGCAAAAGATTTTACTGAGTTTATCTCATCGGTAAAGCTGTACTTTTCGAGATGGGTTGATTTGTTCAAGATTGAGAAAACTTTTGAAGGACTATCTGATTTGATTTTGAGAGACAATGTGTTGTCTTCGATTAGTGGAGACTTTTTGTCATTCCTGCAGGAGAGGAAACGACAGACTTTGTCTAACCTTGAAACCCTTGGTCGTCAGTTTCAAGTGGTACATCCAGGTAGAAACCTGAGTAATAATAATATTAAGGATTCTTTGCCAGTGGCATCTGCTAGGACTGTAAATTATAATACACCTAGGCAGAGATCTAACAACATTGACAAAAACTATAGAGTTAATCAAAACCATAACTATGGCAATTACAGAGGCAGGTATAATTTTAACAAAAAATTCCAACAACCTCAAAGAAATTATAACTCTTATGATGATGGATATTATAATCCACAGTCATCATTCAGATCTAATGATTTTCAAAATAGAGGAGGATATAATGCCAGATCAGGCAGAGGACAAAGGTCATTTCATAGAAATAATGACAATTCTTTTAATAATAGAGGTCCTCAACAGAGCAAGAATTTCAGACAGTCAAAGAACCCTGAACGTTCAAATGCTGTCGTACATCTTGGTGACAACAATCCAGTTCAAAGTAATATTGGTTTAGCTCATGCAAATTCGTGTAGTGTTGATCTATCCAACAGTGCTAATTGTTCTGAATGTAACGTTTTGTTTCAGCCACAGGGAGTTCCAAGGCTTCTATGTGGACATCTATTATCAGTCATGTCCTCATATGGTGGAACAGGTTCACTGTTGCTTAATAAAGGATTTGTGAACAACAAACTAGAGTCACTTTTGAGGGACACAGATTGTACCACGATTGGAGTGCGTAGGTCGTTGGTGGATCAGTCAGATTACACAGGAAAAGAGGTGAAATGCATTACATTTGGAGGCACAGTGGAATATTATCCAACTGCGGAAGTATTTTTGGATACACCGTACTTTACAGGGAGAACTCTTGCGTGACTGTTGAATAGTCCCATCGCAGGAATTACCTTAGGAAATATTCCTGGCATTCGTAAATGTACAAAGGATGATATTGAAAAATGGGAACAACAGCATCTCATATGTGCAAATGCTGTTACAACCAGAGCTCAGGCTCGTGCTGAATTGGATACTCACATCCAAAGCCATAATTGGGTAGATGAGGTGATGGATGATGAGAATGACATTGAAGAGGTGATGATTGATGAAGAGCATAATAATGATAAAGAGAGTAATGATAATGATGAAAATAATGATGATAACGTAAATAATAATGAGGAAGAGGAAAGTGATGATAATTTTCAGGTGGAACTTATTGATAAGGAGTCTTTTATCCAAAGACAAAATGATGATAATTCCTTGAGGAAATTTTTTCAAGTTGCAAGATCAGATGATGTGATGTTTGATAATAATGCAAAACACTGGTATACTTTAAGAAATGGTATGTTGGTTAGAAATTTTCAGGATTCTACATCTGTAAAAAAGCAGATTATGGTACCAGCTTGCTTCCAACCATTTGACTTACGACATGAACACGACATTAATTGCGCGGGTCATTTAGGTATTGCGAGAACAAAGCAAAGGGTTTTGTCGCATTTCTTTTGGCCTGGTGTGACAAAAGATGTTAAAGCTTTTTGTCGCACATGCGCAGTGTGCCAAGGTGTCGCATCAAAAAGGCCTAAACATGATGCTGATATTTCTTGGCGTCCATTCGCAAAGATGGCTATTGACCTTATTGGTCCATTAAAGGTCACATCAGCTAGAGGGCATAAATTCGTTCTAACATGCATTGATATGTGTACACGCTGGCCAGAAGCAGTACCTCTGAAAACTATAACAACTGTTGACATTGCGGATGCGCTATTTTTAATTTTCAGCAGAGTGGGTTTTCCCGAAAACATACTATCTGACCGGGGATCCCAGTTCGTCTCTGACGCTATGAAACAAGATGATGATGCATGTCTGAATTCTCAAAATGGACTAATAACTCGTTGAACTCAGCGCATTACTGATGATGTTGTGGTTGAAAGACAATACGTATATACCACTTACATGCTTAAAATCATAACTTTGGTGAAATGTTACAAGTGATGTCATTTTGGGAGATTTTCGTACAGACATATTTTATCATTCTGAAGTTAAATGACTAACGTTGCCAAATAAAGGGACATAACGCTGAAATGACTGATGCGAAAATATCAAAGGTACACAACAAGAAAATTGCCTCTCTGATTTTTGTTCGATTGAAATTCGCGGTGATTATGGACAATTGGATTGATAATAACATTATATCACATGGTGGACAATCATGTACATTTTCAAGAATGTACCTCTACATAAGTCTGGGAACATTATATGAACATTTATTCATTCGAAAGGACTTTGCATCATGGAATTGAACATGGTTATCATATTAAGTAGTGATTAATATAAATTAATTAGAATTTGTTGAGGTTTTGACACAATTTTGTCACACTCACACTGGACTTTACTATAGTTATTGGTTAACACGCCATACTATGATTATTATCACAACACATAAGCATAGTCGTCTCTATTGCTCACACATTTATGTTACATTCAGTACATATAACTTTCAGGTACACATAATGATTATTCATTTGACAAAATGTCGAAGTCATACATATTATTGATTGTTTGTCTGCCTCATGTCATCTATTGTCTCTATGATTTAATTTTAATGCTTTGCATTTTGAGACTAAGTGACTAATGTTACCTGACGGGGCAGTTAGGTGTTTTGGACGGTGTACGGTATGATAGTGCCTAGACTGATATAATCATTTCAATTTTACAATGTTGGCTGAAATTGCTATGGTTACCTCACACTGTTGTTAAATGATTTGTATCCTTTGTAGTCGATGGTGTTAGTAAGTTTGTTACTAATTTCCACACCTTGAGTGTTTATTTGCCTACTGTGGAGCACAAACCTGGGTGCTATACTTTTTCATACCAACAGGGAAATTTGATGATACCATCTTTTCGCTCCAGTGATGTTTTGCACTCACACCACGAAAATAATGCAAACTACGTGTCCATTATTTAACGGGGAGGGGGGGGGGGGGAAGGAAATGTTATGAATAAAGTTCATAACATGTATGTCGATAGCAATACAGTGCGACATATCGTTGATTTGTTTATGAGACCGTTGCTCTGATTTCAGGAAGTGACGTCTTTACTTTTGGTGGCCTAAAGTGCAGACGCCAGTTTTGCAGTCTGCTAACCAAAGCGTCCCTTGGCTTGGGAAATTCGCTGTGTGTCTTTTGAAGGCATTGGACGCATGTGTTTTATGCTCCTGAGAAGTATATGGTTTTATTGGATCTTCATTATGTTATTTCGTCACTAGCTTACCCATATACCTCAGTGTTGTAAAATTAGTTTATTGCATGAAAGGAATGAAGATGATTCTGTGAAGCACGTGAGTTGCATTAATATAATAAAAACTGTGTGGAAATGTCTTTGACATCGTTCCAGTACCAGACTGTACAGCGACACTAGAGACTATCTAGATGCTGCCACAATTTGATGTGCATCTTATAAAGATATATTTGGAGCTGCAACATGTTTATTAAATCGTTGTGTGAATCGTCCAGCCTGGCCTTCGGAGTGTCGTTCATGTTTTGAAGTTTACGGAGTTTGGGCGGGGACTGGAGGGACATATCCCTTATAGGCACCTGGTTTGAAACAGTGTCTGAATCTACATATATTAATCACGTAATATATCTACACTACAGTAATCAAGCTCAATACGACACCCTACAACCCGTAACACCCTGTCCCAGGGCACCTTTCTCTAATGGTACTTCTAAGGGCACCTCTCTCTAAGCGCACCTCTCCCTAAGGGCACAAACATGTTCTCATCAACGTGAAATGTATTAACTTCTTTAGAAGCAAACTTAAATTTAAAATATAACAATCAAGTGTTATGTCTAATTGTCTAATTGATATTACGATATGGCGCGGATGGAAGGACAAAGAACAAATATTTAGAAGAAATAACCTGATTACCTTCAAATGTACAATAACGAAAAAAAAAACATGAGGCTGTTTTTAATAGGTCTTGGAAAAAAAGTAAAAAAATATAAAGGGAAATAACGGAAATGAAAATCAGACACGCACAAACAAAAGAATAAACAAACATATGCATCACGCAGACAGAATCTAATTTCGTGACGCTACGTATAGGTCAAATGACACCACTTTAATTTATTAAACATTGATATATCATTTATTGATGTTCCTATTAGTGTTCATCATATAACTTTATTACGTCTGTTTTTGCTTTCCCAAGTCGTAAAATCAAGCCCATTAATTACGCTCTAATCACAATTGCTTGTCTATGTTTGAATTTTGTCTACGTTTTATTTTATCGTCTCTGGTGCCATCAATCTCCGAGATAAATCGGTGTTGCTCTTGTGTTTTTTCATGTAGCTGTTTATTGTTCTATTTATTTTTTTAAATTCAAGTTTTGGCTTCTCTTTTGAATGTACGCTCCGTTCAGCCGCAAATGGATTATACTTCGACATAATGGCTTTTCAATATCTGAGCTCAGAGGGGCGTTACAAAGCGTTGATAAATATGAGCAAAAAAATTCTTAGGCATGAAAAGCAATTTTAGATGTGATAGGCCAGGCGCAAAAGATGGTGAAGGAATAATGTATTTCAGCATTTTTTCATTAACCATTTTGATTTTAGATCACCTTAGCTTTATATTTTTGTCGCTTTTCACATCTTTGACGCTCAAACCCCTGTGATCCACTCATCCTCGAAAGCTGAAACTTTGTATATAGTTCTTTATTTTGGTATATTTTACTCTATCAAGTTTTGACAGACATGGGCCCAGCCGAGTGTATGTAAAAACTAAAGTAATAGGGTGGACATAACTCCATTAAATTACTGTGACCGTTGGTGGGTCGACAGACTGTAGTCTAAGCTACATATGATCTTGGTGATAGTTCGTTCACGCTGCTGATGTTGTGTTGAGTCAGCACAAACAATTCAAGACATTTTCAAGACATATACATTTTGCAGCCCACATGTTTCACTCATGGTACATTTTCAATGAATTTATTGAATGTTACCAATCTTCAACATATGTACAATCAAAATGTGAATAAAACGCAGACATCTGAATTCTGACAATCTTCTTGACGCATGTCACGTATACAGTGTGGCACACACACACACACACACACACACACACACACGCACGGACGCACGCACGCACGCACGCACGCGCGCACACACACACAAAAGGCGTAGTGTACACTACATTTGACAGTTATTCTAGAGCCTGTAGTCTACGACAATCCTCTAGGTTTCACTGGTCGTAGTTGTACCTCTCGATCACGACTGTTTATTACGTTGGTCTGACTATTTATCATACTATACTTCATTATTGTTGTGTTTAAGGTGATGCTTGAAACTATGAGTTGACCGGTCGACACTGGGGAATCTAGCTTTGGTTTCAAGACTGATATCCTGTTGATTTTAAGCTGGTACACGGCTGTCTAACGTAGTTTGTGCAAGGCATAAAGCTTATAAATGGGACAACACGAACGTTCTCTCAAATGGGGACTTCTCCGTCCTACGAAATAAATCACAATGAACTTTTTTCTAAAATAGAAATCACTTCTTCTCACACACGATTCGTTCTTGAATCATTTACTTGGTGTTGGGTTTGCATCTGTTTCCACAGACTCGCCTTTGCGCAAGTATTGCAAAGCAGGTACACCAAACTTATCAGACTGAGTTGTTCTCGGTCCTTCCTCGACAAAGACCTGCTTATGCACACATCGTTGCGTTATCTCTTTTTACACGCTTTTCTTTAACTTCCCTTGTATGTCACTCTCTTTTCACCTTCAAATCTTGCAATCGATTTCTCAATCACTTCCAGATAAGTAATAGCTCTGAAACTTGGCATAGTTGTGTATTAACCATGACAATATAATAACCAGTCGTAAAAATAATAAAATGAATAAATTTAAAATTAATAATCATTTTTTTTTTTGGTGTATTGTATCAGCGCGGAAATGGGTGATAACTGCAAATAATCTAGGTGTATTCTTTCCAACAAGATTGTCTCTCTTGAGAGAAATTTTGAAACTTCTCTTCCCCCCCCCCCCCCTTTCCATTTTCCACACACAGACAAACACCTAACTGACAAATACATTTTAAATAATGTAATTTACAACTCTTATCAAAATAAAAAAAGTAAAACAAAAACAAATATTAACTTTCCGTGTAATATACTGAATAATCAAATCCGCCCCCTGTGCTCTGAACTCGTTTATCGCAAACAGATGATGTCCTTAGCGGATCGATTACATTTGATTTAAATTTAAAAAAAAAAAAAATAACACTAACCAAAATAAAATAAAATAAAAATATTTTTAAAAAGCCACAGATAATTTTTCAAGGAGTTTATAGCTTGCAGTAAAAAAATGTAACATCAAATTTACAAAAAGCGTGGGGCGCTGATTCTGCATGAAATTAACTTCTGCTTTATACTTCATTAGGCACTTATGGATAAAATATATGATAAGCACTTAAGCGCACCACACTTTTTGTCAATTCGATGTTACAATTTGATGCCACAAAAGGCAGGAGACGAAAGAAAGAGTTCATACTGATGTGGATCATATTACCAATTGTTATCAGTGTGGATCCTTTGGACATATGGCAAGGTTTTATAAGGGACCTAAGCCAGAACATGCCAATCTAGTACAAATGATTGAAACTGCTAGTGACACTCAATGTGGAAACTGTCAGTTGTTATTTCAACCAGAGGGAAAGCTAACACTTAGTTTTAGCCACTATTACCAGTTCTGTCAGCATTGTATGACACAACGTGTCTCAAAATTCACAATGGCTTCATTGACAACAAGCTGGTAAGTGTTTTGAGAGATAGTGGTTGTACGACAATAGGTATAAGAAGATCCATAGTAGACAGCTCAGCATTCATGGGTAAAACAACTACTTTTTTCACCTTTGGAGGCAAGGTCGAAAAACACTTATACTCCTTTCCTATCAGGATGGGTGCACCCTGTTTGCTCGACTCCTCGCTAGCAGATTTGATTTTAGGTAGCTTGTCACACGTGAAAGAAGCACTCAGGTTGCTGAGATGGTGTACAGTCTCCATGTTGTTAAGAAGTTCTCCCATACTTTGATAATCTGTACAGAGTACCTGATGCTGGAGTGCATTATGTTTTGTTGTTGCTGATGGACTTAGTTTAGTTTGGATGAGATTGTATCCTTAAAGTGTGAAATGTTGGCTGCTTAATTTATTTTGATCATGGTACAGATCGATTGTATTTGGAATGATTGCACACATTTCACAGTGGTATGGTTAATTTTCGGGCATGTTTATGTTTGTTGAAGGAGATTCTGCTTCACGATGTTATTTAGTTGTAAATATCAACAATTATGCAGTCATGGTATGATGCATGACCCTTGAGATAAACCCTCAATGATAGCAATCTGTATAGCATTTACTGAAATTATAGTGGATGAGACTTAACATTTTTCACAATGAGATGTAGTACATGTTTGTAACATGTACCGAAAGATTAATAATTTTCCTTCAATAGTTGTCACGTAGGTCTTTATGTCATTAAATTACCTACATCTTCTTCCTATTCTCTCACCCTAATCCTTTCATTTACATTCTTTCCATACTTGTTTTTCCTGTATTTTTCGCATCACTCGGTTGCGAAAAATATTTTCTTCAGTATTTTTAAACTTTACCGTGTTCTTTCTCATACTGGGATACGTAATTCTATTGCGTAGATGTCAGTGAAAACGAAACTGGGACTTTCGCTTATCTCACGATAGAGCAGACTTAAGTCTGCAGCATTCCCCGTACTGGACGATATAAGCTGTGAATATTCGTTTCGCGAGACCTAGAGGTGTCATATTGTCTGCATCTTTCACCGGTCACAACGAAAGCGCCTCGGCCGAACGCTCAGGTAGGAGCGATAATTTACACCTTTTAGTCGCAGTTCGAGACAACTGTCTGGGAATAGCAGCGACAAACGGCACCCACTGTTGGCCTGGTCAGCGCGAGGTGGGGAAACGCAGAAGTGTCAGCTTTGTAAGACGTCTAGTAATGGTAATGTTAAATGTAAGGTGTTGTACACGTAAAGGGGAGATGATTTCGGAGTTTGAGAAAATGTGGGATTGTTTGCCCTTGTTTTCAAATATCCGCCCTAGAGCTGAAATCTGATTTCATTTCAGTCTCCAACATCTCAGTAGATGGAACACGCGTGCTAGTGAATGAAGCTTTATAGCGAATTTCATAGTTCTCGTCAGATTTGTGACGAGCTTCTAACTACCTATCTAGTGAATTATCCTAGTCGTGGTGTTACCGTAGTGCTGGGGTGAGATAAATATAATAGATATCTAGTATTTTGTGAAGTGATAAAGTGTTAAGTCGCTTATTTCATTTTAACTAGTTTCTTTTGAAAGAGCGCTTAATTTATATAGTCTGTATTATTTTCTAGTGACGCGTTTCAGTGGAAAGCAGAAATATTATAATTTCTAGCATTAAACAATAATGTAGCTATAATGAAGTTAATTTTACTGCTAAATAATCAGACGAGATCATATTTTTCTAAACTAACTTATAAATGCTAGAAGCCTCATGAGATGTTGACGGAATACGCACGTGTTCCTAAATTCATGAGGATTTATGATTTTTTTTTAAATATAACTTATCTCACGGGAAGTTTTAATAATAATAAGTCAAGCTGTAGGCTTGCCGTTTAATATGTAAGATCTTAACGAGTACATATTCTGTATAGTATATTGTATGTTGTTTTTTTCTTCATTCAGTCATTTCTGGGGGTGAACCCAAACTTGCTGGCGTTTAGTAAAAAGGACATACTTGTGAGAAGCATAGACATTTCCTATCTTTAACCACGTGGGGTTTTTTTCAAGTAACACTCGTCTGACAGTGCATATGCCATCAGAGATAGACAGTAATACAAATCCCACAAACGGTTCCTAAAGACTAGAAATATATATTGGGCTTTTGAGCCAGTTCATATTGCTCCACAAATTTAAATGTATATGCTGCCTGGTGGCGAGAATAATTGCAAGAACTAACATTTACATTTCCAACACTTGTGAAAGAGTGGATAGTGAACCAAGACTATCTGTTGAGAGCAGTTGTCCACTGGTCATCTTTTCCAACTTAAGGGAATCCACGTGTGTTTTTTTTTCGGAACTCTGTGTGCCCGTTTAAACTTGCTTATCAAACCTGATCAAAGTGATATTAAAAGTAAATCTAAAGTTTAACTGGTGAAGCGAACGCTCCCCGAAAACAGTGGAAGAAAACCTGTATTTGTAGAGCTGGGATTCGCTTTATCCAAAGAATCCAGATTCACTGTAGAGAAGTGTCCTAAGGTTGCGCCAGACGGTGAACAACATCAAGTTTTAGGTAAGGGTGAGAGAACCGAGTGAAAGTGACGGAAGGATGTTCGTTGGTTTAAAAGCTTTGATGCTATAAATTAAGTAAATTACAAACATCACGGTAACACTTTTGAAATTATGGTTTGTTCATACCATTCATTAGACGCAGTGCGATAAAGCAAAATGATCTGTTATGTAATTGTTATTTCTTATAATGTACCTAACTGAGGTACTGCTGGGTATTAGACTTAACATTTTTGTAAGAAATTGTTGATACTTTTCGTGCAATGATGTATTTTTTGATAAAGGTAGCTGATTTGCGAGATTTTTTTTCAAAACTGTTATGTAATTGCATACGCCTGTATGGTTTGTCTCAATATGTTGGAATGATGGGGCAGTATTTTTTTAAGCACTTGCTCCGTATGATAGGAGGTAGTATGGAGAATTGTGGTATGGGTTAGAGTGTGACTGACCCATTGAAGTTTTGTTGTGTAAATGATTTAGTCACAGTAATATGACAACTTTTTCAGTGAGACAAGATCTGGAGAGGGGGTTGGATGTCACAGAATAGCTTCATGAGTGTGAATGATGATAGTGGTTGGTGTTAAGTGTCACTGAACTGATATTGTAAACACTTGTTTAAGTGTAACTCAGGTATTGAGTTAAGGTCTGACTTGATGTCGGAATTGTTGTGATTTGTGCGTGCGTTGGGAGAGAGCGTTTAGTGAATACAAGTCTGCTGTAACTGACACAATCTGTGTTTAGAAGCCGAGCTGTAAGCTCGTATTTGTGACTGAGAGAATCCATAGTTGTGATCATGATAATTATGATGTGATAGGTCCTATCCACTTATTTTCTTAATGGCGATGATTTTCTCGCCTGGAGGCGTTCCTATTGGAGCCATAAATGTATGTTCATGGAGAACATTATAAGGTGACTGTCGCAGATTGAGGATAATTTGCCTATTTGAAATTTTCTGTCCATCCTGTTTATTGCTTTATTTTCTGTCTATCCTAAGTTTCTGACAAATGTTTCTCACACACTTGCTTTTCCCACCCTAACTCAGGTGAAGCTTCGGTCAACCAGCGTCCATATCTGTTAGGATTTTCCAGACTCGGTTTCTAGATATTTATGGCCTGTCTTCTTTCCCGTTGTTAATACTTTTGAGCTCGGAACCACAGCACGTACAATCGTGACATTCAATTTGCAAACTAATCTGCGGAAATACTTTTGCCGGTGGATATCATGGGAACTTAAAAATGTAGCGGGTAAATGAAAAAATAATTCTTTCTTTCTTAAAGAAACTAGTTTTAGACTTCACTTAGTTATAGCGTACTGAAGGAGAAAGACTCACTTCTTAGTCTTGTTGTGAGTTTGTTTTCTCGTGGTAATCTTTATTTTTTGCTGTAAAATCTTTATTGATTTATTTACATTTCTAAATTGAAATAAATTGAGTTAACCTCGATAGGATTGTTCGTTCAGTTCAGACTACCAAATCCTCAATCTAACTTTACTTCTTTACCCTACTATTTGTGAGTGACACAGTGTGTGCTAAAGAGTAATACTGTCGCCAGAGAAAATAAGGAGAGCTGTGTGTGTGGTTTTCTTAGTAAAGAACTCACTGACTCAGCCTGTGCCTTCTGCCTATCTCTCTTGCGCATCACTGTCACACGTCCGTGTGCACTATCGTCCCTCACCCCTATACAGCTGTCAAGCTTTACCTACTGTTTGTTAAATTTTCATGCGACAGTGACCACTTTCCACCTTGGATCTACGGAGAAGTAAAGCGACGTGTTTCCCGCCTTGTAGCTATAACAGATAAAGTGCAGGCGAAGTGTATTGTCCCGCTTGGAGGAGATTCTGTGAATCTATATGGCGATGTTCATGCCGCCAATCACTAATAATAAGTGATATTCACCTGGATGGTGATTTATTAGTGCGATGGTGTTTTCCGCACACAGAGTTGTTTGAGGGATTATTGTGTGCGAAGAGTGTATGCCGCACCAAGGACGTTCTGTGTATTGTTATGGTTTGTTCGGAGAGACAGTGTATGAATACTGTAGTTTGTTATGTCCTACAGGCAATGTTAACCTCAATATTATGTTGGTGCGCTTGCCAAGGTAAATGGTATTCCAGGACTTGTGTAACAGTCAATAAATGTAAAGGAACTGAAAGCAGTGGCGTTCGTGTTGCTTCTTAACCCCTAGCGTTGTTCGTCATCTACACACGCCACACTCCACCATAATATAGTTCTTTACTTCTGGAGCATCATCGTGTTTTTAGCACTTGACAAGCAGGGTACATTATAGTTCCATATATATATATATATATATAGATATATATATATAGATATATAGATATATATATATATATATATATATATATATATATATATATATATATATTTATATATATATATATATATATATATATATATATATATATATATATATATTAGCATGACGTTTTGAAATCATTGAAAACGAGATGGTTATATATTCGAAATGCATAACTGTTTGAAAATCACAAGTTTAATCATCAACGCGTTTCCACAATTTTATATGCACAATAAATTAAAATTATAACAAACAAATGAATGCATGTTTGTTATCGTATCACGTAGTTACATAACAATCATTCACATAAATACATTGTGAATAACAGAACAGCGAATTAAAAACATACATGAAATGCAATATTGCTTGTACAGTCTGAAACATTGCATTATTTAAATATTCAACTTCGATCATAATCAGCAACAAATAAACCCTTCTAGTAGGTAAAGGACCATACAAATTGTGACATCACCCCACAACAACCCGCGATTTAATAGGCCTGGTATATTATACCAATGTTGAGCTTTCTGAGTTGGTGTAGGCCTCTGCAAGAAAGTCATAGAAACGCTAATGCCGATAAAGAAAAGGATGATAAAAAGAGTAAAGACTGGAATTACTGGGGATCGAAACAAAGAAAACAAACTCAATAACTAAACATTCATTCGTGGTATAAATCACCATGACCGACCTTCCATGTCCAATGTATTATATAAACTCTAGTGACAGGAAGGTCACGTACAGTTCCTGGTGGGTCTCTGATGGAGGGTCTCTGATGGAGGGTCTCTGATTGAGGGTCTCTGATGGAGGGTCTCTAATGGAGGGTCTCTGATTGAGGGTCTCTAATGGAGGGTCTCTGATGGAGGGTCTCTGATGGAGGGTCTCTAATGGAGGGTCTCTGATGGAGGGTCTCTGATGGAGGGTCTCTAATGGAGGGTCTCTGATGGAGTGTCTCTAATGGAGGGTCGCTGATGAGACAAAACAGAAGAATAGGTTTACTGTTTCCTCATGCGTGTCGTAATAGACGATCAATTGGAGGTTGTGCACTGAGCTGGTAACATCATAATGTCAATGACATTGCTGTAGACATCCTTGCTGCAAGACCACGTGAATGCTTTGATGCAAGATTTCCGTAAGGAAACCACGTGCAATGATTGCTCCATGCTGCATACAGAGCAAAGGGGGGAAATTATGATTTTGAAGGGTAGGAAGCAGTTCAGAGACACCATCGCCTACGCCTGGTCAACATGAAACTTGACTACGTAGTTGGTATAACCACAGCACATATTAAAATTAACGAAATATCACATGATATCACACATGGATGGTTCAAAGTTAACATTTAACACACCACTGCTTTTATCAGTATTAAGCAATGGAGGTTAGCTAAGCGACATATGGGAGGCGAGATACTAGAGGTAATTTTGAACAGATTATCCATATTTTATTATTACCCAAAACAGTTTTATTTTAAAATCCTCGTAACACTTAATATTACCTAACCTTCCAAGTCATGTTTTTAGCACGTTTCTATAGTAAAAACATTAAATAAAATTTTTTTTAAGATTATTCAGAAGGACTCAATAAAATTGGTATATCTTCTTCTTCTGCATTCGTCCTGAAAAGAACGTTGGTTGCGTTGTGCCGCTGTTTACAGCAAAGCTGCGATATCTGCGCCTTTCGGCCCAACACATCCGACTTCGGCTCGGCATTTTTTAGGACCAGGTTTGCCTTCCCACTTCGATCCCTACTCTCTCAGCCAGACTACAGTGATGCAGCCTGTTTCCAGGACCACCACTTGGAGGTGGAGTAGGGTCTTGGTCAGCTCTGGTTTGCTGACCCTGACGCAAGCAGTCAAGCTATGGGTCGCTGACTGCATTCCACTTTTGATGCGTCTTAGGTCCCAATTGGTATATAATTTCGGGTGCGTAATGACAGCCACGCCACGCGTAGTTCCTGGGGGGGGGGGGGGGGGGGGGGGGGCTTCTGAAGAGACAAAGACAGAACAGGACTACTGTACTCTCAGGCATGTCGTACAAGGCGACTCGTGATGTTATGCATGAGGCTGTGAACCTCATGACGTGAAACAAACTACTACAGGAACCACTGTGAATGCTTGGTTCAGCCTTCTTGCACAGAAACCAGCTGCAGTGGTTGCTATATGCTCTGTAAGGAACGCAAAGGTTAATGATGCGATTGATGATGATGATTATGATTATGTTCATGATGATGATTATGTTCATGATGATGTTTCTGTTATATTGATGATGATGATTATGATTATGTTCATGATGATGATTATGTTCATGATGATGTTTATGATTATGTTCATGATGATGATTATGATTATGTTCATGATGATGATTATGTTCATGATGATGTTTATGATTATGTTCATGATGATGATTATGATTATGTTCATGATGATGATTATGATTATGTTCATGATGATGATTATGTTCATGATGATGTTTATGTTCATGATGATGTTTATGATTATGTTCATGATGATGATTATGATTATGTTCATGATGATGAGTATGTTCATGATGATGATTATGTTCATGATGATGTTTATGATTATGTTCATGATGATGATTATGTTCATGATGATGATTATGATTATGTTCATGATGATGATTATGATTATGTTCATGATGATGATTATGATTATGTTCATGATGATGATTATCATTATGTTCATGATGATTATGTTTATGTTCATGATGATGATTATGATTATGATGATGATTATGTTCATGATGATGATTATGTTCATGATGATGATTATGATTATGTTCATGATGATGATTATGATTATGATTATGATGATAATAACAGCTGCACCCCAGGCTTACGCGAGGCGCGCTGTAACCACCCTATGTTTTACGTTATTACATTTCTAAATTTCATCATAGCTATATATTCATTATCCGTTTAAACATATCACACAGCAATAATTCAAGCTGACAACAAAACCACACATTCCACTTATAACCACATGTTCCACTTATTATTTAATGGTAAAACATTGACGTCACACAACAGAAATGAATCAAGTGAAATCTGACTAATCAGCTTGTTGATCTAGATTTTGCTGATGGCTTGGCTCGTCTGTCCCATAATCATAATGAGATGCAAGGCAAAATGAAAATATTAGATGAGAGGTCACAGCAAGTGGGATTAAAAAAAAACACAGCGAAAAGACAGAGAAATGGAGAATAAACGCAGGAAATGATTGCAAGGCCGAACTTGAAGAAACATCTCTACAAGATGAAGAATAATGTACGCATCTTGGCAGTATTATAGACAAAGTTGAAGGTACAGGAGGCAGTGATATCAAAATAAAAATGCAAAAAGCAAGATAAGCTTTTACTGTATTTGGAAACATATGGAGATCATGTGAAAGCAAGTCTAACACAAAAATAATCTTCTCCTCAAATGTCAAATCAGTCCTATTGTATGGCTCTGAAACATGGAGAACAACAAAAACAACACTCAAAAAGCTACAGACATTCAAAAATGGATTCTTGCGTAGAATAGGAGGAGTGAAATGGTATGACGAGGTGGAAGTGATGGTAAGAACCAGACAAGTATTAGTACAATCAGAATAAGAGATGAGACAAAGACGCTGGCGATGAATAGGACACACATTGAGGAAACCTGTTGATAGTATTACAAGGCAGTCATTGTTTTGGAATCGAAAGGAAAAGAGAAAAGCAGAGGTAGACCAAAAAACACATGGAGAAGAGAACTGGAGACAGAAGTGAAAATGATGAGGAAGACGTGAAAAGAACATGAGCTTTGGCACGTGACAGAAGGAATTGGCATGTTTTTTTTTTTGTTTTTTTTTTAGTTTTAAATAATATTTTGCCTCGTTTTGGCGAAGCGTGTCCCGGTCAACCTAGCGGTTATATTAGGGCGCATGTCCAAATATAAAAGACCTTTAGATCTGGAGAATTGTTACCAATTGGCATGTGTTTGTTGAAGGCCTATGTTCCTTAGGTAACATAAAGGTATTGACTTATTCATTGTAACGCCAGTTCATTAGCCAGTTTAGTTATTATGTTAGTTTTGTCTGGAAGCTTTAGTCAAATAGCATTTATTACTACTTGTGTTGACATTAATTTCATGTATATCCAACAGTTACAAGTGAGAATACAAAAATTAAAAATGTGGATAGAGTTGTCAAGAACTATGTATTCTACGCAAACACCCAGTTATGACTGTGCAATTCAGGTCAGGTTATAACCTTACATAATTCACGCCTTTTTCTGCTCCAGTTTCGAGGATATTGAGAACATCTTCAGCGTAGAAAAAGATACACCGAGAATGTCAAGTGGATAATTTAGTACCTGACTTTCTCATTGTAGCAAATTATTTCAGTTTATTTTAGTATCTTCCAAGTGACACAATAATGTTATTTTCAGAACTCTATTTTTCATTTTTCATAATCGACCCCGGGTTGAAGCGAAGCTTTGAAAAATGCTGGAACTATAAACATATGGAATTAATAGGGAGTGGATGTTTCGAGGCTGTTCTTGTTCTGTGTTTGATGTGGGTTAATTTTGTAAGCTGAGGATGGAGCGTATTTGTGTTATTTAATGTGTGTTTTTGTACGAATGTGTTTTATATCTTTTTATGCATATGTTTTTGCGTGCGTGTGTGTATATGTGTTCTTGTGTGTGTGCATGCGTATCGTATGTAAGTGTTTGTTTAGGTATGAAAAGAAACTGCAGTGTATATTTTTCTATTCGGTTGAAGTGGCTCTTGCGTACAGATTTTTTCCCTTTCTTTCTAAATGGAGCAAGTAATTTATATTTACAGTAATAACTTGTGCTCTTTGTGTTGTCATGGCGTACGTACCGAGACACACACCTGCATACACACGCACATACAGATACACACATGTACACAGATAGACATACATCCTTAGATAAATACATACGTACATGCATCGATTCATCTCTCATCCCCTCATCTCTCTCTGTCTATCTACACAGGTAAAAGTAATCCATATCCGATACTGCTTTAGGGGAGTGAAGTGTTAGAGATTTCACAATACTAGGTCCAGCTTTATGAGGTGAAATGGCAGAGTCAGGTACCCATTTACAGCTGAGAAGACTGGAACGTGAAGCTACCAGGTTTCGAACCCGGAATCTGATAACTTTGCAGCGAGAGGTAAGAGCTCTAACCACTCTGACATAAGCCGTAAGCTGACATTAATGTGTGCATACATAAATACATTCACGATCACCACTCATCATTTTCCTTTGCGCTCCTTGCGGAGCATGGAGAAACCACTGTAGCTGGTCCCCGATTAAGCCTGCGCAAAGCCGCTACATGCTCCTGTAGCGGTGGTTTCTGAGGCAAGTCGTTTGACAAGATGAGGTTGCTCATCCCCATACAAAACCTCATATAAATCGCCGTGTACGACACGCCTGAGGGGGCAGTATTCCTATTCTTTCTTCGTCTCTTGAGAGACCCCGGGAACAACCCGATATCGTACATCAGTCATGTCTAAGTTCCCCCCAGTCTTGTTCCATCTATTCAAGATTCTTCCGTGTCGTCTCTGTCCTTCTATGTCTACCTCCAGTTTTCTTTCTATGTCTCCCTCTTTTTTTTTTAAATTATCTTCTAGACTCCAGAACAAGAACTGGCTTGTAAAACTGTCAGCTTGTTTCCTTCAAGTTTGTCCAAACCAACGCTGAAAGACACATACATATAAACCTTAAAGTTTGTCCAAACCAACGCTGAAAGAACCATACGTATAAACCTTAAAGTTTGTCCAAACCAACGCTGAAAGACACATACGTATAAACCTTAAAGTTTGTCCAAACCAACGCTGAAAGACACATACGTATAAACCTTAAAGTTTGTCCAAACCAACGCTGAAAGACACATTCGTATAAACCTTAAAGTTTGTCAAAACCAACGCTGAAAGACACATACGAATAAATATGCCTTTAAGCAGTATAAAGAAAATGAACCAGAATTTTCTTGGTCTATATCTATTACCAACATTTTCAAAACTTCCAGACCTGACGATAAAAGATAAAGGTAGCCCCATATCAGATATTGCCGTAGAAGAGTGAAGTGTTAGAGACTTCACCTATACTAGATCTCAGTTTTTTTAGGTGTGATGACTAGTTTTTTCCCCTCGCTGCCTTAACGTTCTCTAACTACGAGCAATGTCAGGTACCCATTTACAGCTGGGTACAAGCGAGCGAACGAACGAGATCTGTATTTCTTCAGGGTAAAGAACTAGGCGTTATTGCCTTTTAACATTTCTGCCCTGTAATAATATAATTCTGAAAGTGTTTTCAAATCAAAACAATAACTTTAATGATAAATCTTTCATATTAACAATGCATCAAGTGGAGCGAGTTCACTTCGTGTCGAACCCGATAACTTTGCCTCAAGATGCAAGTGCTGTACATACTGTGCCACTCGACGTAAATGTCGAGTACCTATGGGTAGGGGTTCCGCGGGTTATGAAAAATGATTTTAGGGGTTCCCGCAAGGAGTAAGCAACCGTTCGTCCTGATCTGTCGTTAGATATCATGGGATAGTTTGGTAGATTTCTAGATGACGGAAGGGAGGAGATAATGTTTAAGCTATGAAAATTTCTGAATATCCCTCTCCAGCAGGCACTTAAAAGTGCGATGTTCACATGGTTAAACGTACTTCTCCCGCTTTTCCCCAGGAAAAACCCATTAGCCAGCTTACTAAATTCATTTTATTCGTGAACTTCACAAGATATGAAAGCGAAATATTTTATTTGAAGTAAAGTCAACATTGGGTAAAATGTCACTTTAGTTTAAATTTGCGTAGCTCTTTAGATGGACATGTAGGAGAATGATCTTCTGGTAGAGACGAATGTTACATATTTGCTTTATTTTTTTTCAATTTCCAAATACATTGAAACTTGAAACTTTTATCAAGATAAATCTTTAGATAGCTCCGTGCTTGTTAAGTAAATCCTCACATCTTCTGGGTTGCTTCCGATGATCTTGATGTATGATGTATGACAATCATTCATAATATTAAGGCAACACGTAAGTAATTATCCACGATATATGATGTTAATGTGTAATAGACTCTAAAGCCTAGCGGTACCTTGTAGTTCAGCCACCCATAATGTTACGTAACATGAAATAACAGTCTGAAACCAAATGGTGGCAGGTAATATAACATTTAACCTGCTAATGGAATAAATAACAATATATAATCTGCGAAAATAATATATTACAATATACAATGGATTAGAACGTTACTTGCTAATTTTAGATTGTTATTTTGTTTTATGATATCCAACTAATTTTCATGAAATGAACGTGAAATTAAAAAAAAATTAAATATCATTCATTTACGTAAAATGCTATTTCTACTTCACATAACAACACAGCGTGAGATCCACTCTGTTCATCGCATGACCATCATAGCGGGAAGCAATTTTAGCTGTCTAATGTAACGTTCGATTACGGAAACAACAGCAAATGGATTGATTTGCCGTTGCCCTAAAAACGCCAATAGCCGTGATGGGAAACAATGGCAAAGAAAACCTATCTGCTGTTGCCCTAAGACGCCACTAGGCGTAATGGCCACTGACTGCTTTGACGGTCGGTGGCTAAGGACGGAATAAGAAGAAGAAGAATGTAACGTTCCTGTATTTTGCCATTTTAGACGTTATTTTATATTTACTGCGTTTATGGAAATATATATAAAACTTATTTGTCAAATGACAGCTATTCCAAATGGCAAGCGGCGCCTCAATTGGCTGTCAGTGGTGTTCCCAGAAACGGGGCCTCCCAGATTAGGGGCAGACTTGCGTTTCGGCTCCGACGACGCTCACTAGTGCAGCCACCTCTCTGCACTATTGGTTGGACATGAGGTATATGTAACGAAATGGGGCGACCTCAGCAGTATCGGTACATTTGTGGTACTGATTTTTATTAGGTGCTGTCAATTATCGCACTTTTCTTTCTTTCTTTTTTCTGCTAAGTAGCAGATATCTGATTTTATCAAATCGACCTGTAGGTGATAAATGTCACATTTGCACGTAGTGCTACCCATATTTGTGGTTATAGGCGCAGCCGACTAAAACTTACATCGGTCTGCGCTATCGGCTTAATTCACCGATAAGACCCGTGGTTTGCGCACTCATGCGACAGATAACGAGATTACTGTCTGTGTTCACATGTGGGCAGACAAATGTGATGTAATTGCTTCCGGTCCTTGGTTAAAAAGTTATCATAGATTTATTACATTTTAGACAATATGAGTCTACAAATGTGTATGTGAGAGTGTATACAAGGCATCAGATGTCCATATATGGTAATACGTGACCTTTGTAGGCACGCGCCTTATTTCACGTGAGGTTATTTTGAAATATCACAGCCTATCCTGCATGATTTGAAATGATTGGATCTGTCTGATCAGATTCATAACATCACTGGAGGGAATATAGGCTGACAATTTCACAGTTTTATTTCTCTGTGATTTGCATGCTCGCCAAGACAACACCAGACCTTCGCCAGAGTGAAAACTAGATTCATAATTCCTAATTGTTATCCGGACCTTTTATTGGAGAACCAGATAAAGACTTATAAAACACAGGAAATCTCTTTCAAATTTTAATAAGGAACAACCGGGACTAGGAAATTAAAGAAACACGGAGTCAGAAGGGGCAATCTAAGTTAAAAGAAATCCCAGACACGTGTTGTAAGAGAACGATTCGTCTCTCTTATTCATCTGTGCGACGATTCTGTAGCCAGGATTGTCGTAAGTTGGATTTACATTTCATATTATTTTACTAGCATGTGAACTAACAAATATATGTACATATTACCATGTAAATTGTATTGTGTGAAACTCGCGATTGGATGTCAAAGTCATTTGAGGCTGGCAACATCAGCGTATAGAATGATGATTCATGAACCACCACTACACGGGCTGGTGATTGCTTTATTGATAGTTTCGTAAAGAGAACTAAAAGCATAAAGTAGTTCCAGGTTCCCTATGGAGCAGGGAGGGAAAGATGAAAAGAAATGATGTCCATTCTAAGCATAAGACTTACATTTTCAAAGCAGTGTAAATTTCCCTTTAAACATATTCACTTTAAAATTAATGTAAGGTTTCACCCTTTAAACCAGTGTAAATGTCCACGGGAAAATATTCATTTTGATTAATAGAAGTTTCAAACTATTCCACAAGTGTAAATGTAAATGAAACCCGAATGAATTTATATTGTGAACACTTTTCAAACAGTGGAGATGTAAATGTAAAACATATTATATCCGTATGTTTAACCTTTTTCATTTAAATGCAATGTAAAGCTAAGGCTATTCAGTTTAAATGTAAAGGAAGTTTTATCCCGAGGGATAAAATTTAATTCTCATCGAGGGTAAACTCTGAGTTAAGTGGGATGGTGAAATAGAAGAGGGGGGACACATAAATGCGTCGGAGAACGCCATACTCAGAAGAGCGTTCTTTTCTATTCTTCTATCACAGTTATTGGTGGTACCAGCAGAACGTACTATTTCTGGAACAAGACGGGATCAGTGGCCTACGCTTTAAGACAAAGAACACTGTGTAGACTTTCCTTGAAGTTTCTGGGAGACGAGCTACACTCGACAACCTTGACCAGAGACGAGTGATCAGTGTGAAAAGACCGAACCGTCATTGGCAGCTAAGTTCAAATATATGCGGACATCTGAACTTTCTTACCCTTTTTGCAATCCCCAAATACGAGGATGATAGTTTTTCTTTATCCATAACTATTCAAATTATTTTCAAACTGTTAAACTGAAGTGATTACTAAGTTTTGTTATTTGTAATGTTACAAAATTAACTTCGATTTGATCATTTTAAAGTTACTGCATGTTTGTCTCAGTTACTTACTACACACATTCTAAACAGAGCTATACTTGAATAAGAGAATTCCACTGAGTAAATCAGGGGTGGGGGCTTAACGAGCTGATAAATAAGTGCTTAAATTCTTCACAAAAGTGGTCAGCAGGTTACTGAATTAACGTGCTTAGCGACAGCCAGCATTGTTTTCGCTTACTTGAATATCTTGTAAAGACTCCCATGTGATAGAAGCTTTACTACTCTTCTATCTACATTTCTGCCAAGAGTAATCTTGTGTACAAATAGACTCCATTGAAGCCTATATTAGATACTCTTGAGTTTGGTAACTATTGAACCACTACTGCAAAGCAAGGGGAGGTAATACCTCACTGTATAGCGTCAATATAGGCGTGAGGTGGCTGAGAGGTAAATCTGTAAAAATTGCTTGCTGAAATCGGATGTGTCGGGCCGAAAGACGCAGATTTCGCAGCCTAGTTGTAAACTACTACACAACGTACAAACCGCTCAAAACTAACGGCCAGCGTTGTAAGAGACAGATGGCTAAGAGCGAACACAAATAACAACAATAAAAGACAGTTATTGCTCCTGCTTTGACATTACTTCACTTATGTCTGTTTGATACAAGTGAGGATATAAACATTTAAAATTAATGAGTGACGATTTAATGAACATGCCTAACATGATGATACCATCATAGCTGGCAGACGCTGGAGTTGGGTTGGCCACGTACTCAGAAAAGACCCTGATGCCATCACAAGAACAGCTATGCTATGGACCTCTGAATGAAAGCGAAATAGAGGTCGACCAAAAACAACTTGGCGGAGGACTGTGGAGGCCGAGATGCAAAGAATGAACCAGAGCACGAAGGATGGCCACCGACAGAGCAAAGTGGAAGCAGTTTGTTGCTACCCTTCAAGACGCCACCAGGCGGGATGGCCACTGACTTCTTTGACAGTCGGTGACTAAGAATCAAAGAAGAAGAAGCAGAAGATAACACGGTGATACATGTAATTCATTCATACATAATATTATGTAACATATAACAACAGTCTATACTCACCTGACAACAAGTCATACAATATTTAACCAGTTAATAGAATAAATAACCATATGTAATCTGCTAAAAGAATATATGGATTACATAACCTTTAAATATATTTTTGACAGTGATATCAAAAGTAAAATACCGTACAAAAGACTAGATGAGCTTTCATTGCTTGGGGAAGTATATGGAGATAAAAATAAATCAAGTCCAACACAAAAATCTGAATTCTCAATTCAAATGTCAAGTCAATCCTATTGTATAGCTCTGAAACATGGAGAACAACAAAAACAACAATCAGAAGTTACAGAGATTTATACTGGGTGCTAGCATAGAATAGAAGGATTGAAATAGAATGACTAGATCATTATTGTGGAACTGATGACCAAGAATTTTAGAAGAAGACGCCGTCGGTTAATAGGACAACAAACATTGAGAAAACCTGTTGATAGCATAACAAGGCAGTCATTTTTGCGGAATCTTCAGGGTAAGAGTAGAAGAGGTAACTAAAAAACATATCAAGAAAAGAACTGGAGATAGAAATAAAACTGCTGGAGACACGGAACAACCTAGAGCTGAAGGATTGTGACAGGAGGATTTGGCATACGTTTGTTGGCCTAAACTCCTTGGGAACCTGAAGAAAATGCATCAATGATGAACATACAACGATTACAATTTGCTGGTACCAAATATTAAATATATAACCTCATGGTATACCAGAAATACTACATAACCATTTTAAATTCCTGATAACGTTCATCTCGTGTTAGAATTAACTTGAATATAGTATCCAACAAGTATTACAGTCATCGGCAACAGCATAATAACATCAAGCAAGTATTAGAATCACCTATAACTTGGCAACAACATGCTGCAAATAATTTGAAACATCTATAGCCTGGCGATAACACTCAGCAAGTATTAGAATGAACTATTACCTGATTATGAACATCCAACAAGTTATTTAATTATCTATAACCTAATTATTCACTAGCAAACAAACCACTAATCTTGGCAGCATTACAAATAATTGAAGGGAAACACCGCGTTATCAAAATGAGAATACAAAAGTCAAGAGAAAGATCATTGTACTGGGAAATAAATGGACATCAAAAGAAATGAAGTCCAACACAAAAATCAGAATCTTCACTTGATGTGTCAAGTACGTCATACTGTTTGGCTCTGACACATGGAGAACAACAACATCAACAACCAAAAACCTACAGACTTTCATAAATGGGTACTTGCGTAGATAAAAAGAATGGAAATGGCACGACAAGGTCAACAATGTGGAACTCATGTCAAAAACCAGACACGTGCCAGTGGAACAACAGATGGTAAGATGACGATGACGATGGATTGATATAAAAAAAACTTAAGAAGCCTATGTGACAGCACTATTAGACAATGCGTGTTCTGAAATCCTCAAGGTAACAGATAGACAGAGACACAAATGGAGAAGAAAACTGGAAAAATACACAAAACTAACGGGGAAGTCTTGGAAAGACTTTGACCTGATGGCTTGTGACAGGAGGACTTGACATGTGTTTTTTTTAAAGGGCCTATGCTCCTTAGGGAGTTAAGTATTGACTGATTGATTGTGCTTCGTGTCTAAAGCGTTGAGTAGCAAAGTGCTTGTCAAGGTAAAGTTACCGCGTTCGAAACTAACTTCCGTCACGCTCGATCCAAAGAACCCAACCATAAATGGGTACCAGACTCCGTTTTTGAGCTAGGGAGGCAAGGCACTCTATCTCATACAGCTAAGATTTAGAAGAGTGAGGTTTCTAACATTTGACTACGCCACGGCAGTATCTGCTCTGGAACAAACGTTATCATTACCTCGTGACTTTGTGTCTAAGCCATTCATTTTACCAGGAGAGACAGGATGGGAGATGAAGACATCAGAAAAAGTTTAGGAACTACCTCCTGCATCAAGTAAACAGAGAGACAGAAACCTAAGTGGTTTGGCCATCTCATGAGAATGAACCCCATAAATTACCATTACGCGCCTACAACATTAAAAGATCTGGTTTCAGATTGGGGAAGACTGCATTCCCTGTGGACGACCGAGAGGCAGATACAGGGGGATTCAAAAGTCGCCATACAAAGGGAATGTTTATTTTGGATGCCGTGATTCCATGGAGTGACCTCCGAAGTCCCCAGACATCAGACCATTTGATTTTTGCTTGTAGGGGCACTTGAAGGTCATGGTGTTCCAGTAAAATATATGAAACATGAATCACCTAAAGGAATGCAATCGAAATGCAATTACGCGCTTAACACCAGATGTATTAATGCAATGTCACCATGAGTGGGAGAGACGCATCCGTGTGTATTTTCAAACGAATGGCAATCATGTAGAGCATATCTTGCGAATACAGTGACAGTGTGTTTAAAAAACGAAACCATTTTCCTATGAAGGGAAAGTTTTTAACATAATTTGTGAAAACAAATGACAGATATTTAAAAAAGGGACCATTTTTCCCTATGTAGCGAGACTTTTGAATCACATGTTTTGTAAATAAAGTGACAAGTTTGATTTAAAAAAAAAAACAAGTAACCAATTCCCTACTATGTAGAGAACATTTTTAATCACATAATGTGTCAAAAAAATGAGTTTGTTAAAAAAAAGGGATTATTTTCCCTATGAATGGAGACTTTTGAATCACATGTTATGTGAATAAAGTGATATTTTTTTTTAAGTGACCATTTTCCCTATGTAGAGAGACTTAAGAATCACATGTTTTGTGAAAAAAGTGATAGTTTGTTTAAAACAAAAAAAATACCATTTTCCCTATGTAGAGAGACTTACGAATCACATGTTTTGTGACTAAAGTGATAGTTTGTTTTAAAAAAAAAATCCCCACCATTTTCCCTATGTAGAGAGACTTAAGAATCACATGTTTTGTGAATAAAGTGATAGTTTGTTTAATTTTAAAAAAGGACCATTTTCCCTTTGTAGGGAGACTTTAGAATCATCTGTAGATAGACACCATTACAAATGCTACAACTACAAGGACTCACATCACCTAACGCGACAAACTTGGCGCAATAACGCAAACTTCAGCTCCCAACTACTCTTTACCGCAGCAGGGACATTTAAAGTAACCAAAGCGCGTCTGCTGGGTATGCAGGTCTCAAGCTATACTAGTCTCAATAAGTGTTTGCCACAATATTTTCACCCAAATATCCAAATAATCTTGCAACCAAGGGCCACCATTTTCAGAGGACGATACAGCAAGTATGTTACTGCAGATCCTTTTTAATGAAATCGATACGAATTCTGTCGCTTCGATGCGCAGTTACGATGCCCAGTCGAGAAAATTTGACCCTTATGCGTTTTTATACTAGACTAAAGGAAATGGAAACTTGGCTCTCAGCCTATTTTGATCTTGTGTTTTCTTTTCTCAAAGCCGCTTTTTGTTTATATTTACTTCAAGCCGCTCTGGTTTATTGTTGTTGGATATATGGAGAACACTTCTGGAGATTTTTTTTTTCTTTAGCTGCTAGTTTATAGATCTCGGCGATTATTTCTTTCTTTAGTATTCCTTTTTTTCTCTCAGTTCTCCTTAGTTTTGTTTTATTTCTTTTACTTTATTTTCTTTCTTTCTTTCTGTCTTACTTTCTTCATTTCTGTCCGTTCGTCTATTTGCCTTTCTTTCTTTAATTTTTTATTTCTTGTGTCTATCAATTCCCCTTCATTTTTATTTCTTTATTATATGTTTCTTGTTTTTTCAAATTTTTTCTTCACTTTTCCTTTTATTCTTTCTTTCTTTTTATCTTTTTTAGTGCTCTGTGGTTTTTTGTTCTTTCTGTCTGCTGTCTTACCGCATTTTCTTCTTCATTCTTTGTTTCTGTCTTACTTTTCTCATTTTCCTTTTCCAGTCCTTTTTTTGTGTATTATGTTTTGTTTTATTGTGTTTTGGTTTTGGCTTTCATGTTGAAAATTAGTTCAACTAATTCATTCGGATAATATCTCTAAATACTGCAGGATTAGGTTCCAGAATCCCGCCTGAACGTGGAAAATATCCTTTTTTAAACTTGTAAATGTATATAAAATCCTAATAAAATGTTTCACAAGACACAACGAAAGAATAGGCACACTGTACCATCAGGATGTCGTACAAAGCGACTATTATGAGGTTATGCAAATGGCTTTGCACCCCAGTCTCATGTAAAACAGATTGCCATTGAAACCACTACTGCATGAGTAAGTGACTGCTTGGTGTAAGCTCTTGCAGGGAGACCAGCTGCCGTGGTCGCTTTAAGTTCTGCAACGAGCGCAAGTGAAAATGATGATGATGATGATGATGATGATGATGATGATGATGATGATGATGATGATGATGATGAAATCATAATGAGACAACGGACAAAGAGACAGCTAAGGTTTGTGGCTGGTACTACGGTATTTGGTAAAATAAACAAATATGGTATTTGGCGCCCTTGGTAAACAGGGTATTTGGAGTCCTTGGCAAACAATGTATTTAGCGCCCTAGGAAAACAATGTATTTGGCCCCTAGAAAAACATATTTATCCACCCTAAGTTCCTCCTTATCTTTCTCAACCTACCATGATGTTGTTGCCAGCTTATGCACCACCCCTTGCTAGCCGTCTTCTATGATGTGCTAGCAAAGATGGACGTATGAGAGGATACATCCGTCATGTATACAACCAGCGGAGCTACAGGAACAGTTAACATTCACACTCTTCGAAATATACTGAGGGAGACTGAGCACCTGTGGGTTTGCCTGGAATTCAATGATGTCCATTATGTTTAACAATACAAATTAATATGCCCGAAGGAGCAGACGGCATATTCTTCTAATGATGATGATATTGAACGAGATTTATTTAAAGCCAAGGTGGTAACAGAGACCTAAATAAGGTTGGGAACCCCAAACCTGCAGTTTATCATGAACAACCTGTGCTGAGCAAGAAAATAGTCTTTATTCCAGCGGTCAGCAACCGGTCGATCGTCGTCTGCCAAAAGATCTTCTTCGTTCACTTTCAGACGTCGATTAGAATATGTTCAAAGAAAGCAGAGGTAAGCTTGAGGTTGGTGGCATCTCCATGGAGTTTTTTTTCCAGGAATGGTACTGGTGATAGTCGTATGTTCCTCATACGTTGAGCACCTTTGAAGTAATGTTCATCAGTCATTTTATCGATGCCACAGTTACACTCATCGGCTAGTTCCCATCTTTAGCAATTGGAATAGATGGTATCCCAATCTGTTGTGATCTGTGTGAAGTCTGAAGATTACCATTTGTTCACTTCTGCTGAGCTGGCAAAATGCATAATTTTTTATATTTTTTTTGTGTCTGTTCAGGATGCTCTGCTTCCAACGTGCTCCTGTGCCTACGCTTGGTAAAACTCTTGGCCTCTTCATAAGTTATGCTTGTATCAAACTGAGGTAGCTTTCTATATTCCTTTGCCAATCTGTCAGCCTCTTCATGTCCGGGGATGTTGCACTGAGATGGGATCCACTGTATCACAACTCTTTTGAACCGCTTACGTAGTTTGCTATATAGATAAATCAGAAGGCGTGCCTTGGTAGACCTCTAGGTGACGGAAGTCACAAAGTAAGAATTTTTAAGCTAGGGAAATTTCGGACACTACCGCCGGCATTAGAAAACATGGCATCCCCAAGGTTAAATGCACCAGCCCCATGACAGACGAACATCTGCTCCAGTCCTGCCCAACTTCCAACAGTGAACGCAGTGGAATATGGCAACAACTCACTTATCTCAACGAAAAACTGTTTGGAGATGTCAGGAACCTTGAGCTGACTACTGCCTTTTTTTAAGAGTCCTTAAGTGGTGGAGCTACACCACATTCTAAGTCAAAACAGCACAAACATGAAATTAGTCTATATTAGTCTATATTCGGATAATTCATATTCCTCTGAGTCTAAATCTGTCAAAAAAATCCGTTGCTAGAACACATTCTAAGTCGGTGTACTTCGATTTTGTAAATAGTACTGTCTTCAGAAATTCTGCTTTTCCTTTCAAGAAAATCATGATTTTCCCAGAACCTTGTTTTAGGTAACTAATGTTCTTATAACTTGCACATTTTTTAGTCAGTCAATAATTGTCCGACTTCTAAAATTTTAGAAGTCCGCTTCCCGACTCCGACTACAGTTTTTACTAGTTATATGGCATAACATTCGGACGGAGTCCGGACATTTTTTACTGACTCCGACTTCAGACTCCGACTCCAGACTCCGACTCCAGACTCCAGACTCCGACTCCAGACTCCGACTCCAGACTCCGACTCCAGACTCCGACTCCACAGCCCTCATGAAAACTCAAACATGGGAAGACCACCACGTCTTTTAAGAGTGAACATTCGGAAACATATAATTTAGTTTCTTTTCCACGCTCTATCCATGGAAATGGAGGAAACAGATTGTGCGGCTGAGATGAAAGATGACAAATAGGTTGCGCTTATATCAAAATCCTGATTCTCTGAAACCTGAACACGGACATAATTTTATCACTGTAGGTCTTTAGAGAGCTTAGTGTTTCTAAAGTAGACTCTTACAACTCCTGTGTTACCCACGGCTGCTCCTATGCCTTCTACCTACAGTGAACATGCTACATCCTTGGTATTTCATGGAAGGACAAAGTGATAAATGGCAAGGTTCTCTCACGCGCTGGTCTTCAGAACATGTATACTTCAGCGCACATGACGTTGGCTTAGCCACGTTTTCCGCAAGGAATATGGTCGTATCCCCAAAGATATTTTGTACAGACAAGTGGCAGATGGCAAAATAACAGCCGGGCCACTAAAACTGAAGTTGGAAGATATGCACAATAGAGACATGAAGGCGCTGGGCATAAATCAGCGTCCTGTGATGACGAAGCTGCCGATCGCCCAAAGTTAAAATACTCCCAATGGCGTCGCCCCAGATTGGGCGCAGAGAGGCTACAACGAGTAACAGAGAAAAGAACGCCTTAAAAGAAACACCAGGAAAAACGCTGCTCAAGGTTATCAAATCAAGGGTGCAATATCCCCACAGTCAATTATGACTGGAGGAAGCTATTGCTGTTATTATTACTACTACTACTGCTACTACTACCACCACCACCACCACTACTACTACTACTACTACTACTACTACTACTACTACTACTACTACTACTACTACTACTACTACTACTACTACCACCACTAAAACTATTACTACCTCAACTACAACTACTTATACCACCACCAAAGTTAGTCGCATCCCTTCTCATCTTCCTGTTACCCATCTTACAGAACGTCGAAGTCACAAAATTTACGAAGGAAAAAGCCACAAAATATTTGCACTATTCACAATTTAAGAAAATGTAACTCATATTCTTTATTCTCTTAAACTCCCCAAGAAGCATAGGCGTTCAACAAACTTAAGGCAAGTCTTTCTATTCCGTGCAATCAGCTCAAGGTCTTCCAATATCTTCTTTATCCCATTTATATCTGTTACGAGTTCTCTTCTCCATGTGTCTTTGGTCTTCCCCTGGGGATTCCAGAGCACGGATTGCCTAGTAATGCTATCACTATGTTTTCTCAATTTATTTTCTATCCATCTCCAGTGTCATCTTATGATTTCTTGATCAATGGGGGCTCGTCTGAGACTTGTCATCTGTTCTACAGTAGTGATCTTGTCATACCACTTGTCATCTGTTCTACAGTAGTGATCTTGTCATACCACTTGTCATCTGTTCTACAGTAGTGATCTTGTCATACCACTTGTCATCTGTTCTACAGTAGTGATCTTGTCATACCACTTGTCATCTGTTCTACAGTAGTGATCTTGTCATACCACTTGTCATCTGTTCTACAGTAGTGATCTTGTCATACCACTTGTCATCTGTTCTACAGTAGTGATCTTGTCATACCACTTGTCATCTGTTCTACAGTAGTGATCTTGTCATACCACTTGTCATCTGTTCTACAGTAGTGATCTTGTCATACCACTTGTCATCTGTTCTACAGTAGTGATCTTGCCATACCACTTGTCATCTGTTCTACAGTAGTGATCTTGTCATACCACTTGTCATCTGTTCTACAGTAGTGATCTTGTCATACCACTTGTCATCTGTTTTACAGTAGTGATCTTGTCATACCACTTGTCATCTGTTCTACAGTAGTGATCTTGTCATACCACTTGTCATCTGTTTTACAGTAGTGATCTTGCCATACCACTTGTCATCTGTTCTACAGTAGTGATCTTGTCATACCACTTGTCATCTGTTCTACAGTAGTGATCTTGTCATACCACTTGTCACCTGTTCTACAGTAGTGATCTTGTCGTACCACTTGTCATCTGTTCTACAGTAGTGATCTTGTCGTACCACTTGTCACCTGTTCTACAGTAGTGATCTTGTCGTACCACTTGTCATCTGTTCTACAGTAGTGATCTTGTCGTACCACTTGTCATCTGTTCTACAGTAGTGATCTTGTCGTACCACTTGTCACCTGTTCTACAGTAGTGATCTTGTCGTACCACTTGTCACCTGTTCTACAGGACGTTGGTTGCTGTTCTACAGTAGTGATCTTGTCGTACCACTTGTCACCTGTTCTACAGTAGTGATCTTGTCGTACCACTTGTCACCTGTTCTACAGTAGTGATCTTGTCGTACCACTTGTCACCTGTTCTACAGTAGTGATCTTGTCGTACCACTTGTCACCTGTGAGGCTTTTCTATGTAATTTTTATCGTTTTCGTACATGTTTCCAGATCTCTTCTCCGCGTGGTTTTTTTTTTAAATATACATTTCTTTTACCATGGGGTTTCGAGAACGGGGACTGTCATGTAATAGTATTAACTGCATTTCTTTACGGTGTGTCTTATCGAACATCGACATCTTCATCTCACCACTTGATCTCCCAGTTTGTGCGTGGTTCTTTTTATCAGTTCAACATTAGTAATCTTATCATACAGTTTCAATTCTTCTATTCATGGTAAGCAGCCATTTGTGAAAGGTTATGAGTAACTACCCTGTGGATAAATGAACATGGATAATCCGTGAATAGATACACTATTTAAGGAAGAACTAAACCTATAGTTCACTCAATTCTCCTGAGAACATTCACAATTCTGATGGGGGGAACAATAACTTTCTGCCAATGACGGACAGCAGAAGGAAGTCAAATGAAGAATGTGGAATGGCGCCTACTGGCAAAGTGTGTAAGTACTTCTTTGTCTGTCACAGCAGAGTCACGCTTGTCCAAATTGGCTCCAGAGTAACTTTTTCTTGAGCGGTTCCATTTTCTGTGATCACTTCGTCCATTTCTGGTCCCATTTCTGCTGTCTCCTATTGTTGGAAGTTTCATTAGATCAAAAGCGTCCTCGTTGTCTCCAGCGTCGCCCTCAGACACGCCCACCGAACTGCGCCCACCGTCGCTGCCAGCGCCTCGTTCATCGTCTGGAGTGAGGACTGCATACTGGCTTTGTTCCTGAGATGATTCGGAAATACCCCGAGGTTTTTCCCTCACGCTTACCTCCGGGTATCTTCTAGACATTTGTGGTCGAGAACTTCTACATCGCATACCATGTTCTGCATCAGCTGCCAATCGGATGGCCAGTTTCCTGGCGCGACTGTCCAACTGATGTGTATGCCACAGGTAAGCAATGACAAAAAAGACAAGGATGCAGACTGCAGCAATAGAGCTAGCTATAACCAGAGCAGTTGGTGAATCACGTGGTACTTCACTTCCATCTGCTACGGTTCTTTCGATGAGGAAATTTCTTTTTCTGATAAATACTGTTGTTGTGTCAGGCGTGGTGTTATTATAAGGAACCGGTGAGACCAGACCCGTCAGGCTGACAATGATGTCGCTTAAATTGATGTCCTTCCGTCCTGGATCATCTGTGAAATCATAAGATACTCCCTGCGCAGGCAAGAAGATTAATGTCAATGGCAGGAACAGCAGCGGTAAGTGAAAGTGAATGAAACACAGGAGGTGATGAGACACGAGATGCCACGGCATCACCATCTGGGCTGTACTGTTTGGCTGGTGTGAATCCAGTCTGGGGGTTAACATATGGTGGAGTTCTCACAATCGGCAGACGGGTGATTCGAAGTCATGCAGTGGCTTTTGAAGAGTTATCGTGCGTCTATGTTTAGGAAACGACTCTTATAGTCTTGCAGTTCTACTGGAACATCATGGCAACACTAGCAATAGCCCACGTTGAGACGAGAACAAGCAGAATAACTTTAAACAGACTTTCCATTTTTATATTCCAAAGAAAAAAATTATCAGGATTCTTCAAGAAACACATAAAAACTATTTACCAGAAAATTGATGAAGTACATCCGCGACCATCATCTCAAGTCTGCTACTCTTACTCTCTGGCACAAATTATTATGTCATGTTTGAATTTATCACAAAGTGACAAAGAAAATAATACTATTTACAGCTGTAGTACTTGGTTGCAATATCGTAAAAATAGATAAGTAATAGCCGACACACAATAATCCTCCAGTTACATTATCCTCAAGAAACGAAGACCAGGCACACATTAATGTGACAAGTCAAAACAAGGATTTCGGATGCTACATGTTTCCAATCATGGAACACTTAGAACGCTTATTTTGTTTTTGGACGTACATCCTTCTTTTATCGCTGATTTGGCTTCAAATTCCATCTTTAGTGTCCTAACATTGATATAGTAATGTTGTCCTTCCAACTAGATTTTCATTTGCATTTCAACTCAGCTTTACTGTCACACAAGGCCAAGTTGCACTGTTGTTACGATTTGTTTAATCCTTTTTCATCAAGTTCTGAAGTGCTTCATTCCGTTTTGTTTTTTCACTTTTCCACCAGATTCTGTAGTTCTCGCATTTTTTAAACGTCCTGACGACGAGAGACAGGTAATTATGTTGTCTGTTTTATTCTTGCTCCGCCAATGAATGTCCTTTGTTATCAAGTGATGTATTTCACCGCTGATTCCCGTCAGACTGAATTAATATGCTGGGCCAGATTCCGCTGATAGCGTCGCGTTTTTATACACACGAGCTGAAGGTGCGAGTTCAAATTAGTTGTTTACTCTAGCTCTCTGTTTTTTTTATACTCACTGGCAAACTGGTAACAGCGAGGCAAATGTAAACCTTCCAATTGTACTCCTGAAAAAAAAATAACAATAACAACATTAATAAGACAGTTTTATTGTTCGCACGATTCGTAAAACATGAAAATATCGTTTTAGGATAAGAAACATATGAAATAAGCATGCAGACCCGTCAAAACAATGGCGGGAGAAGAATTAACGCCAACAAATTAAACTTTCAGCAAATGCAGCACACTTAGAAGACTGAGAAATGGGAATAATTAATTTGGATGTATTTTGATTAATTACTTAACATGTCTTTAATAACAACATTTTTGGTAAATGTACGTTATCTTTATTTTTTTGTCTTGATAGATTGTGAGAGAGTTCTTCAGTGTTATATAAAAAAAAAAAAAAAAAAAAAAAAAAAAAAAAAAAAAAAAAAAAAAAAAATTAAAAAAAAAAAAAAAAAATAAAAATGTAAAAAAAAAAAAAATAAAAAAAATAAAAATGAATTTAAAAAAAAAATAAAAAAAAATAAACAAAAAAAAAAAAAAAAAAAAACAAAAAAAAAAAAAAAAAAAAAACAAAAAAAAAAAAAAAAAAAAAAAAAAAAACAAAAAAAAAAAAAAAAACAAAAAAAAAAAAATACAAAAAAAAAAAAAAAAAAAAAAACCAAAAAAAAAAAAAAAAAAAAAAAAAAAAAAAAATAAAAAAAAAAAAAAAAAAAAAAAAAAAAAAAAAAAAAAAAACAAAAAAAAAAAAAAAAAAAAAAAAAAAAAAAAAAAACCAATCCTGACATATGGGAGTGAGTCATGGACAATTAGTAAACAAGTAAGGAAGGCACTAGAGACAACAGAGATGTGGTTTTACAGAAGAATGTTAAAAATATCATGGACAGCCAAAAAGAGTAATGAGGATGCGCAAAGGAAACTTATTTCACTAGTTAGAAAGAAGCAATCCACTTTTGTGGGCATGTTATAAGAAGAGGAAAGCTAGAATATATTGTAACAACAGGTAAGATTGAAGGAAAAAGAGATAGGGGAAGACAAAGATAGCAAATACCAGACAGTTTGACATCATGACAAGGAAAGAAGTGAACAGCAGAATTGATAAATTGCACTGGAGTCAGGAAGTTGTGGAGAGACATGATCTCTTACGCCACTAGGCATGGTACTAGAAGAAGAAGAAGTAGATTGTGCACTGAATATATATTCCAGACTTGATTTCTACATAAAGTTGATTATGAGCAAAGACTGCTTCCGTTCGGTATTGATGTACATGAGCAAATGATAGTTCCTGTGCTTTGTTGATTGTCATGGCAAAAGCTAAAATCACAGGAAAGCTGGTTTTGCTTGGCTCTAAATTAATGCGTGAAATAAAAACTTGTCCACCTTAATTACTGCCTGTTGTGGGATTTTGTTTTTGTTTTTTGGGTGGTATTTTGTATAGTCTCTTAAAGTGCACCATTAAATCAAGAGACAGAACATTATCTTTCTATGTGCACCATCAAGCAAGAGATACGAAATAGTCAATGAGAATGCACTCGCAGGGCAAGGGATACAACATAGTCTTTCAGAGTGCTCCATCAAGGCAAGGGATACAACAAAGTCTATCTGAGTGAACCATCAAGGCAAGAAACACAAAAAAGTCTATCAGAGTGCACATTCAAGGCAAGAAACACAAAATAGTCTATCAGAGTGCACCATCAAGGCAAGAAACACAAAATAATCTATCAGTGAACCATCAAGGCAAGAAACCAAAAATAATCTATCAGAGTGCACATTCAAGACAAGAGAGAAATATATGAGATACTGCCAAAAAACCAAAATATGATGTAGAGTTGCTATTCAAATTTAGCTAATCTAAAAAGCACATACAGCACGATTGCAGGATTTTTTTTTTAAATTAATGACATTTTGCCTCCTTTTGGCGAAGCGCGTCCCGTTCAGCATAGTCGGTTATATTAGGGCGCATGCCCAAATATAAAAGACCTCTAGGTCTGATGAATGAGTCAGCGGTTGCAGAAGACATCATCCCAGCTATCGTAACCCGCCATAAGCTAAATGGGTTAAGCTTGAATAAGTCAGGCTACGTTAAGGTTACCATAATGTTTTGTTTAAAAACCGGGACATTTCCAAATTTTTACCTTAAAAACCCGGGACATTTTGTAAAAAAACGGGACATGTTAAAAATTAAAGTAAAGTACAAATAAATCTATTATATATTATATGTTGCACTTAAAATAAGATACTGGTATAAAAATACGCACATTAACTAACACAACTTCCACTTTAAAAAAGAATTCTAAATTACAAACATACTTAATTAGAAAAATCGCACCTTTAAAAAATACACAATAGTCAAGTTTATATTTCAGATTCATCAGAATATTTATCAGATTTATGGGCCTGTTCAAGAAGTTTTTTTTCCTTCTGATATTTGGACATAGAACTCAGCACAAGAGAAATCCTTAAAATGGGTCTTTATAATGGTCAAGCTTTCACTGTCTCAATTTTAAGTCTGTTTTTTTTCGTCTGTCCAAAGCGCATTTATTAATGAAAAAACACGTTCAACAGCTGCAATGGATCCTGGCAGTGCCAAACAAAAACTAACTAGGCATTTCAGGTTCTCAGCATTTATACCCTGCTTTGTAAAATGAGTGAACATCTCACACCATTTTTCACTGACACTTTGATCCTTCAGTTCACTCCACACATCAAATTTGCTTCCACAATATTTTTTTAACACATGCAAACTCATCAAATAAGTCCTCTTCATTCACAGTAAAATTTGGTTACACATGGTCTTCATGAACATGTAGCTTTCTTGGATGTTCTTCCAAGTCACAGACTCCTTTCCCTTCAAATTGATCCAATCCATAGACTGAAGAGGCGTAAGAAATGGTGTACATTACTCTTGAATATATTCAATGCAGGTGTCATAGAAATCTACTGCATAGCTTTGAAACTTTTCAACTGTTATGTGTCCTTCTTTTTCTAATTCTTGCAACTGATTTCTCACAGTAGTAGTAAGAAACTTTTCTGCTTTCCTGTAGTTTAATTTTTCCACCAGTTTGTTTACTTCATCCTTCACTTCAATTACTGTTGTCTCTTGCTTTTCAACACATTTAATGGTAACTGAAAAGGTTTTTAACTGGCTGGCAATGAAATGCAGGAGTGTAATTGAAAGTGGATTTTCAAAGAAATTTTTGAGACTGGTAGGACATTTGTGAATGGAAAGGAAATATGACTTCAATGCAGGGAAAATGTCAATAACTCTCTGGACTGCAGGCAAGAGAGAGAGAGCCATCTTGTCTTGCTGTTACCCAAAACAGTTTTATATTGTGTATTGGTGAATTTTTGTTCGAGATTCAAACCGAGGGTCCACTGTAACCGGAAATTGATAAAGTAACACTACTAAAACACGGAATAAAATCCGTTAACCAAAGATTTTTTTTTCAGGAAGGACCCTTAAAAAGCGGGACATTTGGAATAAATTCGGGACACCGGGACATTTTATTAAAAAACGGGACTGTCCCGGAAAAAACGGGACGAATGGGAACCTTAGGCTACGTAAGAAATCAAATGATACCAGCAAGTGTAAACGGCGATGGACGACCCGTGGGCATGACTGCAACAGCATTTTTTGCTGAGATGTCACAGCCAAGCAGCAGAGACTAACTGCAGATACCAGAATAACATTTTCAGATTGCGGACAAGACCTGTACCACTTGCAAGCATCAGCACAGAGTAACCTCAAACCATACACCACACTGCAGTCACTACAACAGACAACAGGAAGAAACAGTATTGCACCACTGATAGAATGCTTGGCACTAGCAGACCTGTGGGAACAATTCTTGTTATTGTTGTTCAGAATCGACATCATTGCAATCCGGGCAAACCTATAGGTGCTCAGTCTTCCTCAGCAAATGTCGAAAGGAATAACTGATGATTGTTCCTTTTGCGCGCTGGTTGTAAAAACGCTCTCAAACGTCCATCCCTGCTGGTCTTACGTTTGATAACAAATTCAAGCAATCTTAGTTTTGAGGATTCATCGACTGCAGTGTCATTCTCTAATAGGAGATAATTAATTATCCTCAGAATCTCTCACTTGTCCATTTCCAATGCACCTACTACAGGTGCTCTTGAAGCTAGTCTGTGCTTCTCTATGGTGCAGAATGCTGGAGAGTTACAGAGAAGGAAATGTCGAAATTGTCCTCTTTTCACACAACATGCCTAAGAAAAACTCACCGAATTTTTTGGCCGAATACCATTACCAACCAAGATCTGCTTACTCGGAGCAAGCAAGAGGACATGCACACCATCATAGCTGGCAGACGCTGGAGCTGGGTTGGCCATGTTCTCAGAAGAGACCCCGATGCCATCACAAGAACAGCTATGCTTTGGACCCCTGAAGGAAAACGAAAGAGAGGCCGACCAAAAACAACCTGGTGGAGGACTGTGGAGGCTGAGATGCAAAGAATGAACCAGAGTTGGGGCACTGTACGAAGGATGGCCGCCGACCAAGCAAAGTGCAATCAATTTGTTGTTGCCCTACAAGACGCCACTAGGCGTGATGGCCACTGACTGCTTTGACGGTCGGCGGCTAAGGATCAAAGAAGAAGTAGGTAGGCAGCCAGCCAGGCAGGCATATACCGAGGCAAGTTGTTAGCCAGCCAGACATGCATCTAGCCATGCAGCTAGCCTGCAAGCCAAGCAACCAGCCAGCCAGGCATGCATCTACCCAGCCAGGCAGCCACAGCTAGCCAGGCAGCCAGGCGGCCAATCAGCCAGCCAGACAGGCACTGAGCTAGCCAGTCAGCCAGCCAGGCAGATAACCAGCCAGCCGGCCAGCCTGCCAGCCAGCAAGCTAGCCCATCTGTCATGAACATTTTATGGTATAATATAGAATTTATGCCGCTGTCTAAGAAAGCAGCTGTTCCGTGAATAGTGCTAAGTATTGCACTGACTATCTGCCTATTTTACTTTGCAACTCATCTTACTTACATGACTACATGCAGACCTGACTGCCTACGTACCTGCCTGACTAATTTATTATCTACCTGCCTGTAATAGCATGATAACTAGCCACCATTTATCTTTACCAGAGAGATTACAGAAGTTGGTGTATTGCATTAGTCAAACATCAGGCGGCCAGTTTCATGTGACACCTTGCAATAACAACGAACCAATCAAATACTGACCTGCAATTAACAGTCGAGCGTAAGACACTGTCGGACTTGTGCTGTAACGAAGATCAGCTGGGGTGAAAAGTAAATATGATATTGTAAACTTTGCAGTGATATCTAAGATAAGATAAATAGCAAGATAAACAAAAAATAAATAGATAGATAGATAGATAGATAGATAGATAGATAGATAGATAGATAGATAGATAGATAGATAGATAGATAGATAGATAGATAGATAGATAGATAGATAGATAGATAGACAGACAGACAGACAGACAGACAGACAGACAGACAGACAGACAGACAGATAGATAGATAGATAGATAGATAGATAGATAGATAGATAGATAGATAGATAGAACGAACGAACGAACGAACGAACGAACGAACGAACTTTATTTTCAAAGGGTTGAGAATTGGGCACGCAGGCCCGTCTGACATTCTGCCCTTCCTTTCTCCCGTCTTTTATACTGGTTTCATTTATTCTCACATACATTATAGATAGATAGATAGATAGATAGATAGATAGATAGATAGATAGATAGATAGATAGATAGATAGATAGATAGATAGATAGATAGATAGATAGATAGATAGATAGATAGATAGATAGATAGATAGATAGATAGATAGAACTATAAGAGATTGATTGATAGATAGATTGATAGATAGATAGACAGACAAATAGAACGAACGAACGAACTTTATTTTCAAAGGGTTAAGAATTGGGCACGCAAGCCCATCTGACATTCTGCCCTTCCTCTCTGTCTCATCATGTATAATATATCCTTTCATCCTCACATTTACTTGAAGCATAATTAAGGCATTTATCATTATAAAAGTAATATTACATTTGCAATAATCATCATAATTAAAGTACGTTTTAAAAAAAAAATAATAATAATAATGAATTTAAAAATAAAATAAATAAAAATAAACATTTAAAAAACAACAACAACAACAACACATAAAAATCGAATTCTTCGTACAGTAAATTAGTGATTTGAGACATATTCAGAAGTATGTTATAAGAACTCGTTAAATTTTCAAACGGTGTGCAACTGAATGACTCAGAGACTTTTTTTAGGTTCATCAAGATGAGGTGGGGTTAACAGTTCCTTTCCTCCCTGTCTTTGCGTCCCAAACTCAAGACCAGAATCAGACTAGGTAGATAGTTAGTGTCACAAAATTAACAATGATACAACGTTAAAATATCTCCAATGATACAACGTAGGGATAAAAACTAATGCGTAAGCTGCTAGAATACATGATCGCCCACGCCGCGGGTCATCACCCGCCATGGAAATTAAATTGTTAGACTTGAAGGCAAAACGATCAAAAGGAAAAATCTGACTGAACGCGTGCTTGAAACTAGCAGTGCTAAAAGGACGCAAATTGGTGGGGAAAGGAGGAAAAAGTCACGTCCCCAAGTTGACATAAAGTAAAGAAATCGACAAAAGGGACCTTGGATATTATACGCCACAGTCATCTATTGGACGCTTTTGCCCGTTTATTTGAATGCAGTGATGAGCGCGTTCCAGAAAATTCTAGAAAATATTTGAAAAGTCACTTTTCTTAATAATAATGTTAGGAATATAAAACCTAGCTGGCCGGATGGCCTATCTTGAGCAGTGAAATAATACGCTTTCAATTATACAGACGGACAGATAATACGAAAGATATTGACAAAAGACTGTGTTGTTCATATCAGCGAACGTCTGCAGTGGGATAAAACATGTCACTAATTTTCAAAAAGTTGTGGCCTTGAAAGACGCAAGTGCTAAAATCTAGTGGAATGAAGAGACGGGGTGGGATGGTGAATTGTGGCTAAAAATAACTTTAAAGGCAGAATTGTGTAGGGGAAAGCAGGGTTGGTTCAAAAAACAAGTGTGTTTTTTTTGTGAAACGCAAGTAGAGACGGACGGACCAACAGACAATAAGGCATACTTGACTGAGGTCTGACTGAAATGACTTTGTGGTAGGATATTTGAATTTGAAAAAAGAAAAGGCAGCGATTGGCCATAGATGAATATATTATCGGCGCTCAGACGCGCATTTTGTGCCATTCAGTATTAGCTGTCCTTGTAGACACAGTGAATTATCAAGTGGTGTAAATTCCCAGAAGCTATTGAAGTATTTAGAGGGACGCCATCATAAGGCCAGCAGCTCAGCTGAGTTTTGCTAGCATTTATTTAACTGTGTACTATATTCATATTTCTGGTAAGACTGAAATTATTTCTTTGTACATTTTAATATGTGTTTAAGGTTCGAGTGATTTGATACTGCAATAGCATAATTTGTTCCTTACAACAAGTAAGGGTTCGCTCTAGATCCCCCGCCCCAGTTCAGGGTCTAGAGACAATAAAATACATAAACTCCAGCAAGGATTAGGAAGGACAGATCAAGTGTTGAGATCAGTGAAACATATCACCTATCCTATTTTATGGCAGGAAACTAATGAACATATTTCAGAATCTGTAGTCTGGGAGAACTTAGCCTATGTGAAACCAACTTGGTAAGATGTGTTGTTTGGTCAGAAAGATCTGACCCGTCTATGTGGTGTTGTTGTTGTGTAGTGTTGTGTCCAGAAATGGTTAGAGGATGGAATTTTGACACATGATTAATACTTTGATTGCAGAGCTGTGAGTTTCAGTTGGCACCAATGCGGTGTCAAATGAGTTGTTGAATTTTACCCGAGTGGACCCGTGCAGTAATATTTGGTCAGAGCAGCCTAATATAGCCCCCAAGCACGGAAAGGTGGGGCCACCATATTTCTGATATTGCCCCCAAGCACGGAGAGGTGGGGCCACCAGATTTCTGATATTGCCCCAAGCACGGAGAGGTGGGGCCACCAGACTTCTGATATTGCCCCCAAGCACGGAGAGGTGGGGCCACCAGATCTCAGCACCAGAGCTACACCTTCAAGTTAAGTGAGCGCCTGGTCTGCTGAGAGTTCACCAACTCAACTTAATTAGAAACACACCCATAAAAATTCCATCAATTAACTGGACAATGTGTAATCTCCATAGACAGGGAGTGATGAGGCCACCCCAACAGCACATCCAGTAAAAGTTCTCCCACAATAGATTACTACTATAACCAATAATAAAATTAACTAGTCTAGTAACATATATGTACACACCTTGCATTTATTATGTAATATTCATGCATTTTTCATAATTTCTAAAACTTTTCATATGTTCTGGCCAAAATAAAACCTTGGTCCAGAACAAATAAATGTAAGAAAATTACTATCAAAATTTTACACAACTGAGTTAGTTCCGTGTATTATAACATTTTATTAATATTATTAGACTTAGCAAATATCTGTGTGTGTGTCTGTAAACTACCACAACACATTACATATCATTACCCTAGACATTTAACGTAGTCACATTCATTAGTAAAAAAAGATAGGTGTGAGGTCGTAGTGGTAGCAAGAAGGGCCTTCTGACAATTCACAGCTATATTTTATCTCAGGAGCCTTCACAGCTGACCTCATGCATCACACGTAGTAATATCACCATCATACAATACCATCAAACCCACTACAGTTAGATAGACATATACGAAAGCAATTAATTTGCGAAGGGTTGAAAATCGGGCACAGTCCCCTCTTGCATTCTTCCTTCCTCTTGCTCATCTTTTATTACTATTACTCAAACATTCTCCAGCGTACTGAAAGTATTAATGTAAGGCAGTGCAACATTACAAGGAAGTATAACAGCATACATTAACAGTACCTGATCATAAAATTAAGAATATAAGTTATTAAGAATATAATATTAAGAATAAGTATAATGTAATAAAAACTAGACCATCAGAGCCTCCATACAGTATAATAGTAAAAGTGCAACACAATCAGTTAGGGTGGCATATAATCAGCACTCATAAAGTATTTGAACAGTATACCATTGTATGAGTAAGGACTGTGCGTGTTTTTCAGGTCATTGGGAAGATTGTTCCAAAGATGAGCAGCTGAGTAAGCCAAACTAGTCTTAAATAGGTCTAGCCTGGGCTTGGGTACCTGTAATTTATTTAAGCGCTGACTACGTCTTTCATTATATTTTAAAAGCGGCCAAAGATACTTTGGAGCATTCTGTGATAGGATTTTGTGAATAAATTTCCCATTGTTAAATAGGAAGCTAGATAGACAGACATATAGACAGACAGACAGACACACAGACAGATAGATAGATATATTGATTGATTGATTGGGCAAGGCAATGCAAGACAAGACAATATAAGGCCCGCTAGGTAAGCAGCCAGCCAGGCATGCATCTACCGAGGCAAGTAGTTAGCCAGCCGGACATGCATCTAGCCAGGCAGCAAGCCTGCAAGCCAAGCAACCAGCCAGCCAGGCATGCATCTACCCAGCCAGGCAGCCACAGCTAGCCAGGCAGCCAGGCGGCCAATCAGCCAGCCAGACAGGCACTGAGCTAGCCAGTCAGCCAGCCAGGTAGATAACCAGCCAGCCGGCCAGCCTGCCAGCCAGCAAGCTAGCCCAACTGTCATGAACATTTTATGGTATAATATAGAAATTATGCCGCTGTCTAAGAAAGCAGCTTTTCTGCAAATAGTGCTACTGCGCCGCTGTCTAAGAAAGCAGCTGTTCAGTGAATAGTGCTAAGTATTGCACTGATTATCTGCCTATTTTACTTTGCAACTCATCTTACTTACTAACATGACTACATGCAGACCTGACTGCCTACGTACCTGCCTGACTAATGTATTATCTACCTGCCTGTAATAGCATGATAACTAGCCACCATTTATCTTTAGAGATTACAGAAGTTGGTGTATTGGATTAGTGAAACATCGGGCGGCCAGTTTCATGTGACACATTGCAATAACAACGAACCAATCAATACTGACCTGCAATTAACAGTCGAGCGTAAGACACTGTCGGACTTGTGCTGTAACGAAGATGACAGCTGGGGTGAAAAGTAAATAAGATATTGTAAACTTTGCAGTGATATCTAAGATAAGATAAATAGATAGATAAATAAATAAATAGATAGGTAGATAGATAGATAGATAGATAGATAGATAGATAGATAGATAGATAGATAGATAGATAGATAGATAGATAGATAGATAGATAGATAGATAGATAGATAGATAGATAGATAGAGAGAGAAAGAGAGAGAGAGAGAGAACTATTAAACAAGATTAGAAATAGAATTAAATAAGATACCGGTATTGTAAACTTTGCAGTGATATCTAATATAAAATAAAAAGCTAATCAAATAAATAGATAGAAAGATAGATAGATAGATAGATATGTGACAGCGCCATCTTGAGGTCTGTCGTTCTCGGCGATGGCCCCATCTGGGCAGTCATGTTGTCTATGTGGTTTAGTGCCTTTTGATCACGTTATCTTCAAGCAGATTTATTACAAGGCCATAATAAGCCTACATATTAGTAGTGTTTTTGCTCTAGTTGTGTATATCTGTGTTTTCATGCATTCTGGAGCAATAATCGCGTGTGTTATCTGTGTGGCGCAGATTAATGCGCGTAAGCGCGCAATAAATTGAGTGGTTAGGCCAGGGCCTATAAAAAGGGGTAGCAAGCGGCGAAACCGGTCTATGTTTGAGAGAGCCGCCCAGTGAGAACAGACTAAGAAGACACACAAGAGCCAAGCTGTAAATGCCTTGAGCACGTGAGTTAATTTAAATTAGCATTAGTTTTCTAGGATTCTGAAATTATATCGATGTGGCTATTTTTAATGTTTAATGGAATAAATAGATAGATAGATAGATGTGAAAGTTTAAGAGCGATTATTTCATTCTTCAGAAAGGCAGACATAGTGTGAGGCTATTTCACTGCGAAATTTAGATAAGATTAACAATCGCAAGATAGCAACCTCGTGGTGATAAAAGGCGGTGATAGCGAGTCTGATTAAACACGCTCCGCGTGTTAAACCTATAATATGTTATGCCGAGCGACACGCGGTGTATTTAGTTCCAGTTTTTGGTTAAAGCCAAGAATATTATTCTTTAATGTAAGAGTAATTTTATTTTATCCTTTAATGTAAAAGTAATTAAGTGTATTTCACGATTATTGATTATTCTACTGTGTTTATCTTTAGTGGTTACTTAGAAGGGAGAATAGTCATTTAGATTTCTGGTGCGTAAGGCAAGTTGAGACAGGTGTTTCTCTGTTTGCTCCTGGTGGAGCATGGAAACACCAATCGTCACTTACGACATGTTCAGAGTGCGGGAACGAGTATTGATGTGGGTCGGTTGAGAGGTAGTAGTTAATTCTCATTATTGAGATTATTTGTTGTACATGTATTGAAGAATATTATTTTATGTCCAGTTGATTATTATTATGTGAACATGGTTTGTGAGAGCACGTGGGCGTACTTGGAGATGTATATTTCTCTTCTCCGCTCCTGAGGGAGCATGGGGCCACCGGTGTGGTTTGCCTCAGCATGAAGCATTCAGATGCTCTTGCAGTAGTGGTTTCGGTAGCAACCTATGTTACCCGGTGCGATTGCCAGCCTCATGCACAACACCATACTAGTCGCATTGGACGACACGCATGAGTGTGTGAGATAGTTGATGATATCAGGTGGGCGCATGTTTTCTGTATGGTAAGTGTTATTATCCATGCTATTGATGTTCACTTAGACGTTGTTTTATTTATTATTTTTCAGACAGTCTATGAACACTGACTGGGTGTTCGTTTGATTGTTTGTTGGATTGTTTGTTTGGTGTTCGGTTCTGTTCGGTAGAATTAAATGTTGATCTGCATAAGGCTTTGGGTTGCTTGAATTGTTAAGTCTGCTGCTGAGAGGGTTGCAAGCAACCAATAATTGCAACCCCTGTCAAACGATCCTTTATAAATTTTCTTGGTGCACGGGTCTTGGGTGTGAGGTACACCTAGCGCCCCTGTCACAAGTGGCGTCGTCGGCAGGATTGACAGACAGCACGCAGTGAAGCAACTCTTCAGCAATCAGAGCAGCAACAGCCGAAACAGTAGAACACCCAGTTCAGTGCAAGGCGAGGGACGGGATCATCCAGTTTGTCAAGATTTCTAGTCAACTCTACTAGCAACAAGATGGCGGCACGCAACACACGCGCGCTGCTAGTAGAACTGATAACGAAGATGTGGCTGAGGTGGATGACCCTGTAGTAGGGCTAAATCGTCAACCAGAACGAGTGCAGTACATCGTGGTACCTACTCACAAGAGGGTGCGGTGCTTTGGGGAGCGCACGGGTCCTACGGCTGAGGAATATGTCAGAGAGGTGAGAGCTGCCTGGAGAGTAGGGATGATGAGTAAAGAGGACCAGGCAGATGTTATTCTTGACAGTGTGACCCCAAGTGTCCGCAGGGAGCTGAGGATTCAGGCTGATGATGATGACCCAGAATCGATGCTACATTCCATTCTTAGGGTGTATGGGGAGCGTCGGAGCATCCCAGAAGTAATGGCCGCGTTCTACTCTACCCGGCAAGGTGCAAGGGAGTCTCTTTGGGAATTCTCCCATCGCATTCACGAGGTGTTTGAAAGTGTTGTAAGGGCACAAAAGCAGAACAACGTCACTCCTTTGGCGCCATCCTTTCTTCGTGACCAGTTTGCTGCTTGTCTGAGAGATGACCTACTAAGAAAGCTTGCAAAGGAAATGATCATCAAGGAGCCTACAGCATCGTTCACGTCGGTGAGGGACTATGCCCTACGGTTTTTGGAGACTGAGCCCACTTCTGGGGCTGGTGTTGCCAGTGTCGAAGCAGCTTCGGGGGCTGGTGTTGCCAGTGTTGAAGTGGCAAGAACAGAGACTGTGTCAGATACGCATGCATTAAACGCAGAAGTAGAGCGGCTGAGAGCACAGGTGGCTCAATTAGAGGCTAAAATTGATGCGATGTCTCAGGAGCAGGGGAGACGTACCAGGACAGTTCGTTGTTTTAGATGCAGAGAACTAGGCCACGTACAGAATCGATGTCCACAGGCATTAAACTAGACCCCTCTGCGGCTGGGAGTCAGGTTACAGAAGGGGAGCAGAATGGCTCAAAGATAAAGATGGTTGGTGGTCGACCGGAGTGTGAGGTGCTTATTGCAGGGAAGAAAGTCAAAGGCGGCCAGGGATGTAAGGGTAGCAGGAGGCGACCCAGGGCACCAAGGAAGCCTAGGAAAATAAGATGCTTCAACTGTGGAGACCTTTCGAACCACATGGCAGCCAAGTGTCCCCAGGGCCCGCTTCCTAAGCGATGTTTCCATTGTAGGTCCCCGGACCATTTGATATCGGTTTGCCCATCAAAGAGCGCCCTCTCTAAGCGTACCAACACATCTACATTGCCGTCACAGTGCAAGCCAAGAGATGGCCGTGGCAACTGTCACCATAAGGGCGCCAGGAAAAGTGGTCGGCATTTAGAGGAGGAGACTCATCTAAAACTCGTTGAAGGACACGTTTCCAGGCTACGAGGGGCGCACGTAAGAGCAGAGCCACCGTTGCAGAGTTTTGCAGCAGTCCGGAAAGAGAGATGTGACAAGCTGTCGTGTTCTACTCCACTACAGGTCGGAGAATTGGTGAAGAAGAGAATGCACGACGCTGAGAGATCCGAGATTCGTGATATGTGGTCAGAAGACGAGTACGTTGTAGTTCGTGCTCCCACAATGACAGGGGGTCCATATATCATCCAACGAATGGACAGAGCGAGTCCGAGCATTAGAGTAACCAGCAATGACCTGAGACGAAGTGAAGGAAAAGGTGATCCTCCAGATTTGGAGAATACGACTGAAGCGCCTGATTTAGTGCAGTTGTCGGGACGACAACAAAATCAGGCGGGGAATATGTGACAGCGCCATCTTGAGGTCTGTCGTTCTCGGCGCTGGCCCCATCTGGTCAGTCATATTGTCTATGTGGTTTAGTGCCTTTTGATCACGTTATCTTCAAGCAGATTTATTACAAGGCCATAATAAGCCTACATATTAGTAGTGTTTTTGCTCTAGTTGTGTATATCTGTGTTTTCATGCATTCTGGAGCAATAATCGCGTGTGTTATCTGTGTGGCGCAGATTAATGCGCGTAAGCGCGCAGTAAATTGAGTGGTTAGGCCAGGGCTTATAAAAAGGGGTAGCAAGCGGCGAAACCGGTCTATGTTTGAGAGAGCCGCCCAGTGAGAACAGACTAAGAAGACACACAAGAGCCAAGCTGTAAATGCCTTGAGCACGTGAGTTAATTTAAATTAGCATTAGTTTTCTAGGATTCTGAAATTATATCGATGTGGCTATTTTAATGTTTAATGGAATAAATAGATAGATAGATAGATGTGAAAGTTGAGGAGTTATTATTTCATTCTTCAGAAAGGGCAGACATAGTGTGAGGCTATTTCACTGCGAAATTTAGATAAGATTAACAATCGCAAGATAGCAACCTCGTGGTGATAAAAGGCGGTGATAGCGAGTCTGATTAAACACGCTCCGCGTGTTAAACCTATAATATGTTATGCCGAGCGACACGCGGTGTATTTAGTTCCAGTTTTTGGTTAAAGCCGAGAATATTATTCTTTAATGTAAGAGTAATTTTATTTTATCCTTTAATGTAAAAGTAATTAAGTGTATTTCACGATTATTGATTATTCTACTGTTTATCTTTAGTGGTTACTTAGAAGGGAGAATAGTCATTTAGATTTCTGGTGCGTAAGGCAAGTTGAGACAGGTGTTTCTCTGTTTGCTCCTGGTGGAGCATGGAAACACCAATCGTCACTTACGACATGTTCAGAGTGCGGGAACGAGTATTGATGTGGGTCGGTTGAGAGGTAGTAGTTAATTCTCATTATTGAGATTATTTGTTGTACATGTATTGAAGAATATTATTTTATGTCCAGTTGATTATTATTGTTATGTGAACATGGTTTGTGAGAGCACGTGGGCGTACTTGGAGATGTATATTTCTCTTCTCCGCTCCTGAGGGAGCATGGGGCCACCGGTGTGGTTTGCCTCAGCATTTAGCATTCAGATACTCTTGCAGTAGTGGTTTCGGTAGCAACCTATGTTACCCGGTGCGATTGCCAGCCTCATGCACAACACCATACTAGTCGCATTGGACGACACGCATGAGTGTGTGAGATAGTTGATGATATCAGGTGGGCGCATGTTTTCTGTATGGTAAGTGTTATTATCCATGCTATTGATGTTCACTTAGACGTTGTTTTATTTATTATTTTTCAGACAGTCTATGAACACTGACTGGGTGTTCGTTTGATTGTTTGTTGGATTGTTTGTTTGGTGTTCGGTTCTGTTCGGTAGAATTAAATGTTGATCTGCATAAGGCTTTGGGTTGCTTGAATTGTTAAGTCTGCTGCTGAGAGGGTTGCAAGCAACCAATAATTGCAACCCCTGTCAAACGATCCTTTATAAATTTTCTTGGTGCACGGGTCTTGGGTGTGAGGTACACCTAGCGCCCGTGTCACAGATAGATAGATAGATAGATAGATTGATTGATAGATAGATAGATAGATAGATAGATAAATAGATAGATAGATAAATAGATAGATAGATAGATAGATAGATAGATAGATAGATAGATAGATAAACAGATAGACAGCCAGATAGATAGATAGATAGATAGATAGATAGATAGATAGATAGACAGACAGACAGACAGACAGACAGACAGACAGACAGATAGATAGATAGATAGATAGATAGATAGATAGATAGATAGATAGATAGATAGATAGATAGATAGATAGATAGATAGATAGATAGATAGATAGATAGATAGATAGATAGATAGATAGATAGATATGTCGTGGAACGAGTTTTGTAAACACACTACTGTGTTAAATCCCTATGTCGAGAGCCCAGCCAATCAACGCACAGTTGCTGAGCCGGAATAAAATTACAAGAAGTTACGCCAGGAAAAAAAAAACTTAAGCCCGCGGCCATCTTGTTCACGCAAGATGGCGGAGAAAAACTGAATAAATATAGGCTGTACAGCGCTTGAGACTAAACCGGAGGAAACCAATCAGCTTGCTCCGCCAGGAACCAACCAAAAGCTTTCCTTAAGCATTTACCTGCCTATATAATCGGGCGAAATGTTATGCTAAGCACGCAACCGAACACGAAGCCAGAGACGACCGACTGTGTGAGAGGAGCTGTCAACTTTGATTTATAGCTTACATGAGGGCATTGACCTGCACCTGCTTCGCTAAGTCGAGTCAAAAACTGGCCTGTTTGAATCTTAGAGGGTAAATATATTTACGATAACCTTTAGGAAAATAGGCTTTCAGCAGGTCTATAATGTTGGTATTTGTTGTGTGTCATTTATACTACCTATCAGGTTACTGATTGTATCTTGGGGAAATTAAGTATAATGATTGTATTTCCTATTATGATTGAATAGACAAAGACTAATAGGACTCATACCTCAATCTATTGTCTCCTATAACTCAATCTATTGTCTCACATGACTTCAGTCTATTATCTCCGATAAGACCAACTGCCATATAACCAAAACGGTCCTTGTTAGGACTCAACCTATTGTCTCCTATACTTCAATCTGTTATCTCAGACCAACTGCCATATAACCAAAACAGTCCTTGTTAGGACTCAACCTATTGTCTCCTATACTTCAATCTGTTATCTCAGACCAACTGCAATATAACCAAAACAGTCCTTGTTAGGACTCAATCTATTGTCTCCTATAACTTCAGTCTATTATCTCAGATAAAACCAACTGAAATATAACCAAAACAGTCCTTGTTAGGACTCAATCTATTGTCTCATCTAACTCCAATCTATTGTCCCATATAACTCCCACCTGATATATCACCAAACAGTCCTCGTCTCATATACTTCTATCATAAGAACCTAACAATATTGTTAGGATATATGTTACCAGCTAGTATAGCACTTGTCAGAGAGGGCCTGGTATATTATAGGGGGAAGAAAATGGTTGTGTCACACCTAGGTGTACATATTATTGGATGTATTCATGTATTGAATATATATTATGGGATATATTCATGTATTGACTTTATTGGATGTATTCATGTATTGAATTTATATTATTGAATGTATCCATGTATTAATTTATCAGAAAGAATGTTTTGCAAGTAGACACCTGTCTTATCTCGCTATTGCTAAATCATACTGAGCCATGTTGTCATTTATCCTACATGCAGACACCCGAGGCACACGCTCATTTCATCCACATTAGAAATAGGTGGGCTTGATGACAGAAATTAGCCCCTATTTTGCCCTGTTACAGGTTTTATTCGTGTCATAAAAACTGAGATCGTGGGTCGTCAGTCCAGCTGCCTGGAACTCCGCAGGAGCATAGAGATTGCAAAGAATCTTCATCTTTGGTCCCCCTCAGTCTTGGGTGGGCTAAATGAACGATCTTCAGCCGGTTTTGTGTCAACTAAATCAAGAAGGACAGAACGTCTAAGAGATGAGTACACATTAGTACCATTTCTGTCAGCATTGTGAGCAAAAATTAGTGTCAGTGACGAGAAAGTGATTTAGCGTAAAAAGAGACAATAATAACAGCATAGCTGATAAATGTTATATACTTAATTAACAGCACAGCTGATACATTTACTATAAGTGATTAACAGCACAGCTGATATAAATTTGTTTCCTATAATTGGAAAACTTGTAATATCTATATATATATATAAATATATGTGAATCTTTTGTAAACTTACAAATCCATTACATTCCATTTTTCAACATTCACCCTTCAGCACAAGAGTAGATAGTGTATATACTAAATAAATGATAAGGAAATTGTATTTGAACGACTTGTCAATTTTATCTTTGTTAAGTAAAATCTGATTCCTTGTTTATTAATATCACAGTTAGTTACACAGCGGAGGTGGCACTTTATGTCGGTCTCCTCTCTACTATTGTTTCGAGATCAGAACATTCACAGCCGTAACTAATTTGTGATACCAGTAGTTCCCTCAGACACTGGGACTTCACCATTTTCTGCAGAAATTCTATTTCTGTAATTTTCAGTACTATACTGATCTTACAGCCAAATAAATCCTCACGCCACAAGATAGATAGATAGATAGATAGATAGATAGATAGATAGATAGATAGATAGATAGATAGATAGATAGATAGATAGATAGATAGATAGATAGATAGATAGATAGATAGATAGATAGATAGATAGATAGATAGATAGATAGATAGAGAAAGAGAGAGATAGAACTATTAAACAAGATTAGAAATAGAATTAAATAAGATACTGGTATTGTAAACTTTGCAGTGATATCTAATATAAAATAAATAGCTAGACAAATAAATAGATAGATAGCTAGCTAGATAGATAAATAGATAAACAGATAGACAGACAAACAGACAGATAGATAGATAGATAGATAGATAGATAGATAGATAGATAGATAGATAGATAGATAGATAGATAGATAGATAGATAGATAGGTAGATAGGTAGATAGATAGATAGGTAGATAGATAGATAGATAGATAGATAGATAGATAGATAGATAGATAGATAGATAGATAGATAGATAGAGAGATAGATAGATAGATAGATAGATAGATAGATAGATAGATAGATAGAACTATTAAACAAGATTAGAAATATAATTAAATAAGATATTGTAAACTTTGCAGTGATATCTAATATAAGATAAATAGCTAGATAAATAAATAAATAGATACATAGCTAGGTAGATAGCTAGCTTGATAGATTGAGTGATAGATAGATTGATAGATAGATAGACAGACAGATAGAACGAACAACGAACTTTATTTTCAAACGGTTAAGAATTGGGCACGCAAGCCTGTCTGACATTCTGCCCTTCCTCTCTCTCTCATAAATTTTTCAAACCTGGACGTGGGAAATGGGTAAAGGGCCCTTTGTGAGTACAAGACCGGATGTGGCCAAATGGGTTAAATCGGCCCTGCAGACGAGACACATGTGTATGCAGTTAACTGCACAATGCTAACTACGGCCCAATCGTTTACATCGCAGATGCATACATTAATTTACTTTTCCATTACTTTTCAACTCTCTGCTAGAAATAGAACGAAGAGGATAAAGTTGACAGGGAGACATCTTGAACGGATAACACGTGGCAGGATGTTTTGGCGCGTATTTGTTGATGGTGTCTCTCTATTTCTCTTAGCATATGTAGATTCCACTTCTTCCTTGTTTGCCTTCAGTTTTCTACATTTTAAAAAAACCAATAATAATAGCTCCTTCAGTCATAATTGAATATGGAAATGCGCCCCTGAGGTGACAGCCCTTATCTGCTTATTTTGACGGTTTTCTCCTCTCTTCTGCTTACTGTGAGAGCTTCTTTTCGCCCAATCTAAGGTGGCGCCGTAGGTAGTATTGCCACTTGGTGCGATCGGCAGCTTCATCCTTCCAGGTTGCTGGATTTATATCTAGTGCCCTCATGTCTCTCTTTCACACGTCTTGCACACACATTAATGACTCTAAATAAGGCGTCAGCTCAAGGTACCTGGCATCTCCAGTTTTCCGTGGAGAGAAGTAGATTGATGCCAGGTGCTACTCCGTTCACTGCTGTATGTTGGGCAACACTGCAGCAGATGGTTGGCTGTCATGGGGCTAGTGCCACAGGTGCAGAGATTTGTTGTACTAATTATGTATGTGTACTTTCCATAAGTTACACATTAATAATCTTGTCACACAATTTAAATCTTTCTATTCTACACAAACAGCCATTTATGAAAGTCTATCTTTCTGTTTGTCGTTTTTTTTCCCCTCCATGTTTAATGGTTATTCAGAACGACGAGTGGTCGGAGTTGCTAAGAGGCATGGAGTCCGCCTCGAATGATAAAGGTACTGGGTTTAATTCCCTGTAGAGGGAATGTAATTTATGAAAATTTTTTTTTTCAGAACCAGTGGTCTAATGATATCATACTCTCCCCTTGTCTCCTGGGTAGTGAGATCGGATGCCTAGCCTTCTCGGATAAGGATGAACAAATATGAGGTCCCGTGTTCAAGCTTATACCAAGTCTTCGTGTCCCATCAGCTCAAGGTATTTCCATATTTTCTTATTCCTTATCAAATATGTTTCAACGTCTTCCTTGGTCTCATTCTACCACACTTACCCTGGGGTTTCCAGAACAAAAACTGCCTTGTATTGACAAAATTTAAACATTAGGACACCTACCCAACACAAAAATATTTATAAAATGTGTGATTCTTATATACACACATTGGGATTCTCGCCGGTGCTACGGAGCTCGTGCACTGTGCTGAGATCCTCCATGTGTGATCTAAGGAAGGAGATCGGAGCACGGATGGAGTTCTCCTTGTGCAATGAAGATAGTCCTTAAAACTAAACCATACCAAATCAATAAGACAGCCTGAACATGATAATAACTCATAATATAACTATGAAGGCTGTAATTCATGACATTAACTGGGAATAGATCGTTCGATAAAAGTTGGGCGGCAGAGTGATGTTTTTGAAAGTTCGTGAGGTAGAACTCAACAGAGAAAAAAAACAGAATGTGTTTATCAAGTCAGATCTGGAGTAAAGGACTTGGTACTGGTATTATAACCACGGACATCGTTACTGCAGTAAATTGTAGGGGTTAGATCACAGCGAATATCTGTATTTAGAGGCTGTAGCTCCGAACGAAGGATGAAATAATGAGGTGAGACAAATAAAACAAAATACAGACAGACACACACACAAGAGCTAGAAGAAAGATAAAGACAGAACAAAAACGAGATATGTGAAATCCATGGAGAAAAACAAAAACAACAACCAACAAGTTACAGACTTTCATAAACGGGTGTTTGCCTAGAATTGGTTCGATGGTTTTTCTTTGCATTGGGAAGTTGTTGTGTGCGTTCGCTATCAGCCATATCTCTCTCTTACAATGTTGGCCGTTAGTTTTGAGCAGTAAGTACGTTGTGTAGTAGTTTAAAGCTAGGCTGCGATGTCTGCGTCTTTCAGCCCGATACATCCGATTTCAGCAAGCAATTTTTACGGGTTTACTTCCTTGCATTAGGACTTTTCCTGGCGCCGACATTGGTAGTGATCACGACATGGTATTGATGACGCTCAAGCTTAAACTCAAAAAGAACTATAATCAAAACAGATGTTCTCAGTTAAGATTCAATTTAGACAAATTGAAAGATCCAGAAATCGCGGGAATCTTGAGGCAACTGTTGGAGGAAAATTCGCAGCTCTCAACTTTTTGGAGGATGATATCAACTCAATCACAGAGAACATGAAAGACGTGCTCATTGAATCAGCAACAGAAATACTTGGTAAAAGAAAGAAAATAAACAAACCATGGGTTACAGATGACATTCTGAAGTTATGTGATACACGACGGGAAATGAAAAAGGTTAAGAAAGAGGTTCCTGAAGCAGCATGGCAATACAGTATGGTGAATAAAAATATTAGAAAGAAAATGAAACAGGCCAAAGAAAAATGGGTAGCTGATCAATGTGAGTCCATTAATACGGGGCTAATAAAAGGTAACAGCAAGGCAGTTTTTGACACATTAAGAAGACTATCAAACCCCAACAGCCCAGGGTAACTGTCATAGAAGATAGCAATGGGGCTCTGCTCAATGAAAAAACAGCTGTAATGAGAAGGTGGACAGAATATTGTAAAGAATTATATAACTGTAAACTTGACACTGACTTAGGCATATTAAACAACATTAAGTGCGAAAACAGAGAACTCGGAAATGCAGCAATACTACGGGAAGAAGTGGAAGAGGCTATATGTTCGATGAAAGGAGGGAAGTCACCGGGTGTGGATAATATACCAGCAGAGCTCTTGAAATATGGAGGACCAGATATAGTAAAAATCATGACAACAATTTGCCAGAAGATATGGAGTACAAAAAAATGGCCAAAAGAATGGACGCAGTCATTAGTAATACCGCTTCCAAAGAAAGGAAATCTAAAAATGTGCAAGAACTACAGAACCATTAGCCTTATTAGTCATCCAAGTAAGGTGATGTTAAGGATACTTTTGAACAGAATAAAACAGAAATCAGAAGAAATCTTGTCAGAGGAACAGGCTGGCTTTAGACCAAAAAGAAGTACCTCAGAACAAATCTTCAATATTAGATTACTGATCGAAAAACATCTCCAGCATCAACATGATTTATACCATAACTTCATCGATTTCACAAAAGCCTTCGATCGAGTCTGGCATGAAGGTTTATGGCAAATAATGAGAAAATTCAATTTTGATACCAACATCATAGATATCATTGAAGCACTATACAAGGACGCAAGCAGTGCTGTTTTTTGCAAGCAATGACATTGGAGAATTTTTCAAAACAACTGTAGGAGTTCGCCAGGGATGTATCCTGTCACCAGTGCTCTTTAACATTTATCTAGAACATATTATGCAGGAGGCTCTCTACGATTATAAATCAACCATATCGATTGGAGGCCGACCTCTGTGTAATCTACGTTTTGCTGATGATATTGATCTGATAGCTGGAACAGAATCAGAACTTCAAGACCTTACCTCTAGACTGGAGAAAGTAACAAGAACATATGGGATGGAAATTAATATAGAAAAAAGCAAGATATTGGTGAATAGCCATAAGAAACATGTTCCGACCAACATTACGTTAAATGGGCAAACGTTAGAAGAAGTTAACACCTTTAAATATCTCGGGTCCACTATATGTAGTGATGGAAGATCAAATAAAGAAATCAAGACAAGACTTGAGATGGCCTCAGCTGCCATGACAAGGTTGAATGTGATCTGGAAAAGTAACATCAGTTTTCCTGTGAAGATCAAATTATACAAATCACTTGTATTATCTATTCTCTTGTATGGGTGTGAGGGCTGGACACTCACTGCAGATACGGAGCGAAGGATTCAGGCTTTCGAGCATAAATGTTACAGAAGAATTTTGCGCATTTGCTATAAAGAGCACAAAACAAATGTCTATGTTAGAGAGAAGATAAACACCTATGCAGGCCATCAAGAACCACTTTTGTCAATAGTGAAACGTCGAAAGCTTGCCTGGTTTGGGCATGTAACTCGTCATGACTCCCTTTCGAAAACGATCCTCCAGGGAACAGTCGAAGGTAAACGGAGAAGAGGAAGGCAAAGAAAATCCTGGGCTGATAACATCAAAGAATGGGCAGGACACGGTTTCTCCACACTTGTACGCATTGCTGAGAATAGAGAGCAGTGGAGGACCCTGTCTGCTGATGCTTCCACCATGGCACCCCTACGACCCATGACGGGTTATGGGTTGAGATGATGATGATTGGGAAGTATACGGAGATCAAAAGTCCAACACCACAGAAGTCAGAATCTTCAATTAAAATATCAAGTCAGCCTTAAAGTGTGGCTCTCAAACATGGAAAGAAAGCTACAAACTTTCATAAATGGGTGCCTGCTTAGGATATAAGGAATATACGAATTTGACTTGGTATGACTAGATCACCAATGTAGAACTGAAGCAAGAACCAGACAAGTGACAGTGGAACAACAGATGAGAAGAAGAAATTGGCGATGGATAAGACACACACAAGAGGAACCATTGCTGATAGTGTTACAAGATAGTCCTTGTTCCGAACCTGCAAGGTCATAAAGATGGATGGAGACCGAAAACCACATGGACAAGAGAACTCGAGACATAGATAAAAGAATTGTGGAGAGCAGGAAAGAACTGGAACTGATGGCACAGGTAGGAGGATTTGGCATGAGTTTGTGGAAGACCCAAATAGATAGATAGATAGATAGATAGATAGATAGATAGATAGATAGATAGATAGATAGATAGATAGATAGATAGATAGATAGATAGATAGATAGATAGATAGATAGATAGTTAGATAGATAGATAGATAGATAGATAGATAGATAGATAGATAGATAGATAGATAGATAGCTAGATAGATAGATAGATAGATAGATAGATAGATAGATAGATAGATAGATAGATAGATAGATAGATTGATAGATAGATAGATAGATAGATAGATAGATAGATAGATAGATAGATAGATAGATAGATAGATAGATAGATAGATGGATGGATGGATGGATGGATGGATGGATGGATGGATAGATAGATAGATAGATAGATAGATAGATAGATAGATAGATAGATAGATAGATAGATAGATAGATAGATAGATAGATAGATAGATAGATAGATAGATAGATAGATAGATAGATATGTGACAGGGGCTAGGTGTAGTGGAGGTGAACTTATGTCGATATGGCTACCTCCCACCCAAGACCCATGCACTAAGAAAATTTATTAAGGATCGTTTGACAGGGGTTGCAATTATTGGTTGCTTGCAACCCTCTCAGCAGCAGACTTAGCAATTCAAGCAACACGAAGCCTTATACAGATCAACATTTAATACTACCGAACACCCAGACAGTGTTCGTAGACTTTCTGAAAAACAATATATAAAAACAATGTCTAAGTGAAATTCAATAGCATAAATAATAACACTTACCATTCAGAAAACATGCGCCCACCACAGTCAGCCATGATCAATCAGCTACAGGTACCCATTCATACCACGCGCTCTATGTTACGCCATCTTGCGAGAACGGCATACAGCCAGCTAACACCCAGCTAAGCTGCGTGGTTGTACATTCTATAGTAACATTACATTATAATACTAACTATTATAGAAATACTGGCTTAGCAAAGCTATATAAAGCGGTACAAATAACCAATGGAGATTTTACACCCAGACAATCCCAAGAAGCAGTAAATAATCTGTGTCATCTCTCGGTTAAAATAGGTCTCCAAATAAATGCCTCTAAAACTAAAGTTATGAACTTTTCTACCGAGACCTTTGATATCATCCTGAACGGGGAAAAACTACAGAAAGTTGAAAGTTTTAATTATTTAGGCAGTAAAATGACTCAGGATGGTGACACAACAAGAGAAATTCATACTAGAATTGCTTTGGCAGCTAGCGCCTTCAATAGATTATCTAACATTTGAAAATTACGATCATTGAATATACATACCAAGCTTCGTCTGTTTAATTCAAATGTTATCTCAGTGTTAACATACGGTTGTGAAAGTTGGAAAGTAACAAAATCATTGGAGAACAAACTGAATACATTCGAGAACAAATGTCTTAGAAAACTCGTGAACATTAGTTGGAAAGAATTCAAGACTAATCGACAAATAAGAGAAGACTCTAGGCAGAAATATGTCTCCGACTATTTAAGGAAAATACGATGGTCATATATCGGTCATGTCCTACGAATGCAAAACAACAGAATACCACTGCAGGCGCTCACTTGGGTTCCTGAGGGTAAGAGGAAAAAAGGAAGACCAAAAGAAACACTTTGAAGAACAATGATAAGAGAAGGAAGAACGTTGGGATTAAATAATGTGCAAGAGCTAAGAGGAGTGGCGTCACAACGAATAACATGGAGAGCACTGATTTCTGCCTTATGCGCCGTGTTTGGTGCTTAAAGAATTTATTATTATTATTATTATTATAAAAGACTAGGAAACTAAGAAAGCTAACACCAACTAGCTAGCCGATCATACTATTACTTACACCACATTATCAATCTTACATTACTGAAAAAGCACAGGACTTTGTCCTAGTAAGCTGTAACATAATATATTGCAGCACTCGCCGCGCTAAAATAAACTATTTCGGCATCCGCACCGTAGTTAATAAATATAACAGTCTAAATCGCGCCACAATTAAATATTATTCAAACCAACTACGTGTCGGATTTACATAACCTCATGGAAGGTTTCCTGGATCCCAAACAATATGGAAATACTTAACCATTAAATTTCATTTACACAAATGTAATAACTGAATATGCCAGTTCTAGTACCGGCCACGTGTTATATTTCCTGAACATGGACCCACGCCATTTTCGAATAGATTTGGATAACATCAAACTGACGCGAAATAAACACCACAGAATTAAATATATACTTATTTAAAATACTACGGCACAAAGATGGTAAACCTAATATCCTTTCGAACACTGTAAAGACTTTAGAATGTTGGAGAATAATACTATATCTACTTACAAGTCCTAGGCATGTTCTTGAAGTAGACTTCAGCTCTCAAAACTTGTTCTCTCTCGGCCACCGGCAATAAGAATGAATAAAGAATTTGAACTGACGCTAGAGCCTGACGCTACTCTTCTCTGATTGGCTGCTATCCGTAAGCGGCACTATTAAAGTAGCTATTTTTAGATGTAAACAAAGATGGCTGCCACATAACGACAAAAATGGTGGTGGACAACAGGCGAGATGACTATAGCACAGTCACAGATAGATAGATAGATAGATAGATAGATAGATAGATAGATAGATAGATAGATAGATAGATAGATAGATAAACAGACAGACAGACAGACAGACAGATAGATAGATAGATAGATAGATAGATAGATAGATAGACAGACAGATAGATAGATAGATAGATAGATAGATAGATAGATAGATAGATAGATAGATAGATAGATAGATAGATAGATAGATAGATAGATAGATAGATAGATAGATAGATAGATAGTAAGACTCACATACCAGTACTACTCACTTCTAACGTATGCGTCACCAACTACCCGCTACTATGCTGCTCCGCCCGACACACTCATGAATAATTCCGGCCCCCCCCCCCCCCCCCCCCTCCCCCCCCCGAATGCTGGTATAATAATTAATACGGCTGAAACTGAAGACGTATGCACTGATAAAACAGATTAAACACACGACATATGGCTGCGTTATTTTAAAATTACCTGAGTCACTAGTAGATGCAACCAATTATAATAGATGGATATAAACTTGTGGTTATTGTGATAAAGCATGCTGGGAATTGTTGTAAAGAGAAATTCGTACAATCTCAAACGTCTACTTGAATATTTTCAAAGAAAGCAGTGCTCAGCTTGAGGCTATTTGCATATCAATTGAGGTTTTTTTTTTCCGGAAATGGTACTGGTGACGGCCATTTGAGATTTTTATGTCTTTGAAGCAGATGTTCAACAGTTATTTTATCGCCATAGTTACATTTACTGGTAGTTCCAATCTTTAGCTATTTGAATAGATGATATGGCAATCTGTTGTGGCCAGTGCGGAGTCTGAAAATATATCACTTGTTCTCTTCTGTTGAGCTGGTAATAATGGGACAGAGTTTCAGAACCATTTTAAGACTTCGAAAAATGTAAGGGTAAGGGTAGTTCTATAACACATACTGCCATAGTGCAGTGAGGTGTTAGAGGACTCACTTATAACGAATCAGCTTTATGAGGAGGGGTGGGGTGGGGGTGGGGGGTGACCAGTTCCCTTCCTTTCAGACTTAGCCTTCACTAAGTTAAGAGCAGAATCAGGTACCCATTTAAAGCTGGCTAGACTGGAGCGTTGTCCAGGTAGTTCTCGGGGGGTATCTGAGGAGACGAAGAAAGAATAATACTACTGCTATCATAGGCGTGTCGTAAAAAGCGACTGATAAGAGGTTGAATAAAGGGCTGACACCCTCATCACGTCAAACCAATTGCTGAAGAAACCACAACTGCAAGAGCTATCACATAATTGGTCGTTCTCCTTTTCGCATTCTCTTTCTCTCTCTCTCTGCCACTAACTATTTATTTCTTCATTTTTCCACACATAAAATTGTGCCGCGCCACTCGTTAAATATTTTACCTCTGTTCAAACTGCGATCGTGTCATTTCACGGCTAATTGACCATCCTTAAGGATTAATTATAATCGCTTAAGTTGTTGAACCAGACTGACTTCATACGGTAAACGTGAAAGTAAGTGTTGATTTTCTACGTAATTCTTTCCGCCAGACACGCATGCCCGTCTGGGGGGGGGGGGGGGGAAGGGGGGGGCATTGTTCGCTACACGTGCGTTCAGACACTTTGGCGGAGAATAATGAAGACCAGTGTTGTCTGTGAAAAATGTGTGCAGCAATATGTCGCTGCTTATCCTTTCGGGACCCGCGAAAGTACTGATGATAATTGCATAAGAACTTCCACCCAGAAGTGTCTGTAATAATTATTACAGATAAACCCGTCTGGGGAGATAAATTAGCGAGGAAATTATCTAGCAGCTATTAGGTTACAAATCTGATTTGAAAGGTTACCTAAGAGTAACGGAAGGAGCCATGCCATATGTGACGGTGCGAAGACGATGTGTGAAGGAGAATAAGGATTTGTGTGTAATGTTGTCGTCACTCTCTCTGGCCTACTTTCACACACGTTCCGCAGTCACATAAAAACTCTTGATGACAGGGGTCCCACTTTTATTAATGAAACCCTATCAGGTAGCACAAGAATCATACAGAAACAATGTTGTCCGCAAGTTTACTTTGAAGACAATTCTTAAGCAACACCATATAACCAAGCTATTTAGGTAACACCATCTAATAACCCAGCACAGACTGCTGGACTCTGAAATAAAATGAAACAAAATAAACTAGCATCGTACTAATGGACAAACATCATCTACTTAATAATACATACATATGTGTGAAATTATGCAAGTACATGCACTTAAATGACCATGAATGTGTGTGTGTGTGTGTGTGTGTATGTGTGTGTGTGTGTGGTTCATGCAAGTCTGCGGACGTATGTGTAATCAACAATAAACATATCTCAATCAACAACAATGCCTTCATACGCATATTAGATACTAACTCCATCGTCACGCGAGATAAAACTTAAATGAAGCACTTCTATCTATGATGAAATATTCCACACAGCGCACTGGTCTAAATGACATCAATTTATCAGTATCTTAGAGGTCTAGCTGCTCTAAAGAAAAAGGAGATATATACTCTATTCTTACAGCTCTGTACTAAATGTAATAGGCATAGGCTACTCACGGAGCTAGAGGGTACGCTAATCTTTCTCTCACAATAATCACTGATGTAACATTAACAACACTTACGGCTCACAAGAATGCAATATAACCATTATTTAACACTACACAACTAATAATAATAATGGTAATAAATACACACTTTTATACAGCGCAATGCGACACTAGAATTCCTCTTATAAATTCACTTAGTACTTTACACATTTAACACACAGTCTCACTGTTGAAAATAGCGATGAAATATACGTGAAATTACACTTAAATACACATAAATCGCCTATCAGCTTCTATCAAGCTATAGCTAGACAAACGCTACAAAGCATTAACTTCTAAACCTGAAAGTCTAATATTACTAAACCTAAAGTATTATAAAAATGTACTTATATGCAAGCATACCTCTATGTAGTTAGTTCTCTTAGCACAGACGCAACTATGCAAAAGCCCAAGGCCTCAGTTGGTTATCGTACGAGGGCGCATTTTGCACAAGAACGATCTGGCTACTTCTCAGCTCTCTCACTGAAGCCTCTCACTCTTTCAATTTAAATATTCTTCTTCAACCCTGTACCACATGATAGCCGCAACGTCAAAATGTCAGGGAAAGCTCCACCCATCCCTCTAGGGAGCAAATCAGGAGTCCTATGCTCAGTATGGATGACATGAGATCACATCTTAGTCAAGAAAATCTTCCTAATCGACACAACTCAAGGTCCGCCCACTAATGATTACATTCCCACGATATCACTTGCCTGGAGTCACACCTCACGGTTTTAGTGCTCAACAAGATGTGTTATCAGACCGCGCCAGGATGTCTAACAACCGATGTCTGTCTCCTGTTACATCTGCGTCTCACACGTTTGTCTACTTCATGGATGGCAAAGGTGTGTTTCGTTTAAATCGCCCCTTCTCGTGGGAGAATGCCAACATGAGCACAAATATACACCGTAGACGAGATCGACAACTATTACTCAGTCAAAAATTACACCTTTCTGGCCACACGGTCACATGTTCCGCCCCTAAATTTTTTGTGGTCCCCAAAAACGTACTCTGCTCCATTGTCAGTTCCACGTTTATGTCTGATTGCTTGTCGTGGTCTGGGAGAATTGTCCGCTCGTACAGCGTCGCTACTTGATTGAGAGTTCAGCGAGTTAGTGTCTGCAGTTGTCGGCCTTGGCGGTGGATTGCTTCCAACGTGTTTTACATTTGTGTTCTGTCAATGTCGGAGCGCATTCCCCCCAATCTGATCTAGATTGGTGTCCTCTCCGGAGCGTCGGCGTATATTCCCTTCTATCTGTTTAAGATGATTTGCCTCTTCTGAACGTTGACCGCTTTTCTTGGCGCCCTTAGGGTAACAGTTGTCACGGCCATCTCTTGGCCTGCACCCTGAAGACAACCTAGATATGTCGGTACGTTTAGAGAGGATGCTCTTTGAGGGACAAACCGATATCAGATGCTCTAGGGACTTACACTGAAAACATCGCTTCGGAAGCGGGCCATGAGGGCACTTGGCTGCCATGTGGTCTGAAATGTCTCCACAATTGTAGCATCTTATTTTTCTGGGCTTCCTCTGTGCCATGGGTCGCCTCCTGCTACCCTTACATTCCTGGCCGCCAATGCCGCATACAAAGACCGCTTCAATGCCCTGAACAGACGGTTTGCTGTCAAATTCTACTCTCTCATTTCTCTCCAGACTACGGAATCCCCTTCTGAAAATTTTTGTCTGATGTACAAAAACATCAACACCTTCATCATCCGGTGTAATAAATCCCCATCCTTTGTCGACATTATACCATTTACAGAATCCTTGCCGCCTTGCTGGTGCATCTGTGTTTTTACTTACCTCTAAATCACTGCGTTCACTATCAACTGCTTGACTCTCACCAACAGGAAGGTCTAGTTTTGGTTCCAGTTGATTCAAACCTTGGTTCTGCTCTAGGTTTTCACACGGCTGGCACTGTTTTCTTTTTCTTCGCGTATCCTTTTGTGCTGGCGCCATACTCTGTGCTAGCTGTGCTATCTGGGACTTTAGGCGAGCTACTTCAGCTTTGAGTTCGTCCTTCTCAGTGAGGGCTTCTACACTGGCTACCTGCACTGGTGCATCATGCTTTTTGCCTTCCCAGAAAAGGGCATAGTCCCTAACTTCCCTAAATGAAACACCAGAATTCTTTAGCACATGTTCCTTCACAAATGTCCTGCTTAGATCATTACTAAGATGGGCAACAAAATGATCTCTGAGCATGGATTGGTCTGCGGGAGCCAAGCCTTTCTCCACGCGCGTTGCATTCAATCTCAGAAATAATTCATGCAACATGTGAGAGAATTCCATTACTGATAAGCTAGGCCCCTGTCTCATGGCATAGAAACCCCTAGTCATCTCATTGACTAGTTGTCGTTCACTGTAGGCTTCTTCCACTATTTCGAGTAACTTCTCAGGGCTGGCCTTGGCTCCGCCACGTATCCGTAATTCCCTAGAGACCACTGATGTAACGTTAGTCCACACAATGTCTAACTTATCTTCTACAGTTAAGGGCCCTACCTTCCATGCAGCTTTTACCTCTTTCACAAACTCTTGCCAAGTGGGGCTGGCTTTTCACCAAATCGTCTTACCTCTATCACTGTTATGTAAATCACCTTCACCTGCGCATTGCTCTGGCTCTTTCCTGGTGTGAGGATTTCTTCATGGGAGACACCTTCAGCTGTCGATGCGCTCCCAGGCTCTGACCGGCATGTTGCGTCTGCGCATTGAGTTGACATCACTGCTCTAGCCCTAACCTAGCTTCTTCTTCTTCTTCTTGCGATCGCATCTTTGATGATTACACCGTCAGACGAGTTCTCATGATGAATTCGACTGTTGTTTGAAGTTCCTCTTTAACTCCATATAGCTTTGAATTTAGTGTTGAGTCATTGGGCCAGTATATCTTTCTTAACTGGTCATACAGAGGACAGTCCTGTAGAACATGCTCAGCAGTTTGTTCGTTTAATCCACATGTGCACAGTGGTGAAGCAGACAATCGTAACTTGTGCATGTGTTTATTCAGTTTGTTATGCCCTGTCCTGAGTCGAAAAATAGTTATCTGTCCCTGCCGGTCGAGAGTGTGATAGTCGTCTTTGGGTTGGTTCTGTTCTCTTCTTATAGTCTGGATAGCTCTCTTTTTCTCAAAGTATGTGACTTCATTATCTTCTTGTTCACATTCTCCTCCCTTTTTTGCAAGTTTATCTGCCTTTTCATTTCCGGGTACACCACAATGAGATGGTACCCACTGAAGTATGGTTCTCTTTTTGGCAGCTACCTTGTTTAGTTCATTTTCTCAGATGCGGGAGTTTACCACCCTTGAGAGCTTGCAGGACAGACAGTGCATCTGTGAGGATGACTACCTGGTGGCAGTCAGAGTTGGTGTTATAAATCATATTTGCAGCTTGCTCTAGAGCTTGAACCTCAGCTGTATAGTTGGAAAAGAATTTACCAGTGGGAATGTGCCTAGTCTCATAGTGGTTGTCAGGATATGAGATAAAGATACCGGCACCTCCATTCCTAACAGCATTAGTTGCTGATCCATCTGTATAGGCATGTATCCATGATTGATCGGGATAGCTTTCTTGGATCATACTCAATGTAGCAGTTCGTTTTTGCAGATCATTATACTCACATCCACTTGTGAGACCACTGACCGACGTATTAATTTGGAGGGCACTGCTGGCCTGCTCCCATGGTACAGGGTATAGGGTGGGCTTCAGTGGTGTTGTCTTCATAGATAGGTCTTCTTGATGCTGTCTTATAAGTCTTTTCCCCGATGCACAAAGCTGCTACGCTTTAGACGTCCCAATGCCAGATCATCTAGTCTTGCCTTCATTGGGTGCGTTGGCATACTGTTGTACTTTTCCATCTGGATCATGGTCTTTGTGTCTCTTCTATGGGACAATGTCTGTAATCCAGCAACCTTCTGCATCTCTGTTATTGGTGTAGTTTTCATGGCTCCTGTAATGAGCCTGAGAGCTTGATTTTGCACCTTGTCCAAGGACTGCAGATGTGAGTTAGCTGCTGATGACCATGCTGCTGAGCTAAACTCTAAGTGTGGTCTTATTACTCCACTATAAATCTTCTTTAGATTTCGTTCATTTGCTCCCCAGTTGGTACCTGCCAATTTTCTGAGTATGCCTAGTCGTCTTCGGGCCTTTCCTTCTGCATTTTCAATATGCTTATTCCATGTAAGCCTTTGGTCAAATGTCACCCCAAGATAGGTGGGGTAGCTTTCTTCCTTGATAACGGTTGTCCCTAGGTGTATGTTAGCTGATTTGTCCTTGGGGGCGAGGGAGAACAGTGTTGTGGAGGTTTTGTCTGTGTTTATTGTGATAAGCCATTTCTCTGCCCATGACACTAGCATGTCTGCTGCCCGCTGCATTCTATAATTTGCTGTGGTGACATTTTCATCAGCGCACCAGAGTACTAGGTCATCTGCATATAAGGCAGCTTTCACTCCTGCAGGGAGATCTTTCACCAGGTCATTGATGTAAACAAGGAAGAGTGTAGGGGAAATTACTCCTCCTTGAGGTACCCCCTGATGGAGCAACACTTTTCTGCTCTGCAGACCGCCAAGAGTGACTCTAGTTCTCCTGTTATGCAAGTATGACTGGATCCATTTCATCATGTTGCCTTGGATTCCACCTCTCCCAAGTTTTGCAATGAGGCCATCTTTCCACACCCTGTCAAAGGCCTGCTTGAAGTCGACCCAGATCGTTAGGACCTTTTTCTTCTCCTGAAAGGCATCTTCTATTGCTTGAGACAAGTAAGTAACTTGGTCTTCTATACTGTAGCATTCTCTAAATCCAGCTTGTTCCGGCACCAGGATCTGCTCAGACTCTAAATACCATTTCAATCTGTGGTTGACTATTCGCTCCATAGTCTTCCCAACACAGCTTGTGAGACTGATTGGCCGGTAACTTGCAGCCTCGGTCTTACATTTCCCTTTCTTTAGTATGGGTATTGTGATGGCTTCTCTCCATACTTGGGGTACCGTTCCTTTCAACCAGCTGTGGTTGAATATCTCAAGCAGTTTTGTCTTTGCTGCTGAGCTCAGATTTACTAGCATTTCGTTGCTGATTTTGTCTGGGCCGGGTGACTTTTGAAACTTAAGCTTGGAAATAGCCTTCTGTAGTTCTCCTAGTGTGATGGGTTCCCTCATTGGGGCAGGAGTATCTGTCTGTCCCATGGTTGCCAGTATTTCTTTTCTTATCTCTCTCTGATGGTCTATGTTAATGGGTAAGTTCTTTCTGAACTGTATCTTCTAGCAAACAAGTCTGCAGCTTGTTTTCCTCTGAAAAGTTTGCCACCTTCATCCAATGTGATAGTCTGCCTTGGTGAGGAACGCTCTTCATTTAGAGACTTGACTAATCTCCAAAGTTTCCTGCCGTCTTTCTCAAGGTTCAGCGATGCCGTTTTAGTTCTCCAGCTTTTCCGTTTTTCTTCTAGCTTTGTTCTCTGAAACTCTGCTACAGCCTTTTTCCATTTGTTGTGAGTTTCAAGTGAAGGCTGAGACTCTGCGTTCTTTCTAGCCTTGTCCATAGCTTCCTGACGTTCTTGGAGTGTGCTGGACCAGTATGGTATGTAGTTACGCCGGCATCCTTTGGGAATGGTTTCTTTTGCAGCTTGTAGTATGCATCTGTTGAAGTCTTTTACCACTTCATTAATATCTCGGTTCTGTACCTTGAGGGTAGACAGCAGCGTGTTCACCTGATGCCTGAATAAACCCCAGTTGGCTTTTTTGTAGTTCCATCTTGTAATGGCTGGGCCTGTACTGAGAGTTGCACTCTGGACAGTAAGAAAGATTGGGCGATGGTCGCTTCCCCCTAGTTGATCTCCTACTTCTCTACTAATAGATCCAGCTATATCTGGTGTGGAGAAGGCAAGATCTGGTGTTGAAGTTGTGTGCCATCCTCTGGAGTAGAAGGTAGGAGTATCTGTGGCATTATTGACTAGGATTAGGGAGTGATCATCTTGCCAAGTTTCAACCTCTTCACCTCTGTGATCCAGATGGTTATAGCCCCAGCTCTGGGAGTGGCTATTAAAGTCTCCAACTGCTATAAAGTTGGTGGCTGGTACCTGTATAGAGCTGAGACTCAGAGGTTTGTTGTTCGGACAGTAATAGTTCAGGAGTTCTATTTCCATCTTGTCTACCTTTATCTGCAGCAGCTGATATTCTGCTCCATCCATGAAGGTTTTCCTTTCGTGTGCAGGAATGTTATTCCTTACAAGAGTAAGTACTCCTCCTTTTCGTCTATCTTTTCTGTCGGATCTGAAGCATTGATATCCCCTTATTTTAAAGGTTTGATCTGCTTTCAAGTGAGTCTCTTGGATACAGCAAACACTGACTTGCTTCTCATACAAGATGTTTTCCAGCTCTGTCTTTTTGCTGTATCCAGCCTGCTTGCTGTTCACTCCCTCTGCATTCCAGTGCATTATGACAAGTGGCACTCTGGGTTTCTCTTTTTCTGTTTTGTTTTGGTCATTAGTTCTCCTCCGCCGTCTGCTGACTCCACAAGACGGTCTAGAGGGTCCTCCAGTAGCTGAGGGTGGGCTCTGTCGAGGCTCAGAGCCCGGCACTGCACCTGCCTGGTGGAGCTCCACAGGGCGAGCACCAGAACGAGATTTATTTGACGGTGTACTCTCCATAGAAAAAAAAAAAAAGCGAGTTGCATGATACTGTGGTTTCCGGTGCGCCTTCTGGCCCAGTATCTACGACTTTAGCACCTGCTCAACGGGAGAGTGGGCTCATCCCTAATCTGTTTATGTTCCCAGTAGTAGACTATTCGCAAGCAGCCTGGGGGTGTCACTGCTCTGCGCGGACCTTGTTTACCGAGGCGGCGTCCGAGCTCGTATGGTGAAAATATGGTTGCGTTATCTTCAAAATAGCCCTGTCTTTCCCGTGGCTTTTCTGCCATCCTGCAACTTTGAGTTAGGGAGTTCTGAGCTCCAGTCTCTTTCCCAGGCGTTTTATCCTGGCCTGGCACGCATACAGAGGACCCCACTTCTGGTTCTAAGTTAGCAGTTGGGGATAGGTGGGGTAGCACACTGTGCATTCCCCGTCATCCAGGGGGCTCTCCAACTATGCAGAGCTTGCACAATGCTGTGCTCTGGTTTTGGGCTCTCCCAAGGAATCCTCACGTCCTGCACAGAGCCACTTCCAGATACCCACCACCTGCCAACCCTCCATTGTAGAAATCTCCTGCATGCGGCCATCCAGTCAAGAGCCAGTATTAAGTCTGGTGCCCAAGTGATCCCCCCAAGCTCAGTGTGCAATGCTGGGTTCTCATCATGCTGCAACACAGGGGGGATTGTGATGCTCAGCCATCTCTCTCAATTCTGCACCGATAAGTGACATCGGGGACTTAACTGTGCCTCAGTGCTGGGAGGCCCCGTTTCCGGGTACACCACACACAGCCAATTGAGGCAACGGTCGCCGTGGGCGTGATAGACGACAAACAGTGAAGAATGAGGCAAGAAAGCATTTAACCCATGAAGTGGGGGTGGATTGGTGCAGACCAGAGCATGTACCACTCGCCGGTGGGTTCTGCATCTACACCTATAGGGTTCCACCCACTCCTCAGCCCATTTAGTCTGGCCCCTCACCCAGGACCTGTCCGGCTTGGGTGACCCTGCCAGGAGTAAAACTCCCGCCGGCATAGCTCCCGGGATCATTGGGGCGCTCAAGCTCTCCAACCACGGCAAGGTAGGCTTACATGTGGAGAGCCTAACCTAGCAAAATGCAATGCAAACACAGATGGAAAGAAAACCCTTATTATAATATTACAATAAATAATAGCAAGTGTCTCTTATTTTTTTTTTTGCTTGCTCTTGTCTTCTATTCGCTGTTGTGGCCTGCAGCAGTTTCAGGTGCTGCCTGGTGATACAATTGAGTCCCTGGCTGAATGTCAATCGTGGTAGGTCGGACACTGGTTTGGCATAATAACACTGGCGTAGCAATAGTGTTCCTGTTTGTTATGATGGAGTATCATTAGCGAGGATACTATTGCAGGAAAATTGAAATAACTGCAAACGGCGGGTCCTTGGCTTGATAAGATATTCAATGGATGTACGGTGGTATGATTCTTCTCTGGGCCTGCGATGGTACAACTCTTCACCTGGCCTACGTTGGTGCGACTCTTCAATGGGCCTATGGTGCTTCGAATCTTCATGCGGTGGTGCGATTCTTTGCTGGGCCTATGGTGGTGCGAATCTTCACTGGGGAGATGTACTGGGGACATGTGCTGCTCCGTCTGTGCTGGGTGTTGTAATACTCTTTAAAGGTTTAGCTCAGGTATCCTTGGTGCTCACTGGTTGTAGTGCTCTCTTGCAACACTGAACATTCCGCGTATGACTGTATACTACACTGTCTGTCAGTATCCTGCCGACGACGCCATTGGTGACGGTGCGAAGACGATGTGTGAAGGAAAATAAGGATTTGTGTGTAATGTTGTCGTCACTCTCTCTGGCCTACTTTCACACACGTTCCGCAGTCACATAAAAACTCTTGATGACAGGGGTCCCACTTTTATTAATGAAACCCTATCAGGTAGCACAAGAATCATACAGAAACAATGTTGTCCGCAAGTTTACTTTGAAGACAATTCCTAAGCAACACCATATAACCAAGCTATTTAGGTAACACCATCTAATAACCCAGCACAGACTGCTGGACTCTGAAATAAAATGAAACAAAATAAACTAGCATCGTACTAATGGACAAACATCATCTACTTAATAATACATACATATGTGTGAAATTATGCAAGTACATGCACTTAAATGACCATGTATGTGTGTGTGTGTGTGTGTGTGTGTGTGTGTGTGTTCATGCAAGTCTGCGGACGTATGTGTAATCAACAATAAACATATCTCAATCAACAACAATGCCTTCATACGCATATTAGATACTAACTCCATCATCACGCGAGATAAAACTTAAATGAAGTACTTCTATCTATGATGAAATATTCCACACAGCGCACTGGTCTAAATGACATCAATTTATCAGTATCTTAGAGGTCTAGCTGCTCTAAAGAAAAAGGAGATATATACTCTATTCTTACAGCTCTGTACTAAATGTAATAGGCATAGGCTACTCACGGAGCTAGAGGGTACGCTAATCTTTCTCTCACAATAATCACTATGTAACATTAACAACACTTACGGCTCACAAGAATGCAATATAACCATTATTTAACACTACACAACTAATAATAATAATGGTAATAAATACACACTTTTATACAGCGCAATGCGACACTAGAATTCCTCTTATAAATTCACTTAGTACTTTACACATTTAACACACAGTCTCACTGTTGAAAATAGCGATGAAATATACGTGAAATTACACTTAAATACACATAAATCGCCTATCAGCTTCTATCAAGCTATAGCTAGACAAACGCTACAAAGCATTAACTTCTAAACCTGAAAGTCTAATATTACTAAACCTAAAGTATTATAAAAATGTACTTATATGCAAGCATACCTCTATGTAGTTAGTTCTCTTAGCACAGACGCAACTATGCAAAAGCCCAAGGCCTCAGTTGGTTATCGTACGAGGGCGCATTTTGCACAAGAACGATCTGGCTACTTCTCAGCTCTCTCACTGAAGCCTCTCACTCTTTCAATTTAAATATTCTTCTTCAACCCTGTACCACATGATAGCCGCAACGTCAAAATGTCAGGGAAAGCTCCACCCATCCCTCTAGGGAGCAAATCAGGAGTCCTATGCTCAGTATGGATGACATGAGATCACATCTTAGTCAAGAAAATCTTCCTAATCGACACAACTCAAGGTCCGCCCACTAATGATTACATTCCCACGATATCACTTGCCTGGAGTCACACCTCACGGTTTTAGTGCTCAACAAGATGTGTTATCAGACCGCGCCAGGATGTCTAACAACCGATGTCTGTCTCCTGTTACATCTGCGTCTCACACGTTTGTCTACTTCATGGATGGCAAAGGTGTGTTTCGTTTAAATCGCCCCTTCTCGTGGGAGAATGCCAACATGAGCACAAATATGCACCGTAGACGAGATCGACAACTATTACTCAGTCAAAAATTACACCTTTCTGGCCACACGGTCACACATATATGGAGGAGGTCATGTGTTCAAATTCTAAAATGATATTTTAAAACATGAGGCGGAAGGTACTAACTAAAGCCCCGACCCACTTCATTTCCTGCTCATGGATTGGACTGTGATATAACGTAGCACAGTTCAAGTTATACGTCACTGCATTTCAAGATCGCCAAAGTAGACGGCCCAGACAAAGCAAGGAAAAAATAGAGTTTGGATTCTAAACTAAAGGACCGGACACAAAAACGTATTAGAGCATTTTCTGAAACATTAGTAGAAAGCTCGTCATTAATAATTAATACGGTAACCGGGTTCTACAGGACCACTCACAAGTCACAGAGGGATTCTAAATAGAAACAATACCCCAGACGCGTGTTCGATCTCTCTCCATCAAGCTGCCAAGACTATTCTACTGAGCAAGAAGTCTATACTTCCCAACTATTGGGTTCGTGGTACGAGTCTACAAGACCATTTGTGGTACCAGTCTACGATACCAGTTTGGAAGTCGAACCTGTGGCTCAGAGCTTGTAATCAACGCTAGACGCCTACCTTCAACGTCCTGTGAAGATACTCGCATTGACCAAGAGCGATTACCTCTTGCACTCACGTTTCGGGACGTGCCCTCGTCACAGAAATCGTAAATTGACGGAGCAGTCAGCAGCAAGAACAACCCTTGATCAATCTGATAGCTAAGTTTAATCTTATCAGGCCAGAACCAAATGAACACTTTAATAATACATTTCTAGTGAAGTTTCAGTGAAGAATCCAATATTAACTCATCAATCATTTATCTATTTATTTTACTTTTGTTAAAAGATAATTATTGATCATTAAATTTGATATGTTTTGTTACAAATTCATAATTGATTCCATTATTAAAGAGAGACGTGCACACGTATGAACCAGTATTTTTCATAGATATACTAGCAAATAAATTAGCATTTTACTGTTAAATCGGTTGGGGGCTTGAACGAGCTAAATAGAATACAAAATATATCTCTTCACAAAAGGCGGCGGCAGAAAATAAGTTAACTTTGCTAAGATTCATTCAGCATTTTTCTTGACTTCTGAATATCTTGTGAATATTCCCTCAAGACAGAAGCATCATCATCCTTCTATTTACCAATCTGCCAAGAGTAATCTTGAGTGAAGGTAGATAGCTTCTAAGACCTACATTATATACTCTTGAGTTTTGGTCATTGTTGGACCACTACTGCAAAGCAGGGGAGGCATCCCGTGACAAGAGCGCATAAATGCTTTGATGCTGGTTTCCTACAAGGGGATTAGCAGCAAAAGTGGCTCCACGCTTTATAAGAAGCGAAAAGCGGAAAAGAAGAAGAAGATTTGAGATTGACGCTATCAGGTTTTCAACATAGTAAGTTAGCCTAAGCGTCCGACTGACAGAGTGGTTAGAGCGCAAATGGATACCTGACCAGAGTCAGAAAGAAAAAGGCAGCGAGGAAGGGAACCGGTCATTCCACTTCTCGATGCTGGACCTAGTATAGTGAAGTCTTGAACACTTTACTCCCCTAAGGCAATATCTGATATAGGATTACCTTTACCTGTAACTTAGACTGTAAGAAGCAAGCGCGCTGTCAATTTTTCCAATGGGCGCTCATCAAAACATCTACTTAAAAATAAAAAAAGATAACAAACGTGATTTACAGCTTCTTTATGTCAAACATTAATCTAAATTCTTGGCAGATCATCTTCTTTTTCCCTTAACGAATAACGCAAAGGTTAGTCATTCATTCATTCATTCGTTCATTCATTCATTCATACATTCATTCATTCATTCGTTCGTTCGTTCATTCATTCATTCATTCGTTCGTTCGTTCATTCATTAATTCATTCGTTCATTCGTTCGTTCGTTCGTTCGTTCATTCATTCATTCGTTCGTTCGTTCATTCATTAATTCATTCGTTCATTCATTCGTTCATTCATTCATTCATTCATTCATTCATTCATTCATTCGTTCAATTATTCATTCATTCATTCATTCATTCATTCATTCACTCATTCATTCATTCGTTCATTCATTCGTTCATTCATTGATTCATTCGTTCAATTATTCATTCATGCATTCGTTCATTCATTCGTTCATTCATTCATTCATTCGTTCATTCATTCATTCGTTCGTTCATTTATTCGTTCATTCATTCGTTCATTCATTCATTCATTCGTTCAATTATTCATTCATTCATTCATTCATTCGTTCATTTGTTCGTTCGTTCATTCATTCGTTCATTCATTCACTCATTCGTTCATTCATTCATTCGTTAATTCATTGATTCATTCGTTCAATTATTCATTCATTCATTCATTCGTTCATTCATTCGTTCATTCATTCATTCATTCATTCATTCATTCATTCATTCGTTCATTCGTTCATTCATTCATTCGTTCATTCATTCATTCGTTCAATTATTCATTCATTCATTCATTCGTTCAATTATTCATTCATTCATTCGTTCTTTCATTCATTCATTCGTTCGTTCATTCATTCATTCATTCGTTCATTCATTCATTCATTCATTAATTCATTCATTCAATTATTCATTCATTCATTCGTTCATTCATTGATTCATTCGTTCAATTATTCATTCATTTATTCGTTCATTCATTAATTCGTTCGTTCATTCATTCATTCATTCGTTCGTTTATTCATTCATTCATTCGTTCATTCATTCATTCATTCGTTCATTCATTAATTCGTTCGTTCATTCATTCATTCATTCATTCGTTCATTCATTAATTTGTTCAATTATTTATTCATTCGTTCAATTATTCATTCATTCATTCATTCATTCGTTCATTCATTAATTCGTTCATTCATTCATTCGTTCATTCATTCATTCGTTCAATTATTCATTCATTCATTCATTCGTTCATTCATTAATTCGTTCATTCATTCATCACCTTTCAGCTCCACAAGAAGCATAGGCCTTCAACAAACATGTCAAGCGCTACCGTCCTGCGCCATCAACTCAGGGTCTTTCCACGTCTTCTTATGCCCCATTACGTACGTCTCCATGCCTTCCTTGGTCTCATCCCAGAACAAGGACTGCCTTGTAATGCTATCAACAGGTTTCCTCAATGTGTGTCCTATCTATCTCCAGCGTCTTCTTCTCATCTCTTGTGTTTCACTTCAATGGTTATACATACCGTACTGCAGTTTTTTTTTGGGTTACGCGTGATTGCTTTTGCACGTTGTTTACGTAATAAAAAAAAGCGTTACATTATAGTTCATTCTGCCCTTGTCTGTTTATGTGCATCTGCAAAATTTAACCAAATACCCGTGGAACAAGATTTGACGATCAGACGGTGGAGTTAAATACGCCATACATTCAGAAAGCCAGTTAATAGATTTACAAGTCAGTGCTTGCTCTAAACTAGTGATGCAAGTAAACAGCATAAGTCGTGAATATGGATTGAACATTAACACTGAGAGAACGAAAACTATGATAATAAGCAAAGCAAGCGATAAGCAAACATTAAAGATACAAATAAATGGGAAAATCCTGGAACAAGTCAAAGTTTCTGATATCTTGGTCATGTAACAGAAGATAGAAGATGTGAAAGAGAAATCAAGAAGAGAATAGGAATGGCCAAAGCTACATTCAACAACTTGAGACAGATACTAACATCTAAACAACTAACTCAAAAATTCAAAATATACAAGTATATTTTCTTCATTATTGCATGGTGTAGAAACATGCACAATGAATAAGCAATTGGAAGAAAGAAATCAGGCCTTTGAGATGTGAAGATATAGAGCAACAGGGCGCGTCTCATAGAAAGAGAAGAAAATTACAACGAGGTCCTAGAAAACCTATGAATGAAAATAGAATTAATGAAGATCAAAATTAGACAGCTAAAATATTTTGGTCATGTAATAAAAGACAAAAAACGTTGCTGAAGGTCATAATAGAAGGTAGAGTTGAAGACAAACGTGGAAGAGGAAGACAGCGCTATAAGCGACAGTTAGACGTACAGACGTGGGAAAGCTATGACAATGATTAAATGAATAGTTTAGGAAAACGAACTGACCGACACGCTGGAATAAATTTTATGAGTAGTTTATTTATCAAGACTAAACTTCTCTCACAACATATCAAATCACATTAAGCATATACAAAAATCATAAACAAAAATCAAGAAATGCTACAAGAATGATAGACCCGTTGGTATGATCCCTCCCTCGATGTATAGCTCACCGTCCCGTTAGAAGAAAGTGATAGCCCAAAGAGTCACAGATACATATGATTTAGTCTAAAATTCTTCCCCTTTAAGGTATGAACAGACTGGATACTCTGATCTAGTATAAGGGAATATATATATATATATATATATATATATATATATATATATATATATATATATATATATATATATATATATATATATATATATATATTGTTAGTTAGCAATACCTTGCATAAAGAAATGTTATGACAGCAGAAATGAATGGGTGTCAAAATACCACCATAAAGGGATCGCTCAGTCCTGCATTCACTCTATTCATTCAACTGTGCTCACGTGCATTTTTCAACAACAACAAAAATATTTTTAGGACTTGCTCATACAGAATCTTCACTGGTAATCTTGGCCAAGAAAACCCCAGGTCCAAAAAGACGGGTTGAATTCACTACTTCCGGGACCGTTCTCTTGGGAATACTATTGTTTTGGATGTCTGTTTAAGTCACATAAAAATTGTCCAGGCACGAGCGTTTATAGCTAGCACAGTGTCAACATCTTAGATTTCAAACGAATGAGGAATGTCAGGTCGGCACCTTTTCTCAATATAGGAATTTAGTTGGTAACACCACCACTTGTCAACAGTGTCGGGAAATTTACTGATTGAAATATGTTACTTGCCACCAAGGCGGAAAAATGACTAGAGTTTTCTCAGGAAGAATCAAATCAGGCTCGATGACCCGTTACTTCTTTAACATCTTAAAGTTTTTGTAAAAGTTATACATCAAATCTTTAAGGTAAGAATGTTTGTTGTTTTCTTCGCAGATTTATATCTTTTACTCAAACGCTGGCAAAGTTTGGGTACCACAGTTTCACTATATAAAATGGAAAGAACACATATCAAATAATTATACATACTATGTACTCACTATAACTTACATTGTAAACTGCAAGCGTACCGCTTGACTTATCATTTAAATTCCCGTGAAGTAAGTTATATTTAAAAATCATCTATCCTCATGAATTAGGAATACATACGTGTTCCGTCACCACTCATGAAGCATCTAGCATTAATAAAGTTAGTTTAGAAAGTTTATTCTCGTCTATTTATTAGCAGTTAAATTAAATTCTTTTATTTGGCTACATTGAGTTTAAAGCTAGAAATATAATATATTCTGCATTCCACTGAGACCACGTCCCTAGAAAATAATACAGACTTAAGTATATATTGACTCTCTGCACAAATCTAACTAGCAAAATAAAATAAGCGATTGAACACTTTAAACACTTCACAAAATACTAGATATTATATATGATATTTTACCTCCAAACAGAATTAGTTTCACAACGACTAGGATAATTCACTAGATAGGTATTTAGAAGCTCGGCAAAATTTGACGAGAAACTAATGACTTCGCTATACAAGCTTCATTCACTAGCACGAGTGATTCTGTCTACTGCAAGTTGGAGAATGAAAAAAAAGTATCAAACTCTGGTTAATATCTATTTCCAGACAAAGAGGTAAACGTTTAATTTTGCAAAACGAAGTACTCTCCCCTTCTCCGTCTTTAACGCTTACGTTTAACACCTAAACGCATGACGTAACTGCCACCTTGCGTCTCTGACACCTCCGTCTAAGAAACGGCCGAAGCGCTACGTGTCAGATGCAAATGTAGACAACTTGTCTGCACTGCAGGGGCAGTTTTTGCACCTACCCCGAGAAACTCATCCTGAGAACCATAACTGACACTTTGCTTTCTCGCACCTTACGCCAACTCTGGCCGTGGAGCGTGAGTGTCATATCACCTGACACTGAGAATCTACCTTGGAAACTACATGTCAGATGCAAACTACCAGACAAATGTCTCCTCATCATGTCTGACGGAGTGAATTCTCACACTTCAGGCCCAGAAACTTAGCCAAAACTGTAGACAGCTGTCTGCTCCCCTGTCTGACGGAATGCATTCTAACACTCTGCGTCTCGGGTAGGCGCTGACACGTTACGTCATAACTGCGTTCTCAGTTTAATCAGCAATGAAATGCGTTTCTAAATGAGAAACGAAACTGGCGAAAGTGATAATGGGAAAAATATTATTACTCGCAAACGAATGGATGCGAAAAATACAGGAGAAAGGTAAAGAGTGATAATAAAAATAGAGGATACGGGTGAAAGAAATTGAAGAAGATATAGGCAATTTACGATCAATAAACTCTCTGTGACAACCATGATACTAATCTTTGCTTCCTGTTAGGGCCCTGGTGATGACGATGATGACGATGGTGATGATGATAATGGTGGTGGTAATGATGATGATGATGCTTGCTCTGGAAAAATGAGGGCGAAAGAAACAGAGGGAGACTAAACAACACACGAAGAAGGGAATTAGACACAGACATGAAGAGAATTAGACACAGACAAGAGGAGAATTAGACACAGACAAGAGGAGAATTAGACTCAGACGTGAAGGTGATCAAGAAAATTTGGAAAGATATGGAACAGACAGCACACGACAGAGAGGTTTGGTGTGTATTTGTTGAAGGTTAGTTGTCCACATAAAGCTGAAGAGCGGTGATGATGATGATGATGATGACCAGATAAGCACTCAAGTGGAACCCACTGTGCAATTGGCGAAAAGAAAACATAATACATTGTATACAGAGCCGGTGTTACCATTAAGCTACCTATGCAGCCGCCAGGGTGGCAGACCTCAGAGGGGCGCAGTAATGACCGTTGAGGGGCACAGTTCTATATACATTCGTGTTTTCTAACCCATGTAAAAATGCAACTGACAATTTATATTTTTTTAAAGATCAATACAAGAGTGCTTTGTAATATAATTCTATATTAACGAAATGTGCCATGACAACTAAATTACAAAAGAGACTACTTGGCTTAGCAACTATATCAACTGAACAAGCCCAAACATCAGTACTTGACTTGAAGACATTGGTGACAAAATCTGCAAAGGTAAAGACACGCAAAGTGAGATTTTTGCCTTAAATTGACACTTTGGAGAGACTAAAATTTTGAAATTACGATTCACAAGATTATTCAACATGATTTTTGTGCAAAAACATTTTATTTTTGTATTTGAAAAAGACAATCAAAAATTGTTGTTTTACTTATTCTTGCAATTTAAAATAAATTTTGCAGTGTCAAATTTTGTCTTTTCATTTTTTCTACAAGACATCTATTTTTGAAAAATTGAAGTTAGCAATTTATTTTACTTTATTTTATTTATTTATTTTCTTGGCGTAGTTAGCCTTGTCTAGGGCGCAAAATACCCTAGCACCGGCACTGTCTCTATAACCCGGTCAATGTTAGACATTGAATCACGCGGATAAAATGTGGAGAAACACAAAAAGGTATATGGGGCAATCTTTGTTTTTTTAAAGGGTTTGCGATATCAGTTAGGGGCATAAAAGGGTGCATTGCATAAAACAATTGAGCATAGGGTTGCTCTGCACAATAAATTATCTTTTATCGTGAGTTAACTATATAAGTATGAACCAATAATTGCATTGACAACTGGGCAAAGTCTACAGACAGGGGGTATGATGTGCTGGTGTTGTGGGTAGTGGGTTTCCCCCCTTGCTTCACCCTAGGCCTAGTGAATTCTGTTCATGAAAGGAGCGACCATTGCGGTGTTAGTCTCTTGGCCTAGCAAAACCTCTCATACCCCAAGATCGTTGTGCGTGGTGAAGAGCCACACCCTCCTCGAGGTAGTCCTGGTAACTGAGGGTGCGAATCCTCAGGCTAAACACAACGGATCTAGAGGAGCAAACCTCGATAATAAAACCGGTGCACTACACCGTACACGCCCTCTGTGGGTGGGAAGGAGCCAGATGGATACTGAACAAGTCTTGGGAGTGGGAACGAGTGTGGACTGCTCCCTGAAGATCAGAACCCATCGTACAGGCACAGAGACTCAGGACGTGACGATCCTATTGCCTTCAACTCTTGGTCACATGCCTAGAGCCTCGGAGAACTCGGCGTAACCAGCAGGCAATTTGGTGGCGGGGAAAGAGCACTGTGAGCCCTACCTTGGCTACGTATCACAAGGAGACGCAGAAACACCCCCTTTATCTCCCCCAGAGCTGGCACAGTACACTTCTGGCTTCTACCCGGGGCGTTAGGAAATCCACAGGCACCCCAGCATCACAATGCCAAGAAGATGACAAAGTTGGAATTTACTAACTCAAACCTGGCAGAGCAAGTCCTCCATCAGATGCGGCCGATGCTGGGCCCACTGGCGCGTGGACACGTCCCGATCCCCATCGAGACTTGCCGGGGAGCCCACCCCGGCTCAAAAAAGCAGAGAAGGCCACTCTCCAAACCTCCGATGTCTTGCGGACAGTGTTAGGATGTGCAAGAACATGGACAGGAAGACTCCACAACTTCCCCACTGAAGACACGCCCACGGCGACCGTTGCCTCAATTGGCTGTGTGTGGTGTACCCGGAAACGGGGCCTCCCAGTACTGAGGCACAGTTAAGTCCCCGATGTCACTTATCGGTGCAGAGTTGAGAGAGATGGCTGAGCATCACAATCCCCCCTGTGTTGCAGCATGATGAGAACCCAGCATTGCACACTGAGCTTGGGGGGATCACTTGGGCACCAGACTTAATACTGGCTCTTGACTGGATGGCCGCATGCAGGAGATTTCTACAATGGAGGGTTGGCAGGTGGTGGGTATCTGGAAGTGGCTCTGTGCAGGACGTGAGGATTCCTTGGGTGAGCCCAGAACCAGAGCACAGCATTGTGCAAGCTGTGCATAGTTGGAGAGCCCCCTGGATGACGGGGAATGCACAGTGTGCCACCCCACCTATCCCCAACTGCTAACTTAGAACCAGAAGTGGGGTCCTCTGTATGCGTGCCAGGCCAGGATAAAATGCCTGGGAAAGAGACTGGATCTCAGAACTCCCTAACTCAAAGTTGCAGGATGGCAGAAAAGCCATGGGAAAGACAGGGCTATTTTGAAGATAACGCAACCATATTTTCACCATACGAGCTCGGACGCCGCCTCGGTAAACAAGGTCCGCGCAGAGCAGTGACACCCCCAGGCTGCTTGCGAATAGTCTACTACTGGGAACATAAACAGATTAGGGATGAGCCCACTCTCCCGTTGAACAGGTGCTAAAGTCATAGATACTGGGCCAGAAGGCGCACCGGAAACCACAGTATCACGCAACTCGCTTTTTTTTCTATGGAGAGTACACCGTCAAATAAATCTCGTACTGGTGCTCGCCCTGTGGAGCTCCACCAGGCAGGTGCAGTGCCGGGCTCTGAGCCTCGACAGAGTCCACCCTCAGCTACTGGAGGACCCTCTAGACCGTCTTGTGGAGTCAGCAGACGGCGGAGGAGAACTACTGACCAAAACAAAACAGAAAAAGAGAAACCCAGAGTGCCACTTGTCATGATGCACTGGAATGCAGAGGGAGTGAACAGCAAGCAGGCTGGAAACAGCAAAAAGACAGAGCTGGAAAACATCTTGTATGAGAAGCAAGTCAGTGTTTGCTGTATCCAAGAGACTCACTTGAAAGCAGATCAAACCTTTAAAATAAGGGGATATCAATGCTTCAGATCCGACAGAAAAGATAGACGAAAAGGAGGAGTACTTACTCTTGTAAGGAATAACATTCCTGCACACGAAAGGAAAACCTTCATGGATGGAGCAGAATATCAGCTCTATACAGGTACCAGCCACCAACTTTATAGCAGTTGGAGACTTTAATAGCCACTCCCAGAGCTGGGGCTATAACCATCTGGATCACAGAGGTGAAGAGGTTGAAACTTGGCAAGATGATCACTCCCTAATCCTAGTCAATAATGCCACAGATACTCCTACCTTCTACTCCAGAGGATGGCACACAACTTCAACACCAGATCTTGCCTTCTCCACACCAGATATAGCTGGATCTATTAGTAGAGAAGTAGGAGACCAACTAGGGGGAAGCGACCATCGCCCAATCTTTCTTACTGTCCAGAGTGCAACTCTCAGTACAGGCCCAGCCATTACAAGATGGAACTACAAAAAAGCCAACTGGGGTTTATTCAGGCATCAGGTGAACATACTGCTGTCTACCCTCAAGGTACAGAACAGAGACATTAATGAAGTGGTAAAAGACTTCAATAGATGCATACTACAAGCTGCAAAAGAAACCATTCCCAAAGGATGCCGGCGTAACTACATACCATACTGGTCCAGCACACTCCAAGAACGTCAGGAAGCTATGGACAGGGCTAGAAAGGACGCAGAGTCTCAGCCTTCACTTGAAACTCACAACAAATGGAAAAAAGGCTGTAGCAGAGTTTCAGAGAACAAAGCTAGAAGAAAAAACGGAAAAGCTGGAGAACTAAAACGGCATCGCTGAACCTTGAGAAAGACGGCAGGAAACTTTGGAGATTAGTCAAGTCTCTAAATGAAGAGCGTTCCTCACCTAGGCAGACTATCACATTGGATGAAGGTGGCAAACTTTTCAGAGGAAAACAAGCTGCAGACTTGTTTGCTAGAAGATACAGTTCAGAAAGCAACTTACCCATTAACATAGATCATCAGAGAGAGATAAGAAAAGAAATACTGGCAACCATGGGACAGACAGATACTCCTGCCCCAATGAGGGAACCCATCACACTAGGAGAACTACAGAAGGCTATTTCCAAGCTTAAGTTTCAAAAGTCACCCGGCCCAGACAAAATCAGCAACGAAATGCTAGTAAATCTGAGCTCAGCAGCAAAGACAAAACTGCTTGAGATATTCAACCACAGCTGGTTGAAAGGAACGGTACCCCAAGTATGGAGAGAAGCCATCACAATACCCATACTAAAGAAAGGGAAATGTAAGACCGAGGCTGCAAGTTACCGGCCAATCAGTCTCACAAGCTGTGTTGGGAAGACTATGGAGCGAATAGTCAACCACAGATTGAAATGGTATTTAGAGTCTGAGCAGATCCTGGTGCCGGAACAAGCTGGATTTAGAGAATGCTACAGTATAGAAGACCAAGTTACTTACTTGTCTCAAGCAATAGAAGATGCCTTCCAGGAGAAGAAAAAGGTCCTAACGATCTGGGTCGACTTCAAGCAGGCCTTTGACAAGGTGTGGAAAGATGGCCTCATTGCAAAACTTAGGAGAAGTGGAATCCAAGGCAACATGATGAAATGGATCCAGTCATACTTGCATAACGGAGAACTAGAGTCACTCTTGACGGTCTGCAGAGCAGAAAAGTGTTGCTCCATCAGGGGGTACCTCAAGGAGGAGTAATTTCCCCAACACTCTTCCTTGTTTACATCAATGACCTGGTGAAAGATCTCCCTGCAGGAGTTAAAGCTGCCTTATATGCAGATGACCTAGTACTCTGGTGCGCTGATGAAAATGTCACCACAGCAAATTATAGAATGCAGCGGGCAGCAGACATGCTAGTGCCATGGGCAGAGAAATGGCTTATCACAATAAACACAGACAAAACCTCCACAACACTGTTCTCCCTCGCCCCCAAGGACAAATCAGCTAACATACACCTAGGGACAACCGTGATCAAGGAAGAAAGCTACCCCACCTTTCTTGGGGTGACATTTGACCAAAGGCTTACATGGAATAAGCATATTGAAAATGCAGAAGGAAAGGCCCGAAGACGACTAGGCATACTCAGAAAATTAGCAGGTACCAACTGGGGAGCAAATGAACGAAATCTAAAGAAGATTTATAATGGAGTAATAAGACCACACTTAGAGTTTAGCTCAGCAGCATGGTCATCAGCTGCTAACTCGCATCTGCAGTCTTTGGACAAGGTGCAAAATCAAGCTCTCAGGTTCATTACAGGAGCCATGAAAACTACGCCAATAACAGAGATGCAGAAGGTTGCTGGATTACAGACATTGTCCCATAGAAGAGACACAAAATCCATGATCCAGATGGAAAAGTACAACAGTATGCCAATGCACCCAATGAAGGCAAGACTAGATGATCTGGCATTGGGACGTCTAAAGCGTAGCAGCTTTGTGCATCGGGGGAAAAGACTTATAAGACAGCATCAAGAAGACCTATCCATGAAGACAACACCACTGAAGCCCACCCTATACCCTGTACCATGGGAGCAGGCCAGCAGTGCCCTCCAAATTAATACATCAGTCAGTGGTCTCACAAGTGGATGTGAGTATAATGATCTGCAAAAACGAACTGCTACATTGAGTATGATCCAAGAAAGCTATCCCGATCAATCATGGATACATGCCTATACAGATGGATCAGCAACTAATGCTGTTAGGAATGGAGGTGCCGGTATCTTTATCTCATATCCTGACAACCACTATGAGACTAGGCACATTCCCACTGGTAAATTCTGTTCCAACTATACAGCTGAGGTTCAAGCTCTAGAGCAAGCTGCAAATATGATTTATAACACCAACTCTGACTGCCACCAGGTAGTCATCCTCACAGATGCACTGTCTGTCCTGCAAGCTCTCAAGGGTGGTAAACTCCCGCATCTGAGAAATGAACTAAACAAGGTAGCTGCCAAAAAAGAGAACCATACTTCAGTGGGTACCATCTCATTGTGGTGTACCCGGAAATGAAAAGGCAGATAAACTTGCAAAAAAGGGAGGAGAATGTGAACAAGAAGATAATGAAGTCACATACTTTGAGAAAAAGAGAGCTATCCAGACTATCAGAAGAGAACAGAACCAACCCAAAGACGACTATCACACTCTCGACCGGCAGGGACAGATAACTATTTTTCGACTCAGGACAGGGCATAACAAACTGAATAAACACATGCACAAGCTACGATTGTCTGCTTCACCACTGTGCACATGTGGATTAAACGAACAAACTGCTGAGCATGTTCTACAGGACTGTCCTCTGTATGACCAGTTAAGAAAGATATACTGGCCCAATGACTCAACACTAAACTCAAAGCTATATGGAGTTAAAGAGGAACTTCAAACAACAGTCGAATTCATCATGAGAACTCGTCTGACGGTGTAATCATCAAAGATGCGATCGCAAGAAGAAGAAGAAGCATTGACAACAGCAAATGTGTGTCACGAAGTGGTTTTACTTTTATAGAGTGTGCCTGAATGAAAGCAAGACCCTAGTATGAGAAAGTCTGAGAAGATAGAATTTAGATGGAAAATGACATGCCTGTGGACAGGTGAGACTATTGGCTCAAGAGATAGACCCAGGATTTGAATCTCCCCCTGCCGCTTCGTGACTAAAAAAAATGGCTATAGTCTCCCCACCTCTGACTGCCTTGAAACACAAGGAGATAAGGTGTATAATTACGACCACAAACACCACTATACAGACAACATGGAGTAAGTATAGTAAAGAATAGAAGCTGATCCAGTAAATAATATATGTATATATTTATTTACATACAAGAAAAACATAAAATGGCATCATACGTCATCAAGTCAGTCGATAGCGTGCACTGTTGCACGGCCTGGAAAAACCAAGGTAACAATTAAATTGAGAGACAAAAAAAAACAACCCCAAATCACATTCGCTCTTTCTGTCACCCTGCTGAGGAACAATAAAAATGGTTAGTGATTTAAACCAAATCTAATTTGGTGGGGCTGTCAACTTTTAGCCTCCACTCTCTAACACTAATAAATTTTTACTGTCTTAGTCCTGGTGACTCTTCCTCAACGAACGGCTACACAGCTTTCTACTTGTTAGGCGATAGGCGCCTATAACTACACCACAAGAAATGCTAAAAATAATACTTGGTTTTTCGAACGCAGACTCAGTGTCTATCCGTCCAATGGATACTGAACAGACCCTACTGGTCCTGTCTATTTTCTCCCTCCTTCTCTATCTTTCTCTCTTGATCTCAGTGTCTCTCTAACTCTCGAGGGCTGATGATGCGGCATCTCCGTTACGCTCTTCTCTTGATTTCTATCAGGACCTAGGTATGGTAACCCTGTCACCTGTTCCTGATTTTGGTGATGACGATGTTCGGATATCAAGCATGAGGGACTTGATTAACTGTAGACAAAACTTTTCTGCTGCTGAATAGCTTCCCTCTTTTAACCCGCCCCGGAGTTAGAGGAAAAAACCACAGCCTTGATTTCAGGCTGTACAAAATGAAACTAGTCTCCCGGCCACCTGCCGTTGCTAGAGACTACAATAGCGATGCTCTCGGCTGTATGTTAAATAAACCTCGGTCCAGCTGAAGCATAGGGACTTCACTGCCAGAGACCATAGGGTAATTTTCTTTTGCTCCTGATGATACTCGAGTACGCTGACCCTGAGATATGTCTTTTGCCGTGGATAATTTTATTTGACAAAATTATGCTCCCCACTGTTTCCGCCGTGACTCGCGATTATCGTTTGTTTTTCCCACGGTGGAGAACGATAATTACGACGTCCTACGGCCAGGCAATTATTTTTCATAGAGACCGAATCCCCGTTTTCTGTCTCAATATATACAAGAGAAACCGCCCACGCGGATTTCCCTTCCTACGCAAATCCCGGACCAATGAGTGCGCTAGAAAAATCAATACTATCAACCCACGCAAACCCCGCGTGCTTCCGGCCTCGTCATATCGCGTGCCGGAAATGGCGATTTTTTCCGTAAACAACGAACTTTACGGGAATCGCGAAAAATCAGAAGAAAGTAAAACTGATGCTAGAATAAAATAAACCTACCATCATAAACGAACCCATTTAATTTATCTACTCAAAAAAAAAACCAAACACGATATATATTCAAATGAGAAGAAATAAAATGGTGAAAAAGCGTGCCCGAAAATAGCGATTTCCGTAAACAACGGAAAATCGCGTGATCAGAAGAAAATAAAACTGGTGAAAATTCAAAATAGAACCACAGAATCGGGCCTGTTAAAAGTCAGAATTACAGTGTAGCGTCACAATGTGTATGCTTAAATTACTGAATAGTACTCAGCAAAATGATCCAGTTTTTGTGAATTATGACGTATCCACGTGAGAGTACTGGGATATCCATTCCCTTTCCAATACGCTGCCGGCGGCAAGTGGTACTCCAAAAGAAAGGATGAAAAAAAAATATATATATATATATAGTGTATTTTCTTAATATAGAGAATTTAAAGTTAGCTCGACAACCAACAATACTAAGAGGAGTTTGATGGACAGTTATGTTCCCGTGTGCTCTGGTTTGGACACATTTTTGGAGGTTTTTCTGTGATCGCTCTCTCTCTCTCTCTCTCTCTCTCTCTCTCTCTCTCTCTCTCTCTCTCTCTCTCTCTCTCTCTCTCTCTCTCCCTCTCTTTCTCTCTCTCTCTCTCTCTCTCTCTCTCTCTCTCTGCATGTCTCTTGGTTTCCCCATTGCGGCCATAAACCCAAGGCTATTCATACCCGGAAAACGTCTCTGGGTGTATAAAAGGCGAAGGTAGTCCAATAGCAGATATTGCCGTAGGGGAGTGATGTGTTAGAGACTTCACCATACTAGGTCCAGCATCGAGAGGTGGGTGACCATTTCCCTTCCTCGCTACTTTTTCCTTCCCTAACTCAAATTCAGGTACTCATTTACAGCCCGTTGGAAGAATACATGAAGTAAAGAAGAAAAAAAAGAATCAGCGACCAATTCTTTTGATATCCAGTTATTTAAATACAATTTTAGACACTGTAAGACTGTACTAGCATCGAACCCTGCACAGAGTTACACAATGATTCTTTTACAAACAAACTTTAGCCTTAATTTTCTCTTTTGATAAAACTTCACAGGAAAAGAATATTCATGATCCAGGATCACATGATATACGTCATTCGCTAAGAAAAAATACAAATGTTTTCAGAATAAATTCTACCCTTATTCTCTCTCTCTCTTTCCCTCCCCTCCTCTCTTTATTTTAACCTTCAGCGGTCAATTTTATACGAAATATGGGAAGCAATTTATGCGATCACAAGAATAGCGGTGCCAGTGTGTCGGATAGAAAGGCCTTTGTCAAGGAGCACAAACAAGATAAAGGCAGAAAAAAAAACGTATTTTATAATAAAGACAGACAAATATATCGTATATTTTCTAATAATTAGAACAATCTGAGTAATAAAACATTGAGCCATAGAAACAGTCTTTGATCATGTTGAGTTTTAACTGGTTTTTTGCGTTGACTACAAAGGTCTAACTTTTTATTTATTTATTAAGTAGGCGGCTCTCTATTATAAACTTGCCCGTCCTGTGTTTTTTTTTTTTTTAAAGTTACACCGTTTAATAGGTTGAATCTCAGAATACTGGACACGTGATGAAATGTAGCTAACCTTGAGATTGATAACAAGCCCTACTGTCGATATATAAAATTTACTGTTTTGTCTATTTCAGTAAACATTTTTTTGTTAAGCCTCAATCTTTGTCTCGAGTTATTGTTGTGTTTTTTTTTTTGTTTTTTTTTCGACAAAGCTCGAAAGAGGGTTAGAGTTATGGTTAGCGGCATGGACTGTTTTCTCTCGCTGCATGCTAAGCCTAAACTTACTCTGAATCCTAAACACTAAACCGTTTCTAGCTTTTTTTTTTTTTTTTTTTTAAAGTAATGGGTGGCTACAAATCTCAGAACAATAACCGCTATCTAATCTGAGCTATACCACTTACCCTGATTCGAGTGAGTACAAGAATAACTTCCGATACTCAACATCGAACTGGGGTAGTTATGAATCGCGAGTTGGCCTACTTATAAATCTCACGTTGGCATATGTATCGATGACAAGGTGGGCGACATGTCGGCCTGTCGTCCAGTATTGTGTGATTCAACCCTGTTATATAATAGACCAGCTGTTTTCTGTTTCTACCTGTGACCACAAACGCAGACAGATAGGAACCCAGTGATATAAATACCCCATCGGATCTGTTGAGCAGATTAATCTCTGTCTCGAGTTTTCCAGATTACAAATGGGCAGCTAAAAGTGAGCAAAGGAAGCTTATCACCCCACATTAGAATGAATTAATCCACTGTCTTCGAGTTATGTTATCAGAAGACAAATGCTGCAATATAATGTGACAAAAGGAAAGATTGAAAGAAAAATAGATCGTGAACGGCAGAGAAGATTCTGGACAGTTTGACATCATGGCATGGAAAGAGTCAACAAAATAGTACTGGAGATAAAAAGTCGTGGAGATACATGGTTACCTACGCCACCAGGTTTGGTAGTTGAAGAAGAAGAAGAAGAAAAAGAAGACCTATCTCATGGAAGTGACTCTAATGAAAATAGGATCTTCTTTGTTCACCTTTAGACGTCAATTTGAATATGTTCAAAGAATGCACTGGTCAGTTTGAGGCTGTTGACATTTCCGTATTGCTTTCCCAGGAATGGCACTAGTGATGGTCATAAGCGCGTTCTCTGTTCCTTTTGTGTTGGGAACCTTTGAAGTAGATGCTCATCGGTCATTTTTTCGGTGCCGCAGTTACATTTATCAGTAGTTCCTATCTTCAGTTTGTTGAATAGATGGTATCCCAATCTGCAGTGACCTGTGAGAAGTCTGAAGATTACCACTTGTTCACTGATCTGAAAGCTATTAGTTTTTTTGGGGAGAGTTAGTCCCCGTCTTTTCCCACCAAAGCTGCAATATTTTGATGGCGCGTACCAGCCGGGGAACTAAATTGTGTGCCTGTTGAAACAGCGCACGTTCTTCCCTATTTATAAATGTTTATACAATACCAGAAACCTACCCTCTGTTCTATACTACTGTTCTTAAGTCTTCTATCATTTACTAGACACAGTATCAAGGTCTTTGTCTTGTGTGGGCTGACATATACTGTATAATAGGGGAACAACAGAAGTGATTGCGTCATTAATAAGGCTAAGCTGCCCATTGTAAACTTCCGGTGTTGTCTTGCGTTTCGCACTAATGACCGGTCAGTAAAAGCATCTTTTTGGGGGGGATGCCTAGCTGGCCGAGAGGATAGTGTGATTAGCTTGTATAGCTAGGCGGTGTTGTCGTAAGGAAGGTCCGGGGTTCAAATCCTGGGTAAGCCACTCACGTCTGTAGATTTTCTGTTGTCTAGTGTTCTACTTCTTTACTTCTTACGAGTGCCTGAAAACATACCTTTATGTTTGTCTAATATTTATTTACTTCATGGCACGGCATGTTTTTCAAAGAAATAATCCTGCCTCTGCTGCTGTTCGGTGACACAATATCTGGAATCTTCATCATTTATATTAGGAAGTTCAGGTAGGTATGAATAAGTGTCTCCACTATATCTATCTATCTATCTATCTATCTATCTATCTATCTATCTATCTATCTATCTATCTATCTATCTATCTATCTATCTATCTATCTATCTATCTATCTATCTATCTATCTATCTATCTATCTATCTATCTATCTATCTATCTATCTATCTATCTATCTATCTATCTATCTATCTATCTATCTATCTATCTTTCTATCCATCCATCCATCCATCCATCCATCCATCCATCCATCCATCCAACCGTCCGTCCGACCGTCCGTCCGTCTGTCTGTATGTCTGTCTGTCTGTCTGTCTATTTGTCTTTGCGTGTATATATATATATTTAATTAACCGGCGAAGAATTCATTGCTCATTATAGATGAAGTGTCTATGCTTTCCAAATTATTGACCTGGTCATACCATTTCAACCTTTCTATTTTACGCAAACATCCATTTATTAAAGTTTGTAGCTTATTGGTTGTTGTTGTTCTTCATGTTTGAAAGCCATTCAGTGGGACTGAATTCACAGTTGAAGGTTCTTATGTTTGTGTGGTGGACTAGATTTTTTATGATCTCCATATGTTTCCTGAATCATAATGCAATGAAAGCTAGTCTTGCTTTTTTATTCTTATTTTGATATCTTTGTCTGTCCCTCTAACCTTGTCCATACAGCAGTTAAGACATTTACATGATGCTACATCTTGCGGTGGTGTTTCTTCGAAGTTCAACATTAATATCTCAATAATAATGATGAAAATCACAAGAAAGAACGAATTCAGAAAATAAGACAATTGGTAAATAATTTTAGAAATAAAAAAGTAAAAAAAACCACGTTAAGAACCAGCTCATAAGAAGATGTATAATATTTTTATTTTTTTTAACTAAGGAGTTTTGCCTCGTTTTGCTGAGACGCTTTACTCATCAAATTAAACACAAGGTCCGTCGGTTATATTCGGTGGCTTGTCCAAATGCAGAATACTTTGTGGTCTGATCTTAGTTTGAACATAAAAATTGTAAAGGTAGTCACATATCAGATACTGCTGAAGGGATGTGAAGAGCTGGGGACGTCACTATTCTAGATTTAAACTCTACGCAGTGGGATAATCGGTTCCGTTCCTTGCTGTCTTTGCCTTCCCTAACTCAACAGCAGAGTCAGGTACACATTTATAGTCACCACATTCTGATAAACAAGGCACTCAACGTACATACGGACTCGTTGTTCGGTCGTTCGTTCGTTTGTCTACTATGCTGCTGTTATACCCTGTTCAACCTGAAAATTGGTTATAATTGGGGTATATTGTGCGTTTAGTTTCTTCGGTGCTAGCCGGTTGTTAGTCCTGAAAAGGACTAGTCCTAAAAAGGACCACTAGCTGGCTGTCTGGATTCCTCCTCTTTGTTTGTCCGTTCGTAGTGCTGTGGCGTATTTCACTGTCTGGCTTGTGTGGTTCTGTTGGTTTTTGCCCTCCTCGTTTCTGATTCTTGTGTCTTCCTTTTCTCATGTATTTGAAGTAGTGCTTTTTCTATTATTGACGGGAGTAGTTTTTCTAGTGCTTCCTCGATGACTTTTTCCTTTGATTGCTCGTTTGTTTTAGTTTCTCGTGTGTTAGATGTGATTTCCTCTACGGCTCTTCGTTCTGCTTCGATTCTATTTAGTATTTCTGTGTTTTCTTCTTTCAGCTCTGTCATCTTCTTGACGTCTGCTTCTATCTGCTGCTGAATTCTTTTCATGTCTTCCATCATATCTCTAACGCTCTGTAGGTCTATTACGTCTTCACTACTGTCGGTTTCATCTTCGGGAGTCTGCCTGCTTCTGCTCTCGCCCTGGAGTTTTAGTTTTATTTCTTTGACTTCAGAGGTCAGCTGATGTAGCTGTCTTCTTTCTGTTGTGCGCTGTCTGTTCGCGACCTCTACTGTCACAATGTTTTGCCTCTCTGAAGGGGATGTTTTTGGAAACCGCTTCCTTCAGTATGCTCTTTGTTTCCTGGAACATAGGGCAGCCTCGGTACCATGCCCCATGGTTTCCGAGGCAGTTTGAACAAGTACGGTTTGTGTTAATCGCTTTGTAATTGTGGTCCTCCTTCGCCCTGGGGTAGTCGCCATATTGGTGGCTTCCCGCGCAATATCGACAGACTGCATCTCTCCTGCATGTTTTCTTGGTGTGGGAAAATTGCTGGCAGTTGGAGCACTGCATCACCGGAGGGATATAGGCTTCTGTTCTTTTTGATGTATCTTTGAGTGTCAGTCTTTCAGGTCTTGTCACTCCTTCAATAGTAACTACCACCAGATTGGTATCTTTTTTATTCCAATGTCTTTAACCTTTCGACTTGTATGATTTGAGAATTTGTGTTTTCAGTTTGTAGGCAACTTTGGACTTCGTTAGCGGACCATCTTGTATCCACCCCTCTTAGCACCAACTTCTTTGTTGTCTTGCTGGTCTCCATCCCTACTTTTATCTGGTGCGGCAGCATGAATTCTTTAGGTCCGGCCTCCAGTTCTGTCATCAGCGAAGTTGTTTTATCCGTGCTGTTGAGCGAAAGCACGACTCCCTTTTCGTGCCTCCGTACCTTAGAGATGCCTCTCCTGCCTCTAGGATACTGATTACTTTGTCATCTGGTAGGGCCCTGAGTGAGGCCTCACCTCCAGACATCTGCGTGATCTTAACAAATCTCTCCTGTAGTGCCTTGTGAGGACCGGCATTGCTTGGCTTGCGCAGGTGACACGCTCTGATTTCCGTCTGCGTTAAAGTATGTGGTGTGTGGGACGGTCTCACGTTCTGTTTTGATGATTGCTTTTGATCCCGTTCTGTAGTTGTTGCCTGATCACTACACAATGGAGCCTCTACTATGACGTCTTGTTTGGTGGTGATTTTATCGTCTTCGGAGTTTGGATCAGCTTCCCTGGGGTAGCCACAGCTGTCAACTCGGCATCGTGTGGTGGTGGCTTCGGGGATGTTTTCTGGGTCGTAGGTGTTTTAGATTTCCGACCTTTTTCTATATTCTGGATTGTCATTGGGGTTTGGTGCAGCTTCTCTGAGGTAGACAAGGTTTCTGCTGTCGATTCGGGTACGTATGGTGGTGGCCACATGGTTATAAGCTCCTGTCTTCTTTTCTCTCTTCTTTCCAGCATCTGTTGTAACTATCTCATCATGTCTTCACGTTCAGGGTCTTCATCATCTAGGCCAGGGACGTTTGCATCTGCCCCCTCCTCTGCCTCGCCAGGAGTCGGGCCACTCAGACTCTCAGTCGGGCCGACACACGTCACAGCTAACTCCGTCGTCGTGTCAAGCGTTGGAGAAGGACCGGTCCCGGCACGAGTAGTCTTGCTCTCTGTCTTTGTTGTTTGTGGTTTTGTTATTCTCCTGGCTGTTCAGCGCTGGTGGGCTGGTGTATACCTTCCTCTTCTTGGCTCTTGGTTTATTTCGCACCATTTTTACTATATTGCGATCGCTGCGTACGCCCTGAAAAGGACGTTGGTTTTAATATATTGCTATCTTCCCGTGGAGAGGAGAGGAGTGGAAAGAGAAAAATCAACGTACAGTCCTTGTTGTTGTTGTTGTTTTGATGCGTTGATGGGTGGAGAGCGGGCTCTTATCATCTTTCCATTCTTGCCTCTTCTCATTCCATCTTGGTCTACCCTGTTCAACCTGAAAGTTGGTTATAATTGGGGGTATTTAGTGTCATTTTATTTTCTAATTTTGTATTCAATTTAAATATCTATTGTCTTTTGCGGTTGCTGATTTTTATTTATATTAGTATTTGTCCATTTTATTTTCTGTTTTGTGTTGTTTATAGATAACTATTGTCCTTTACACTTGGTTTTAATTTGTATTGGCATTTGTTCTTTTTGAGTTGTTGCCCTATTTTTTTCTATACCTCGTTGTCTTTCCTTGTCCTATGAGTAGTTAGTTTTTTGTTAATGCTTTGTTAGTTCTTGCTGTTTAATTTTTATTTAGTTGGATGTTTTTCCTGAAAAGTACTAACCTTATATGTTTTCCTTTGTTTTATGTATATATCTTTTAAGTATTGATTGGGCATCTGGGTTTGATGGTATTGTATGGTGGTGATGGTACTACGTGTGATGCATGAGGTCAGCTGTGAAGGCTCCTGAGATAAATTGTAACTGAGAGTTGTCAGAAGGCCCTTCTCGCTACCACTACGACCTCACACTTATCTTTTTTTTTTTTTTTTTTCTAATGAATGTGACTACGTTAAGTGTCTAGGGTATTGATATGTAATGTGGTGTGATAGTTTATAGACACACACACAGATATTTAAGAAGTCTAATAATATTAACAAATGTTATAATACACTGAACTAACTCAAGTGTGTAAAATTTTTGATAGAAATTTTTTTTTTACATTTATTTTGTTCTGGATCAAGTTTTATTTTGACCAGAACTTATAAAAGATTTAGAAATTATGAAAGAAATGCATGGAATATTACATAATAAATGCAAGAGTGTACATATGTATGTACTAGACTATTTAGTTTTATTAATGTTTATAGTAGTCATCTAATTGGGAGGATAGTTAATGGTTGTGCTGTTGGGGTGGCCTCATCACTCCAGTCTATATTGACTACACCTTGTCCAGAAATGGCAGGAATTTTATGGGATTGTTAGTAACTAAATGGAGTTGGTGAATTTCCAGCAGACCAGAGGCTCACTCAACTTTGAAGATGTAGCTCTGGTGCTGAGATCTGGTGGCCCCACCTCTCCGTGCTTGGGGGCAATAATAGTGGTCTGGTGGCCCCACCTCTCCGTGCTTGGGGGCAATAATAGTCTGCTCTGACACAACGTTACTGCACGGATCCACTCTGGTAAAATCACCAACTTAGTTGACACCGCCTTGGTGACAACTGAAACTCACAGCTCTGCAATCAAAGTATTGGCTATGTGTCAAAATTCCATTCTCTAACCATGTCTGGACACAACACTACACAACAACAACACCATATAGACAGGTCAGATCTCTCTGACCATACAGCACATTTTACCATGGTGGTTTCACATCAGATAGGTCCTCCCAGACTACAGATTCTGAAATATATTTATTAGTTTCCTGCCCTAAAATAGGATAGGTAATATGTTTCATTGTTCTCAACACTTGATCTGTCCTTCCTAACCCTTGCTGGAGTTTATGTATATTGTTTGTCCCTAGACCCTGAACTAGGGCGGGGGGTCTAGAGCAAATCCCTACTTGTTTGTAAGGCTAGATTTCGATATGGCAGTATCAAATCACTCGAAACATTAAACAATATTCAAAATATACAAAGAAATAATTTCAATCTTACCAGATTATGAATAAAGAACACAGAAATGCTAGCAAAACTCAGCTGAGCTGCTGGCTATAGTATGGCGTCCCTGAACTTATTTCAATTTATTTCATTTGGAAATCACCACACTTGAAATTTACTGTGTCTATCACTGAACAACTATTGAGGAATGGCCCCAAATGCGCGTCTGAGCGCCGATAATATGATTGTCTGTGGCCAATCACTGCCTTGGTTTTTTTTTAAATTCAAATTTCCTACACTAAAGTCATATTCAGTCATGCTTCAGTCAAGTATGGATTTTTATCTGTTAGTCTGTCCGTCTCTACTTGCGTTTTCACAAAAACGTACTTGTTTTTTGAACCAACCTATTCATCCCCTCTACAATTTTGCCTGAAAAGTTATTTTTAGCCACAGCTTCCACCAATTCCCCTTCTCTTTCATTCTAACTAGATTTGGACACTTGAGTCTTCAAGGTCGCGATTTTTGTGCAAATAGTGACCTGTTTGATTCAATGCAGTCTTTCGCTGTTGTGAACAACACAGTCTTTTGTCAATGTCTTCATTATTATCTATCCGTCTGTATAATTAAAAGCATATTATTTCACTGCTCAGAATGGGCCATCCGGCCAGCTAATTTTTATATTCCTAACATTAATATTAAGAAAAAGTTACTTTTTAAATTTTGTAATATTTCAAGCATCTGCGTTTAGCCGCTGAATTCAAATCAAAGGCTTGGTATCGCAAAAGCGTCCCTTTCCGTACCTCGTGTCAATTTGGGGACGTGAATTTTTTCCTCCCCCCCCCCCCCCCTCCCAATTGCGTCTCCTTAGCCTTGCTAGTCTCACGCAAGTTTTCAGTCATATTTTTTTCCTTTTGATCCGCCGTTCTCATCCCGTTCAAATGGTAACCGTTTTGACTTCCCGTCTAGCAAGTCAATTTTTATGGAGGGTGATGACCCGCGGTCAGGGCGATCATGTACTATCAGCAGCCTACGCATTATGTTTTTATCCTTACATGTTATCTTTGGAGGTATTTTAACGTTGTATCTCTGTTAATTTTACGACACATCTCCCCACTTGAAAACATGCCTACGGCAAGTTCCAAAACCAGCGATACACATAGGTAAAATTACTCCTCACGTCTGCCACTACTCTAATTTTGATCACAGGGGTGCCGACTGAGGAAATCTGCACCAACATTCAATTTGCCTGGGATATATTGGATACTAAACTGATAAGGTTGAAGCAATAAAGACCACCTCAGCAATCTTGCGTTTTCATGCTTAGCCTGAGATAAGAATACAAGAGGCTGATGGTCCGTCTCGACCACAAAAGTCCTACCATACAGATAGATTTGAAACTTCTTTATTGCCCAGATTAACGCTAAACATTCTTTTTCGCTTGTGGAGTATCCTTGTTCCGCCTTATTCAATTTGCGGCTTGCATAAGCGACTGGTTTCAGTTCCCCATCAGGTGAAGATGATCTTTGCAACAAAGCCCCTCCGAGTCCTACATTACTTGCATCGGTTCTTAAGACAAAGTCCTGTGTCAAATCAGGCAGTTTGAGAATAGGCTTGCTAGTGAGTTTTTCCTTTAACTCTTGGAACGCTAGTTCACATTGTGCAGTCCAAATAATTTTATCTGGAAGTCCCTTGCGAGTCAGATCAGTCAGAGGAGCACAAATAGCTTTAAAATTTTTGATGTATTTCTGATAAAATCCGCATAACGACACGAATGATCGCACGTCCTTTTTTGTTTGTGGCCTAGGTGCTCTCTGCAGTTTTTCCAAATTCTTAGGATCAGGGGTCATATTACCCTGATATACAGTGTGCCCCAAGAATTCCAACTCTTTGCATCCAATACAACATTTTGTTGGCCTAGCAGTTAAGTTCGCCTCCCGAAGCCTATTAAATAACATTTCTAGAGCTTCAATGTGTTCTTCAAATGTCTCTGTGGCGACGAGAATATCATCCATGAAATTCGTGATACATGGGTTATTCAGGGGATCCAACAATTTGCGCATCATCCTTGAAAACACACTCGGAGCATTTTTCAGTCCGAATGGTAGCATATTGAATTCATAATGTCCATCCGAAGTGCTAAAAGCCAAATAAGGTCTCACTTCAGGCTTCACTGGGCTCTGGTAATTGCCTTTACTAAGATCCACCTTTGAAAAGTATTTTGCCTTGTTCAGTCTGGCAAATAACTGTTTTGTGTCTGGTAATGGATCCACTTGTCCTTCTGTGACAGCATTCAGTTTCCTGTAATCTATGCACAGTCTGTGTTCCCCAGACGGTTTTCTCAACAAAACGACACTAGAACTAAAAGATGATTCACTGTGCGAAATAATCCCCTCCTTCAACAAATAATCTATTTCTTCCTTCAATGCCTTCTCCTTCGCGAACGGAATAGAATAGGCTCTCATACAGATTGGGTTTGAGTCTACCAGTTTCATGTCATACTGTAGCAAATTTGTATGGCCTGGTTTATCTGTTAATACATCTGTATGTTCCTCCAGAACCTGTTGAACTCTCTCCCTCTGATTTTTAGTCAGGTGCTTACTGACTTTTACCTGTGCTGCTGTTTCACAAGGATGTAATGGGTATTCATGTGAGGTGAGTGGTTCCTTTTGCATCTGAGTTGCAATAGCCAAGGTCAATAAGGGGGTGCTTTCCTGGAGTGGTCTGTCCAGATACTTCTTTAACAAGTTTACATGATAAACTTTCTCCTTCCCCTTTTTGTCAATTTTATAGTTTGTTCTAGACACCTTCTCTAGAACCATATATGGACCTTGCCAACCAATTTGTAATTTATTCTGGCTACCGGGTAGTAGAAGAAGCACCTTCTCTCCCACAGCTAGTTCTCGGTCCTTTGCCTTCCTATTAAAATATGCTGCATGTTTCTTCCTGGCTTGTTTCAAATTATCATTTGCCAGTTTCCATCCAGCTTTCAGACGAGTGGTCAGTTCGTTCACGTATTGATAAGATGAGGTAACAGGTTCTTCCGCCTTCTCATCCGTCCAGGTCCTTAATAAAGCTTCTAAAGGACCTTTTATTGGCCTCCCAAATAGCAGAGTTGCGGGAGCCATCCCGGTTGAACTATGTGGTACCTCCCGATACGCAAACAATGCGGCGGGCAGGAATTGATCCCACAGATCCGGTTTTTCGTGTGCCAGCTTTCTCAGGATAGAAATGAGAGTCCCGTTGAACCTCTCTACCTGGCCGTTCCCTTGTGGATGGTACGGACTACAATGAAAGTGTCTGGCTTGAAATAGTTTAAAAACCTCTTCCGTTAGTTTCCCCTTGAACTGAGATCCATTATCCGTCAAGATTTGATGCGGGAATCCTAATCGGGTAAATATTGTAAGTAGTGCCTCTGCTACATGTTTTGAATCAATTGATGGCAGGGCTACCGCCTCTCCCCACATAGAACAAGTGTCCACCAGAGTAAGGATGTAACTGTTCCTCCTCTTGGTCCGAGTGAGAGGTCCTACAATATCCACTGCAACCCTCTCAAAAGGTGTTCCCACTATGGGCATTTTCCCTAGAGTTGCAGGAGCAGTCCAGTGCTTTGGAGCTACCCTTTGACATTCTGGGCAGGATTTGACATATCTTTTTATATCCTCCGTTATCCCTGGCCAGAAGTAATGACAAGCTATACGCTGTCCTGTGGCGCTGATCCCCATGTGACCACTGAAGGGAATCGCATGCCCGAGTTCCATCACTTTATCTCTATATGAAGTGGGAAGAACCAGCTGGTTGTGACCATTTATTCCAGTTCCGGCCTTCCTGTATAATAGTTTGTTCTTCATGAAATATTCTCCCTTGCTCGGAGGTGTGTGGCATTTGGGCAATTTTTTAAAACATGGCTTGAGTGTCCTATCCTCAGCCTGCGCCTTCCTCATCTCCTCTGGATGAGCATTTATAGGTTCACCTTCTTCCTCCTTCTTCTGTGACCTGGTCTGCACTGTCGCCATGATCACAGGCCTCTCGGGATTCCCCAAGAAGACGTATCTACACCCCAATATCAGAGGGTAGATTGGTTCATCTATCACTGCTGCTCTGATTTCTCCTTCCACATAGCGAGTTTTCACCGTTATCCTTGCGATGGGAAGTGTCATGAGTGGTATGTCCTTGGTCGCCCCTTGTATTTCCACTGTTTCTGTGGTATACTGACTTGGGTCCACTAGGCTAGACTTCACAACTGAATCATAATCCAAACCTGTATCATAAAGGCACCTTATGGTGACCCCATTACAAATAACATCCTCACAAACTGGGGGGTGATAAGGTTCCTGTTGTCCATTAGGATTAACCTTTAATCTTTGCGTCCCCGACTTCATTGCAGCAATGTTTGAAGGTTTCCTTCTACAAAATTCGGTGTTATGGTTATCCTTCTTGCACCATTTACACCATCTTTTTCCTTGGTTCAACGGTTTTCTTTCATTGAACTTTTGGTCATTGAACTGTGAGTTTCTGTCGCGATAGTCATTTCTTGGCCGCTCAAAGTTTGTCCTACTTTTATTTCCCTGCTCTCTATTATCAAATTTATTAAATTGCTGTGGAGCTTTAAAATTGTCTATGTGCTTCTTTTTAGCACCACTTACCTCTGCCTGGGCTGCCTGATACCTCTCAGCGACATTTAAAACCTCCCCCAACTTCTCTGCACCTTGTTCCATGAGAAATTTTCTCATGTCTGGAGCCATGGACTCTCTCAATTGCTCAATCATGATCATTTCTTTAAGATCTTGGGTCTTCCCCAGAGCAGTCCATTTCTCCAAATAGGTTTCTAGTCTGGCAGAGAATTGGTGGTATGTCTCCCCAGACAACAGTTTGGCATTTCTAAATTTCTTACGATAAAATTCCCCATTTTTTTCGTACCTCAATAACAAAGCCTGCTTTAACATGTCATAATTGTCTTGGTCTTCCCTGTTCATTTTAGCAAATACTTCATAAGAAGTACCTCTCAGTCCCTGTGATAGCTTTAAACTCCACCTCTCTCTCTCTAACCCATATGTAGTAGCTAATAACTCAAAACGTCCTAGGTACCCCTCTATGTCATCGTCTTTTTCAACAAAATGGTCTAAATGAAACCCCATAGCTGAGTTTGAGGCTCCCAGACTAGGCGTAGCATCTGAGGCAAAAGGGCTGGCACCATTTTCAGGAGCCTGGCCTTGTAATTCCAGCTCCCTTAGTCGTAATTCGTGCTCCCTTTGCAACCTTCTATCTTCTGCCTCCCTTTCGGCAGTCAATCTTTTTTCTTCTGCCTCCCTTTCGGCAGTCAATCTTTTTTCTTCTGCCTCCCTTTCGGCCTTTTTATCTTCTGCCTCCCTTTGCTGTCGTTTTTCTTCTGCCTCAATCTGCAGCCTCTTAGTCTCAGCCTCTAACCTCTTCGCTTCAGCCAACCTTTCAGACTCTAATTTTCTTTCAGCCTCTTTTTCTACTCTCCTTTCTTCCCGTTCAATATATTTATCACATTCAGCCGTTACATATTGAATTAAAATCTGACCATCCATTCCCATCTCCTTTGCGGTCAGCACAGCAGCTGATCGGAATTTTGCTAGCTCCGCCATACTTTTTAGACAATATAATAATATACAAGATAAATCTCTAACCACTAAATTACTTCTAATTACTATAGTCTAAATAATTCTAATTAATTAATTAACCAATTACTTATTACTGGCTGTGAAGATTCACCAACTTTTATCTGCAGGGACACTTTTAATTTTAAAGGGAATTTTACAATTTTGTTCCCCTAATTTTATTTCTCCCACTAGGAGATCCTAATATTACTGTTGGGCTAATGATCCCGGAACAAAGAGACCCCAATATATGTAGTGGGTTTGATGGTATTGTATGGTGGTGATGGTACTACGTGTGATGCATGAGGTCAGCTGTGAAGGCTCCTGAGATAAATTGTAACTGAGAGTTGTCAGAAGGCCCTTCTCGCTACCACTACGACCTCACACTTATCTTTTTTTTTTTTTTTTCTAATGAATGTGACTACGTTAAGTGTCTAGGGTATTGATATGTAATGTGGTGTGATAGTTTATAGACACACACACAGATATTTAAGAAGTCTAATAATATTAACAAATGTTATAATACACTGAACTAACTCAAGTGTGTAAAATTTTTGATAGAATTTTTTTTTTTTCATTTATTTTGTTCTGGATCAAGTTTTATTTTGACCAGAACTTATAAAAGATTTAGAAATTATGAAAGAAATGCATGGAATATTACATAATAAATGCAAGAGTGTACATATGTATGTACTAGACTATTTAGTTTTATTAATGTTTATAGTAGTCATCTAATTGGGAGGATAGTTAATGGTTGTGCTGTTGGGGTGGCCTCATCACTCCAGTCTATATTGACTACACCTTGTCCAGAAATGGCAGGAATTTTATGGGATTGTTAGTAACTAAATGGAGTTGGTGAATTTCCAGCAGACCAGAGGCTCACTCAACTTTGAAGATGTAGCTCTGGTGCTGAGATCTGGTGGCCCCACCTCTCCGTGCTTGGGGGCAATAATAGTGGTCTGGTGGCCCCACCTCTCCGTGCTTGGGGGCAATAATAGTCTGCTCTGACACAACGTTACTGCACGGATCCACTCTGGTAAAATCACCAACTTAGTTGACACCGCCTTGGTGACAACTGAAACTCACAGCTCTGCAATCAAAGTATTGGCTATGTGTCAAAATTCCATTCTCTAACCATGTCTGGACACAACACTACACAACAACAACACCATATAGACAGGTCAGATCTCTCTGACCATACAGCACATTTTACCATGGTGGTTTCACATCAGATAGGTCCTCCCAGACTACAGATTCTGAAATATATTTATTAGTTTCCTGCCCTAAAATAGGATAGGTAATATGTTTCATTGTTCTCAACACTTGATCTGTCCTTCCTAACCCTTGCTGGAGTTTATGTATATTGTTTGTCCCTAGACCCTGAACTAGGGCGGGGGGTCTAGAGCAAATCCCTACTTGTTTGTAAGGCTAGATTTCGATATGGCAGTATCAAATCACTCGAAACATTAAACAATATTCAAAATATACAAAGAAATAATTTCAATCTTACCAGATTATGAATAAAGAACACAGAAATGCTAGCAAAACTCAGCTGAGCTGCTGGCTATAGTATGGCGTCCCTGAACTTATTTCAATTTATTTCATTTGGAAATCACCACACTTGAAATTTACTGTGTCTATCACTGAACAACTATTGAGGAATGGCCCCAAATGCGCGTCTGAGCGCCGATAATATGATTGTCTGTGGCCAATCACTGCCTTGGTTTTTTTTTTAATTCAAATTTCCTACACTAAAGTCATTTCAGTCATGCTTCAGTCAAGTATGGATTTTTATCTGTTAGTCTGTCCGTCTCTACTTGCGTTTTCACAAAAACGTACTTGTTTTTTGAACCAACCTATTCATCCCCTCTACAATTTTGCCTGAAAAGTTATTTTTAGCCACAGCTTCCACCAATTCCCCTTCTCTTTCATTCTAACTAGATTTGGACACTTGAGTCTTCAAGGTCGCGATTTTTGTGCAAATAGTGACCTGTTTGATTCAATGCAGTCTTTCGCTGTTGTGAACAACACAGTCTTTTGTCAATGTCTTCATTATTATCTATCCGTCTGTATAATTAAAAGCATATTATTTCACTGCTCAGAATGGGCCATCCGGCCAGCTAATTTTTATATTCCTAACATTAATATTAAGAAAAAGTTACTTTTTAAATTTTGTAATATTTCAAGCATCTGCGTTTAGCCGCTGAATTCAAATCAAAGGCTTGGTATCGCAAAAGCGTCCCTTTCCGTACCTCGTGTCAATTTGGGGACGTGAATTTTTACTTTCCCCCCCCCCCCCTCCCAATTGCGTCTCCTTAGCCTTGCTAGTCTCACGCAAGTTTTCAGTCATATTTTTTTCCTTTTGATCCGCCGTTCTCATCCCGTTCAAATGGTAACCGTTTTGACTTCCCGTCTAGCAAGTCAATTTTTATGGAGGGTGATGACCCGCGGTCAGGGCGATCATGTACTATCAGCAGCCTACGCATTATGTTTTTATCCTTACATGTTATCTTTGGAGGTATTTTAACGTTGTATCTCTGTTAATTTTACGACACATCTCCCCACTTGAAAACATGCCTACGGCAAGTTCCAAAACCAGCGATACACATAGGTAAAATTACTCCTCACGTCTGCCACTACTCTAATTTTGATCACAGGGGTGCCGACTGAGGAAATCTGCACCAACATTCAATTTGCCTGGGATATATTGGATACTAAACTGATAAGGTTGAAGCAATAAAGACCACCTCAGCAATCTTGCGTTTTCATGCTTAGCCTGAGATAAGAATACAAGAGGCTGATGGTCCGTCTCGACCACAAAAGTCCTACCATACAGATAGATTTGAAACTTCTTTATTGCCCAGATTAACGCTAAACATTCTTTTTCGCTTGTGGAGTATCCTTGTTCCGCCTTATTCAATTTGCGGCTTGCATAAGCGACTGGTTTCAGTTCCCCATCAGGTGAAGATGATCTTTGCAACAAAGCCCCTCCGAGTCCTACATTACTTGCATCGGTTCTTAAGACAAAGTCCTGTGTCAAATCAGGCAGTTTGAGAATAGGCTTGCTAGTGAGTTTTTCCTTTAACTCTTGGAACGCTAGTTCACATTGTGCAGTCCAAATAATTTTATCTGGAAGTCCCTTGCGAGTCAGATCAGTCAGAGGAGCACAAATAGCGTTAAAATTTTTGATGTATTTCTGATAAAATCCGCATAACGACACGAATGATCGCACGTCCTTTTTTTGTTTGTGGCCTAGGTGCTCTCTGCAGTTTTTCCAAATTCTTAGGATCAGGGGTCATATTACCCTGATATACAGTGTGCCCCAAGAATTCCAACTCTTTGCATCCAATACAACATTTTGTTGGCCTAGCAGTTAAGTTCGCCTCCCGAAGCCTATTAAATAACATTTCTAGAGCTTCAATGTGTTCTTCAAATGTCTCTGTGGCGACGAGAATATCATCCATGAAATTCGTGATACATGGGTTATTCAGGGGATCCAACAATTTGCGCATCATCCTTGAAAACACACTCGGAGCATTTTTCAGTCCGAATGGTAGCATATTGAATTCATAATGTCCATCCGAAGTGCTAAAAGCCAAATAAGGTCTCACTTCAGGCTTCACTGGGATCTGGTAATAGCCTTTACTAAGATCCACCTTTGAAAAGTATTTTGCCTTGTTCAGTCTGGCAAATAACTGTTTTGTGTCTGGTAATGGATCCACTTGTCCTTCTGTGACAGCATTCAGTTTCCTGTAATCTATGCACAGTCTGTGTTCCCCAGACGGTTTTCTCAACAAAACGACACTAGAACTAAAAGATGATTCACTGTGCGAAATAATCCCCTCCTTCAACAAATAATCTATTTCTTCCTTCAATGCCTTCTCCTTCGCGAACGGAATAGAATAGGCTCTCATACAGATTGGGTTTGAGTCTACCAGTTTCATGTCATACTGTAGCAAATTTGTATGGCCTGGTTTATCTGTTAATACATCTGTATGTTCCTCCAGAACCTGTTGAACTCTCTCCCTCTGATTTTTAGTCAGGTGCTTACTGACTTTTACCTGTGCTGCTGTTTCACAAGGATGTAATGGGTATTCATGTGAGGTGAGTGGTTCCTTTTGCATCTGAGTTGCAATAGCCAAGGTCAATAAGGGGGTGCTTTCCTGGAGTGGTCTGTCCAGATACTTCTTTAACAAGTTTACATGATAAACTTTCTCCTTCCCCTTTTTGTCAATTTTATAGTTTGTTCTAGACACCTTCTCTAGAACCATATATGGACCTTGCCAACCAATTTGTAATTTATTCTGGCTACCGGGTAGTAGAAGAAGCACCTTCTCTCCCACAGCTAGTTCTCGGTCCTTTGCCTTCCTATTAAAATATGCTGCATGTTTCTTCCTGGCTTGTTTCAAATTATCATTTGCCAGTTTCCATCCAGCTTTCAGACGAGTGGTCAGTTCGTTCACGTATTGATAAGATGAGGTAACAGGTTCTTCCGCCTTCTCATCCGTCCAGGTCCTTAATAAAGCTTCTAAAGGACCTTTTATTGGCCTCCCAAATAGCAGAGTTGCGGGAGCCATCCCGGTTGAACTATGTGGTACCTCCCGATACGCAAACAATGCGGCGGGCAGGAATTGATCCCACAGATCCGGTTTTTCGTGTGCCAGCTTTCTCAGGATAGAAATGAGAGTCCCGTTGAACCTCTCTACCTGGCCGTTCCCTTGTGGATGGTACGGACTACAATGAAAGTGTCTGGCTTGAAATAGTTTAAAAACCTCTTCCGTTAGTTTCCCCTTGAACTGAGATCCATTATCCGTCAAGATTTGATGCGGGAATCCTAATCGGGTAAATATTGTAAGTAGTGCCTCTGCTACATGTTTTGAATCAATTGATGGCAGGGCTACCGCCTCTCCCCACATAGAACAAGTGTCCACCAGAGTAAGGATGTAACTGTTCCTCCTCTTGGTCCGAGTGAGAGGTCCTACAATATCCACTGCAACCCTCTCAAAAGGTGTTCCCACTATGGGCATTTCCCCTAGAGTTGCAGGAGCAGTCCAGTGCTTTGGAGCTACCCTTTGACATTCTGGGCAGGATTTGACATATCTTTGTATATCCTCCGTTATCCCTGGCCAGAAGTAATGACAAGCTATACGCTGTCCTGTGGCGCTGATCCCCATGTGACCACTGAAGGGAATCGCATGCCCGAGTTCCATCACTTTATCTCTATATGAAGTGGGAAGAACCAGCTGGTTGTGACCATTTATTCCAGTTCCGGCCTTCCTGTATAATAGTTTGTTCTTCATGAAATATTCTCCCTTGCTCGGAGGTGTGTGGCATTTGGGCAATTTTTTAAAACATGGCTTGAGTGTCCTATCCTCAGCCTGCGCCTTCCTCATCTCCTCTGGATGAGCATTTATAGGTTCACCTTCTTCCTCCTTCTTCTGTGACCTGGTCTGCACTGTCGCCATGATCACAGGCCTCTCGGGATTCCCCAAGAAGACGTATCTACACCCCAATATCAGAGGGTAGATTGGTTCATCTATCACTGCTGCTCTGATTTCTCCTTCCACATAGCGAGTTTTCACCGTTATCCTTGCGATGGGAAGTGTCATGAGTGGTATGTCCTTGGTCGCCCCTTGTATTTCCACTGTTTCTGTGGTATACTGACTTGGGTCCACTAGGCTAGACTTCACAACTGAATCATAATCCAAACCTGTATCATAAAGGCACCTTATGGTGACCCCATTACAAATAACATCCTCACAAACTGGGGGGTGATAAGGTTCCTGTTGTCCATTAGGATTAACCTTTAATCTTTGCGTCCCCGACTTCATTGCAGCAATGTTTGAAGGTTTCCTTCTACAAAATTCGGTGTTATGGTTATCCTTCTTGCACCATTTACACCATCTTTTTCCTTGGTTCAACGGTTTTCTTTCATTGAACTTTTGGTCATTGAACTGTGAGTTCTGTCGCGATAGTCATTTCTTGGCCGCTCAAAGTTTGTCCTACCTTTATTTCCCTGCTCTCTATTATCAAATTTATTAAATTGCTGTGGAGCTTTAAAATTGTCTATGTGCTTCTTTTTAGCACCACTTACCTCTGCCTGGGCTGCCTGATACCTCTCAGCGACATTTAAAACCTCCCCCAACTTCTCTGCACCTTGTTCCATGAGAAATTTTCTCATGTCTGGAGCCATGGACTCTCTCAATTGCTCAATCATGATCATTTCTTTAAGATCTTGGGTCTTCCCCAGAGCAGTCCATTTCTCCAAATAGGTTTCTAGTCTGGCAGAGAATTGGTGGTATGTCTCCCCAGACAACAGTTTGGCATTTCTAAATTTCTTACGATAAAATTCCCCATTTTTTTCGTACCTCAATAACAAAGCCTGCTTTAACATGTCATAATTGTCTTGGTCTTCCCTGTTCATTTTAGCAAATACTTCATAAGAAGTACCTCTCAGTCCCTGTGATAGCTTTAAACTCCACCTCTCTCTCTCTAACCCATATGTAGTAGCTAATAACTCAAAACGTCCTAGGTACCCCTCTATGTCATCGTCTTTTTCAACAAAATGGTCTAAATGAAACCCCATAGCTGAGTTTGAGGCTCCCAGACTAGGCGTAGCATCTGAGGCAAAAGGGCTGGCACCATTTTCAGGAGCCTGGCCTTGTAATTCCAGCTCCCTTAGTCGTAATTCGTGCTCCCTTTGCAACCTTCTATCTTCTGCCTCCCTTTCGGCAGTCAATCTTTTTTTCTTCTGCCTCCCTTTCGGCAGTCAATCTTTTTTCTTCTGCCTCCCTTTCGGCCTTTTTATCTTCTGCCTCCCTTTGCTGTCGTTTTTCTTCTGCCTCAATCTGCAGCCTCTTAGTCTCAGCCTCTAACCTCTTCGCTTCAGCCAACCTTTCAGACTCTAATTTTCTTTCAGCCTCTTTTTCTACTCTCCTTTCTTCCCGTTCAATATATTTATCACATTTACATATTGAATTAAAATCTGACCATCCATTCCCATCTCCTTTGCGGTCAGCACAGCAGCTGATCGGAATTTTGCTAGCTCCGCCATACTTTTTAGACAATATAATAATATACAAGATAAATCTCTAACCACTAAATTACTTCTAATTACTATAGTCTAAATAATTCTAATTAATTAATTAACTAATTACTTATTACTGGCTGTGAAGATTCACCAACTTTTATCTGCAGGGACACTTTTAATTTTAAAGGGAATTTTACAATTTTGTTCCCCTAATTTTATTTCTCCCACTAGGAGATCCTAATATTACTGTTGGGCTAATGATCCCGGAACAAAGAGACCCCAATATATGTAGTGGGTTTGATGGTATTGTATGGTGGTGATGGTACTACGTGTGATGCATGAGGTCAGCTGTGAAGGCTCCTGAGATAAATTGTAACTGAGAGTTGTCAGAAGGCCCTTCTCGCTACCACTACGACCTCACACTTATCTTTTTTTTTTTCTAATGAATGTGACTACGTTAAGTGTCTAGGGTATTGATATGTAATGTGGTGTGATAGTTTATAGACACACACACAGATATTTAAGAAGTCTAATAATATTAACAAATGTTATAATACACTGAACTAACTCAAGTGTGTAAAATTTTTGATAGAAATTTTTTTTACATTTATTTTGTTCTGGATCAAGTTTTATTTTGACCAGAACTTATAAAAGATTTAGAAATTATGAAAGAAATGCATGGAATATTACATAATAAATGCAAGAGTGTACATATGTATGTACTAGACTATTTAGTTTTATTAATGTTTATAGTAGTCATCTAATTGGGAGGATAGTTAATGGTTGTGCTGTTGGGGTGGCCTCATCACTCCAGTCTATATTGACTACACCTTGTCCAGAAATGGCAGGAATTTTATGGGATTGTTAGTAACTAAATGGAGTTGGTGAATTTCCAGCAGACCAGAGGCTCACTCAACTTTGAAGATGTAGCTCTGGTGCTGAGATCTGGTGGCCCCACCTCTCCGTGCTTGGGGGCAATAATAGTGGTCTGGTGGCCCCACCTCTCCGTGCTTGGGGGCAATAATAGTCTGCTCTGACACAACGTTACTGCACGGATCCACTCTGGTAAAATCACCAACTTAGTTGACACCGCCTTGGTGACAACTGAAACTCACAGCTCTGCAATCAAAGTATTGGCTATGTGTCAAAATTCCATTCTCTAACCATGTCTGGACACAACACTACACAACAACAACACCATATAGACAGGTCAGATCTCTCTGACCATACAGCACATTTTACCATGGTGGTTTCACATCAGATAGGTCCTCCCAGACTACAGATTCTGAAATATATTTATTAGTTTCCTGCCCTAAAATAGGATAGGTAATATGTTTCATTGTTCTCAACACTTGATCTGTCCTTCCTAACCCTTGCTGGAGTTTATGTATATTGTTTGTCCCTAGACCCTGAACTAGGGCGGGGGGTCTAGAGCAAATCCCTACTTGTTTGTAAGGCTAGATTTCGATATGGCAGTATCAAATCACTCGAAACATTAAACAATATTCAAAATATACAAAGAAATAATTTCAATCTTACCAGATTATGAATAAAGAACACAGAAATGCTAGCAAAACTCAGCTGAGCTGCTGGCTATAGTATGGCGTCCCTGAACTTATTTCAATTTATTTCATTTGGAAATCACCACACTTGAAATTTACTGTGTCTATCACTGAACAACTATTGAGGAATGGCCCCAAATGCGCGTCTGAGCGCCGATAATATGATTGTCTGTGGCCAATCACTGCCTTGGTTTTTTTTTAATTCAAATTTCCTACACTAAAGTCATTTCAGTCATGCTTCAGTCAAGTATGGATTTTTATCTGTTAGTCTGTCCGTCTCTACTTGCGTTTTCACAAAAACGTACTTGTTTTTTGAACCAACCTATTCATCCCCTCTACAATTTTGCCTGAAAAGTTATTTTTAGCCACAGCTTCCACCAATTCCCCTTCTCTTTCATTCTAACTAGATTTGGACACTTGAGTCTTCAAGGTCGCGATTTTTGTGCAAATAGTGAGATGTTTGATTCAATGCAGTCTTTCGCTGTTGTGAACAACACAGTCTTTTGTCAATGTCTTCATTATTATCTATCCGTCTGTATAATTAAAAGCATATTATTTCACTGCTCAGAATGGGCCATCCGGCCAGCTAATTTTTATATTCCTAACATTAATATTAAGAAAAAGTTACTTTTTAAATTTTGTAATATTTCAAGCATCTGCGTTTAGCCGCTGAATTCAAATCAAAGGCTTGGTATCGCAAAAGCGTCCCTTTCCGTACCTCGTGTCAATTTGGGGACGTGAATTTTTACTTCCCTCCCTCCCCCCCCGGCCGGCCCCCCCCCACCCCCGCCCCCCCCTCTCCCAATTGCGTCTCCTTAGCCTTGCTAGTCTCACGCAAGTTTTCAGTCATATTTTTTTCCTTTTGATCCGCCGTTCTCATCCCGTTCAAATGGTAACCGTTTTGACTTCCCGTCTAGCAAGTCAATTTTTATGGAGGGTGATGACCCGCGGTCAGGGCGATCATGTACTAACACTACATCCTCTGTTCCCTAGTGATGTATTAATTGCTAGAATTTCTTCCTTTATGTCTGGCCGGCTACATTTACCTGGGTGTTCTAGTGCTTGTAGGGATGATAGTGAGTCTGTAAATATCGTAACAGCTTCTGGTGGGTTATCTTCGATTATTTCTAAACTTTTAAGAATTGCTACCATCTCTGCGGTAAAAATCGAAGTCCCTTCAGTTACACTGTAGCTCTTTTTTATTCCCCATTGTGGTATTACAACTCCGGCACCTAGTTGCCCACTATCACCCTTAGATCCATCAGTGTAGACGGCCAGACTTTGTTTAGTTAGTTGATCTATGAACTTTCTACTTATCATTTTGGCTTCCTTATCTTCTATGTTTTGTTTGATCTTGTCAGTAAGTGAGTAGTCTATGATTGGTGTTTTTAGTTCCCAGGGTGGTATTTTGCTTCTATATTTATTACTATTTTTAACTGTGTTTGATATTTCTTTGAGCTGCGTTAGATTTTCTATAGTTCTCCACCCTGTTAAATATCTATTTTTATTTAAGGTGACGTCCCATACACTTGGTTGGTTTTTGACAAATGCTTTATGTGCTGGGTGGGTCACTTCTTGTGCTACTTTACTCCAATAATTTAATCTTAGTTCTTTCCTTCTTAGACCAAGGGGTGGTATGCCAAGAGCTACTTCTAGCGCTTCTACTGGTATTGACATAAATGCACCTGCAATGGTTCTCATGGCTGCATTTTGAATCCTGTCCAGTTTTGCTTTGTTAGAAGCTGCTGCTGAGTCATAGACTATGCTGGCATAATCCAGTTTCCCCCTGATGAAAGACTTGTAGAACATAAGCATTATTTTATTGCTGGCCCCCCATCCATTACCTTTTACATTCCTTAGTATATTTAGGGGTCCCCTACAGCTTTCTACTAAATTGTCTATATGTTTATTATAATTTAGTTGTTTATCTAAAGTTATGCCCAGAAATCTTGTTGTTGAGAAGGCACATATTTTCTGTCCTTTAATGGTTTTATTGATTTTGTTATTTTTTTTTAAATTTCCTTTGCTGAAAATCATACTTACTGTTTTGTTTACATTAATTTGGAAGCCCCAACTTTTCATCCACTCTGAAACTTTGTCTATTTGTTTTTGAAGTTTTTGGTAAACGTGGTCCAAGTTTTTTCCAGATCGCCAAATGGCACAGTCATCTGCAAATTGTGATACTGCATTCTTTATGTCATTAAAGTCATCTGCTAAATCATTTACAGCAATAGTGAAAATTGAAGGAGAAATCACTGATCCTTGAGGAATCCCATTCTGTTGTTCATATATTTCTGACCTATCATTATTCACCTGTACAGCAAAATACCTGTCCTGTAAAATGTTTTCTAGATACCTATAGGTTTTACCAGTAATGCCAATCTTTTTCATTTTGTAAAGAGCTCCATCTCGCCAGCATTCATCATATGCCCTGGCTACATCTAGAAAGACTGCCACTGTTTTCTCTTTCCTCTTGAACCCTAGCTTTACATCATGTTCTAATCTTACAAGCTGGTCTACTGTACTTCTGTCTGCTCTAAACCCTGACTGGTTTGGGCTATATAACTGGTTTTTTTCTAGGTGGAATTTAACTCTTTTATTCACAACAGTTTCTAGTATTTTACCTAGTTGTGATGTTAAGGAGATAGGCCTATATGAACTTACATCATGGGCTTCCTTATTGGGTTTTAGGATGGGTACTATCATAGCTACTTTCCATGCTTTTGGTATCTTCGCACAGTGGGCTTTCCTAAGCTCCAGATTTTGTTATAGAGGGAAGTTATTTTGTTTATAGTTTGTTTTGGGTACTTTCTTAAGGATTTCATAACTAAGTATATCATGCCCTGAGGCAGTGTTAGATTTCTCATTTATTGCACTAGTTACCTCTTCCTCTGTTATATCAGCATCTAAATAGTTTGTTTCATCTATCTGGTCTGGTAGTTCTTTTGAAAACTGTATCCTAAGTCTTTCTCTTCTCTCATTTTCTTCCTGTCCAAGACTACTTTTTGCACTGACTTTATAGAAATACTCAGCTAGGGCATTAGCTTTTTCTTTATCTGTTTCTGCTCTCTTTGGTAGATTGATTGTTGGCATTATTGTTTTCTTATTGTTCCCTTTGATTGCCTTAAGCTTTTTCCATACTTCTTTAATTTGGGTGCTAGGTTTAAGTGACTGACAAAACTCCTTCCAGTTAGTTTCTTTAGCTTTAAAAATTATTCTGTTAGATTCATTCTAATAAGTTTATACTCATCATAGTTTTCTTCTGTTCTGTTATTTCTATATTTTTGTAAGGCCCTTTTTCTTCTCTCATGAATTTCTGCACAGCTTTTATTCCACCAGGCAACTGGTTCTTTATTCCACTGAGTTTTTCTTTTCTTATTAATGTTATTTATTGGTTTTAGGTGCTGTGGCATATTTTTATTTGGTATATATTTTATTGCTATTTTCAGAATTTCATTGGTCAGTGTTTCTGCCCACAAGTCAGTATCATCTGATTCCATGTCTTTATATTTCATCACCTCCAGCTCTGATTGGAAAGCTTCCCAGTTTGCTTTTTTATAGTTGAAGGTAGGTTTCTCTGGTTCTGGGTTTGGAATGACATTTTCATGCATGGTTATTATAATGGGCAGATGATCTGAGTTTGTGTCTTGTAACACTTCCCAATTTACATTCGCTAGGTTGTTAGTTGCTATGCTTATGTCTATTGCTGAGTCTGCCCTATTAGCTTGTGGATTAATTCTAGTTGCAGATCCATCATTTAGTATTAGTAGTTCATTGTTTTCTATGAAGTCAAGTAGGCATTTTCCTGCATTATCTGCATGTTGTCCACCCCAAGCATAATGATGGGAATTAAAATCGCCTACTATGATTGTTTTGGGGCCTAGTCTGGTGCTTATGGCTAGTATTTCTTCATCTTTAATTGTGCCATCTTTAGCATATACATTTAGAATTGTTAGATTGTTTGGTTCAGCTGCTATAGTAACCTGGATACCTTCTATATTGGTTGTATTAAATACTTCCCAGTCTATGATTTTACATTTTTCGCTAACTAAGACTGCGACACCACCTCCTCTACCTTCTTTCCTATCGTGTCTAAGTATCTTAAAGCCCTTACAACTATATCTACTATTTGGGTTTAAATGGGTCTCTTGAAGAGCATATATATCAGTAGTTAATCCTGTCTCTGATAGTAGGGGTGCAAAATTCTTTTTGATACCCCTACAATTCCACTGTATAATTCTAAGTCTTTCTAAATTGAATTTTAACATCATCTAGTATACCTTTTATTTTGGTTAGCTATCAAACTTGCTCTTATTCTGCATTTCCTGTACTTGTGGACCCATTGTCAATCAAGTTCTCAAGAAAATCCTTATTTATATTTGTCATTTTATCCCTAACTTTTTCCGCTAAGTGTGGTAAAAGTGTCTCAAATTGTTCTTTGATAGTTTCTTTGATAGTTTCTTCTAGGTAGCTTTTGTTTTCCTGTTGCCTTTTGTTCTTTTTGACCACTTTCCTATTTTCATCCAATGCTACATTCCCTTCTCTTCCTATGTTAATCTCCTGTCTTTCACTTTCCATTCTTTTTAGTATTATTTCACTTCCTTCTTTTAGTTCAGACAGTTTGACTAGTATTATTTCATTTTCTTCTTTCAGTACAGTCAGTTTAGCTATATCCTGGGAAATTTGGTGCTGTATGGCTTTCACTTCTTGAAGCACTGCCTCTGCACTTTTCAGTGCACTTGTGTCGTTCGAGGATGTAGTTGAATCATCTGACTGGTTTTTTGGTACTATTTTATTACTTTCTAACTTGTTCTTACTTTCTTTTGCCCTCTTCTTGCACACTCTTAATTTCTGTTATAACTTTATTGCTCGTGTAAGTAGGCTATCATTTTCGTTTAATTCTTTAATGACCGTTTTGAAAGGGGTTTGGGTTGTTATAGCTTCCCTCAGTGCTTTTTTGGTCTGCTGATATACTGGGCAGCCCTGGAATCTGGCGTTATGATTTCCTTTGCAATTAATGCATTTTCTGTTTGCGTTTTCCTTTTTATAGTCAGTATCTGACTTTGCCTTTTCGCATTGTGTGAAAGGGTGTGCCCCCGCACAAAACCTACATACTGCCTTCCCCCTGCAAGTGTGGCGACCATGGCCAAACTTCATGCAGTTGGAGCACTGCAACACTGGGGGAATGAAGGCTTCTGTGTTTTTTTGTGTTTTCCCAAATAGTACCGTCTTGGGAGGTTCCCCACCTTCTGTTGTTATCACTACCACTGGGGTTACGATACTCCCTTTCACTTTTATTCGTTCTATGTGCACCAGCTTTAACTCTGGGTTCTGTTTGGTCAGGTTCTTTAGAACGTCCTCATCTGAAAGGGCTGGGTTTACCCCTTTAACAACACATTTTCTAGTTTCTTTTGCAATGTCTATCGTACAGTCCTACATTCAGTACAGATCTTATTCTTTACCTTGCTGAATTGGTCCTCAATCATAATTCTTTTCAGTTTAATAGCCAATTTGTTAACCAAATCAGTGACATTGCTATGGCCACAAAAACACGAGCCTGAGTTACATTTGCCTGTTTATCGACCACTTTGAATTTTGGGTTTTTCAAAGCTAGGATAGTGTAACCGTAACCAAACAGAAGTAATGGGGGTAAAAGATAAATGAAGAGAGGATTTACATCCCTTACTAATTTTGGGAAAATTTATATCATGAGTTATGTCCCGTAAATAGCCTGCCCTTAATGATTTTCAGCGGCGTATGGAATTTTCTAGTAGAATCCCTGTGATTACAGCGCAAAATAGCGAGAGAAAAAAGGTTCAGGTGTTTTGCGAGCAGTCATTACTGAGTAGTCATGGAGTTCAGATCGTGAAAAGAGAATTGTTAAGCACTCTGTAAGTTTGTCACCCAGCCTACAAGATACTATGAGTCTGTGGAAAACAGATTGTACAAACTAACACTAATTCCAGACTTAAGGGTCTTTTATATTTGGACATGCGCCCTAATATAACCGAAAAAAAGATTGTACAAACCAGTTCGTAAGAAATGAATGAAGACACGAGATTAGAGAAGAGATGAAGAGTTTTATTTATGAAAGAATTGTGTAGTGTTTATTTCTTGAAGACATTTTCCAGTATATCAAGATATGTAGATCTTTGATTAATAAACAGTCGAGAATCGTTTCCAGTGACAATGACAGGATATCACAACAACTAAAAATGTCAAGTAACAAAGACATTTAAGAGAATCATCAAGAGTAGGCAAGTCTTGGGACATTACGACCCCCTAGCGGTTAAGCTAGCAGAACTCTTAACCAAGCAAAAACAAGATTAACATTTTGTACAAGATTACATCTTACAGCGTTAGAACGAACAAGAACATGGCAAGACATACAGTGAGAGGAAATATTATAACAAAGATAAAAATATCTATGACCAGTTGTCGTGAAATATTCTAATCCACATATATAAATTATCAGGTAAATGTAAAGCCTAACAAATAACTTCAATAAAAGGAAAGAAGAATGGTAAAGAACAGTGCTGTCACAATGACTGTACTCGAAATCCCCCTTGTTTTCTACTTCGTCTGCAAATTGTAACGTTTCACGTTGATAGTAAAGGCCTACTGCATCATTACACGCTTGCTTCAATAAAACGTGTACTGCCTTTCTAAGAAAAACCTTGAGATACGCAAGCTGATTAATGACCTAAATTAATACTAGCATTAATTACACTACGTTACCATAAACGAACGGACAGATGGACTTAGGATAGAAAGAAGGGAGGGCTGATCGGAGGAACGCAGGCAATACTACCACAGTCGCGCGATACACAATTGCTGCCATCACGCGTGTAAGGCCACATGCACTAGCTTTTTTCAAATCGACAGTGATAAAAAAACACTACCCATACCAGAGTTAGGTTTTAAAATCCTGAAAAACGCTTATTAGGAAATATGACATTATACTGGTTTACGTTTGAAAACATTACAGTACCCAGACACCACATCGTTTTCGAAGTAAACAGGAGGTAGAAGAAAGTGCATATTTTGAACGCAGCCACTTGGCTCCTTTAAATTTATATATTTGGGTTCCTTAGGACTTGCCGACAAAAAATATGTTAAACGTTACGCAAATAGTCTAGGAATTACCAAATTATAGCCAAAAGAAATAGTGAGGGATGTCAGACAACACCCATATCAGAATCGCTCAGTGACAGATTTTCAACACACCATTATACGGGAAATAGGCTGACATGTTACCTCCTATTTGATTGGCGGAAAATAAATGTAAGGCTAAACACGATTAGTCGGACTATAAATACTACTTCTTTGTTGTTAGGGGAAACGTGAGTAGGAGTACTTTTTTTTGAAAAGCTGTGTAAACATGGCATGATTGGTTAGACCTGCCAATATAGTCAATTAGAGGCGTCAGGTCAACACCACATTTGCAAATAAACTTACTACAGAACCAGTGCGTTGAGCGCCAGTGCATATTTTTCTAAATAAAAGCCTGGGACATGGGCAGATCGAAATTGTGCTATATTCAGTGCCGGTCAACGTAATTCTGTATTATTTCCATGAATTGTGGTAAGCTTGAAATATTTGATATCTTTTAATGAAAATTGAATGTAAATTGATAATTTATGTCTGTATATATGTGTGGTTCAGTAGCGAACATGAGGTAAAGCCTATATAATGCTCCAGCCTGAACAGAAGGTGTCGGAGGAAAGTAAAACTACATGGAATTGCCAAACAGTACACTGACACCTATATTATTGACTAGAAATAAATAATGCTGGAATTGCAGAGGCATAATAACCATTAGGGAGGAATATACTGGTGAAAATTGTTTCAGATGAAGATAGCAGTTGGCCTACCGCTCTGAACTCAGTGTTTGTTATGTATTGTGCTCAGTGTAGAAATAGAGTATAAATTAGTTATGAAGTAGGAGGTACAACCTTCTTGTTTCAGGGACCGTGGTCCAAAAGTTATTGAAGCAGCACCTGGTCAGAGCTTTGCTGAATCCAGAGGCGGACAGCATACTCCTTGGTCCATATAGCAAACAGTGAGGTGTCTCCAGAACACAGGGGAGCAATCGAGCAGAAGAGTCTTTTCCTGCCGACATCACGAAAGATAAGACTATGTGGCCAGCGGAGCTCAACGTTATGTAACCCCATCTTAAACTGACATTGTAAAAAGAATAAGAGGGGAAATTAATTGTTTTAATGCCAGGAACTGAGAACATCTCCAATACTAGTTCCAACAGAAACAAACACTTGAAGTCATGATGACAAATACCAACATAGCTTGAAATACAAAACCAGTATTACCTCATTTTACTACTACACAACTGACACACATAGGATAATGTTAATAAAATATGTCACTACAAGATTCAGATTGATAAATTCTGTACATATAACTTGTAATTAAACTTGATTGTGATTCCTGGTTCACTTTGTATTTGAATCAGGACACATATATATCAGTGACAATAATTAATACATATTTATATTTGAAAATTTACCAGTGCCTCATTTAAGAATAGTCTTATAGAGTGTTAAATGTGTGTGAGTGTCACAGTGTTGTCACGTGTGGTGGAATAAATTAAATTGTTTATCTGTCTGTTGTTGTTGTGACTTACACTTCATCATATACATACCCTAGACATTCAACGTAGTCATCACAATATTCCAGAATAATTCTGACTGAGGTATAAATATGTGGTAGCAAGTAAGGTCATCTGTAATACACTACCCTTATTAGATACAGATACCTTCACAGCTGATCTCAGTCAGTACACTAAGTCCCCTATAAATATTTATAATATCCCACTTTACCACATATATTGGGGGCTCGCTCCAGGGATATTGAACTTTCTCCTGTTATAGATTTTGGGAATAATAAGAATAAAAAGGTATCCTTGGGTGGAAATAAATAAGGTTGAGCTCTCAGTGCCTGTAGTGTCCTTAGATAATTATTGATAGATTGAATTGTTACATTTACATGTTAGACAATGGCCGACTTGGCAAAATTTCGATCTGCTGCTGTACAGACTGCGAAAGAGTTAGGAATGGACGGGCAAATTATGATTTCTTATGTCACTGCTGAATGTGACAAATATATTGAACGGGAAGAAAGAAGATTAGAAAAAGAGGCCGAAAGAAAGTTAGAGGCTGAAAAGGAAATTAAGAAGATACAATTTGAGGCTGAGACTAAGAGGCTGCAATTTGAGGCTGAGTCTAAGGCTAAGAGGTTGCAGATTGAGGCTGAGGCTAACAGGGTGCAGATTGAGGCTGACAAAGAGGCAAAAGCATTGGAAGCCGAGGAAAGAAGACAGGCTGCAGAAAGAGAAGAGAAGAAATTGGCTGCAGAAAGGGAAGCCGAGGAAAGAAGATTGACTGCAGAGAGGGAAGCAGAAAAGGAGGAGAAAAGATTACAAAGGGAACATGAGTTACGACTAAGGGAGTTTGAGTTTCAAGGCCATGCTCCTGAAAATGGTGCCAGTCCCTTTGCCTCTGATGCCACTGCTAGCCAGGGAGCCTCAACCTCAGCTATGAATTTTCATTTAGATCATTTTGTTGAGAAAGACGATGATATTGAGAGCTATCTAAATAGATATGAACTATTAGCTACCACATATGGGTTAGAGAGAGAAAGGTGGAGCTTAAAGTTATCTCAAGGTCTTCGTGGGGCAGCTTATGAAGTTTTTGCCAAAATGAGCAGAGGTGATCAGGAAAATTATGACATGCTAAAGCAGGCTCTTTTGTTAAGATATGAAAAGAACGCAGAATTTTATAGAAAAAAATTTAGGAATGCTAAACTACTGTCAGGTGAAACCTACCACCAGTTCTCTGCACGAATAGAGACATACTTGGAGAAATGGACTTCTCTGGGGAAAACCCAAGATCTTAAGGAAATGGTCCTTATAGAACAACTAAGAGAGTCCATGGCTCCAGACCTGAGAAAGTTTCTCATGGAACAAGGTGCAGAGAGGCTGGGTGAGTTGCTAAATGTTGCTGAAAGGTATCAAGCAGCTCAGGCAGAGGTATCAGGTAACAAAAAGAAACAGTTGGAAAATTTTAGGGCACCACAGAACTTTAATAAATTTGATCCTAGGGATCAAAACAAAGGTAAGCACCAGTTTGATAGGCCACGGTATGACAATAAAAATAAAACCCCACAATTCGATGAAAGGAAATATGATGAAAGAAAATCTTTCAACCAAGGGAAAAGGTGGTGTAAAAATTGTCAGATGGACAATCATGACACTGACCGTTGCAGAAGGAAACCTGTGTATATGGCCACCCTTCAGGTCAGGTCGACCTCAAGACAGGAGGAGGATATTATGTTGGATACCACTCCAGAAGAGATGAGGAAGGCACAGGCTGGGGATAAGACCCTCAAGCCTTGTTTTAGGAAATTGTCAACTTGTCATACAACTCCAGGCAAGGGAGATTTTTACATGAAAAACAAGTTGATGTATATGAAGACTGGAGCTAGATCAAAAGGTCAGGACAGCTGGTACTTCCTAAAAGATACAGGACAGAATTAATAAGGAGCGTACATGTGAAACAAGATGAGACCATGAAAAAATAGGCACCATCATCCAAAAGGTGGCTCACAATTATTATTGGCCCAAGGCAAGATGGGACATTGAGAATTTTGTAGAAAGGTGTAGCATAGCACATGCGGGAACACCCACAAGTGGGAACATGGATCAGGACCTGGACACGCCACGGGGCAACATTAGGCCTGACAATAAAAAGGAATATAAATTTGATAAAGTGGACCTAATGAAATGGGAAGCCCCTTTTCACGGACAAGCTTCACTTAACTGTTTTACAATGGCCACTATGCGGAGAGTGCAAAAAGATGTCTTACCCCAGGATAAGCCAAAAATCCCTCAATCGGACTTAAACAAACTAGAGGAAGAAGAGGTAGAGAGGAAATCTCCCATCAAGAATTTTAAGTGGGGAGACAGCCCCAAGAGAAAAATTGGTAGCGGTCGTTTTATGCATGATAATTCTGGGAAGAAAAATCATCACTATAGCGCTTCGAGTGGAAGAGACCATACCGGTGCATGGACAAATAGGTCCACACAATTAAAGGTCCATATGTAGCGCTGTTAAGAACGTGGACTGATGAAAAGGCAGAGGAAAATATTACATCCTCATACCAATATGTGAATGAGCTGACCACTCGTTTAAAAACTGGCTGGAAACTTGCCAATGAAAATTTGAAACAAGCCAGGAAGAAACATGTTGCCTATTATAACAGGAAAGCTAAAGACAGAGATTTGGCTATGGGAGAGAAGGTACTGCTTCTTCTACCCGGTAGTCAGAATAAGTTACAGATTGGATGGCAAGGTCCATATACAGTTCTAGAGAAGGTGTCTAGAACCAATTATAAGATAGATAAGAGGGGAAAGAAAAAATCTATCATGTGAATCTCCTGAAGAAATATTTGGAAAGAGAACATCAGGAAGAGACACACTTGTTGACCTTGTCCATTGCCATGGAGATGAAAAAGGAACCACTTTCATCATTTGAATATCCATTACACCCCTGTGAGACAGCGGCACAGGTGAAAATCAGTACACATTTAACGGAAACTCAGAAAGAGAGAGTACAACAGGTTCTAGATAATCATGCAGAGGTGTTAACAGACCGACCCGGACATACAAACTTATTGGAATATGATATGAAGCTGATAGACCCCACACCTGTCTGTATGAAACCATATTCGATTCCTTTTGCTAAGGAGAAAGCTTTGAAGGAAGAGATAGACTATTTGTTGAAGGAAGGAATTATTTCGCACAGTGAATCTTCATATAGTTCCGGTGTTGTACTCTTAAGGAAGCCCTCTGGAGAACATAGACTCTGTATAGATTACAGGAGACTGAATGCTATTACAGAAGGACAGGTGGATCCATTGCCGGATACAAATCAGTTGTTTGCCAGGCTAAATAAAGCTAAATATTTCTCAAGGGTGGATCTGAGTAAAGGATACTAGCAGATTCCAGTAAAACCTGAGATCAAACAAAATTGTTGGATGTAAACATTTCGGAGGAACGTAATGAATCCCTGAGTTGCCTCTTTGATTGAGGATATTCCGAATGTTTCATACAGGCTAATAAGAAGAGTATGGGATCCCCTACGAAAACTCTGCTATCACCAAGTATATGTTATCTCCTCATAACGTACTTTTTGAGGAAAATCTAATGTTCTCTGGACATGTCATTGCGCAGACTCAGAGAAGAGAAATGGTGAATACGGGTTGTGAAGCAGCATTAAGACAAGCAGTCACACTTGCGGCTGTTCAGTAACATAACCGAAAAATATTATTGGTTGTAGAGGTCTGAGGCTGATTTCAAGAGTAGTGCCTACTCTGAATGGACCCAACTACATAAAACCATGATAGCACAACAGCAGAGTAAAGTCAAGTTGACTTACATTTATCTATGTGTATATAGAATAAAGGACTGACATAAGATGTCTGTTTTAAGAGGGGAGATGTCGTGAAATATTCTAATCCACATATATAAATTATCAGGTAAATGTAAAGCCTAACAAATAACTTCAATAAAAGGAAAGAAGAATGGTAAAGAACAGTGCTGTCACAATGACTGTACTCGAAATCCCCCTTGTTTTCTACTTCGTCTGCAAATTGTAACGTTTCACGTTGATAGTAAAGGCCTACTGCATCATTACACGCTTGCTTCAATAAAACGTGTACTGCCTTTCTAAGAAAAACCTTGAGATACGCAAGCTGATTAATGACCTAAATTAATACTAGCATTAATTACACTACGTTACCATAAACGAACGGACAGATGGACTTAGGATAGAAAGAAGGGAGGGCTGATCGGAGGAACGCAGGCAATACTACCACAGTCGCGCGATACACAATTGCTGCCATCACGCGTGTAAGGCCACATGCACTAGCTTTTTTCAAATCGACAGTGATAAAAAACACTACCCATACCAGAGTTAGGTTTTAAAATCCTGAAAAACGCTTATTAGGAAATATGACATTATACTGGTTTACGTTTGAAAACATTACAGTACCCAGACACCACATCGTTTTCGAAGTAAACAGGAGGTAGAAGAAAGTGCATATTTTGAACGCAGCCACTTGGCTCCTTTAAATTTATATATTTGGGTTCCTTAGGACTTGCCGACAAAAAATATGTTAAACGTTACGCAAATAGTCTAGGAATTACCAAATTATAGCCAAAAGAAATAGTGAGGGATGTCAGACAACACCCATATCAGAATCGCTCAGTGACAGATTTTCAACACACCATTATACGGGAAATAGGCTGACATGTTACCTCCTATTTGATTGGCGGAAAATAAATGTAAGGCTAAACACGATTAGTCGGACTATAAATACTACTTCTTTGTTGTTAGGGGAAACGTGAGTAGGAGTACTTTTTTTTTGAAAAGCTGTGTAAACATGGCATGATTGGTTAGACCTGCCAATATAGTCAATTAGAGGCGTCAGGTCAACACCACATTTGCAAATAAACTTACTACAAAACCAGTGCGTTGAGCGCTAGTGCATATTTTTCTAAATAAAAGCCTGGGACATCGGCAGATCGAAATTGTGCTATATTCAGTGCCGGTCAACGTAATTCTGTATTATTTCCATGAATTGTGGTAAGCTTGAAATATTTGATATCTTTTAATGAAAATTGAATGTAAATTGATAATTTATGTCTGTATATATGTGTGGTTCAGTAGCGAACATGAGGTAAAGCCTATATAATGCTCCAGCCTGAACAGAAGGTGTCGGAGGAAAGTAAAACTACATGGAATTGCCAAACAGTACACTGACACCTATATTATTGACTAGAAAGAAATAATGCTGGAATTGCAGAGGCATAATAACCATTAGGGAGGAATATACTGGTGAAAATTGTTTCAGATGAAGATAGCAGTTGGCCTACCGCTCTGAACTCAGTGTTTGTTATGTATTGTGCTCAGTGTAGAAATAGAGTATAAATTAGTTCTGAAGTAGGAGGTACAACCTTCTTGTTTCAGGGACCGTGGTCCAAAAGTTATTGAAGCAGCACCTGGTCAGAGCTTTGCTGAATCCAGAGGCGGACAGCATACTCCTTGGTCCATATAGCAAACAGTGAGGTGTCTCCAGAACACAGGGGAGCAATCGAGCAGAGGAGTCTTTTCCTGCCGACATCACGAAAGATAAGACTATGTGGCCAGCGGAGCTCAACGTTATGTAACCCCATCTTAAACTGACATTGTAAAAAAAAATAAGAGGGGAAATTAATTGTTTTAATGCCAGGAACTGAGAACATCTCTAATACTAGTTCCAACAGAAACAAACACTTGAAGTCATGATGACAAATACCAACATAGCTTGAAATACAAAACCAGTATTACCTCATTTTACTACTACACAACTGACACACATAGGATAATGTTAATAAAATATGTCACTACAAGATTCAGATTGATAAATTCTGTACATATAACTTGTAATTAAACTTGATTGTGATTCCTGGTTCACTTTGTATTTGAATCAGGACACATATATATCAGTGACAGTAATTAATACATATTTATATTTGAAAATTTACCAGTGCCTCATTTAAGAATAGTCTTATAGAGTGTTAAATGTGTGTGAGTGTCACAGTGTTGTCACGTGTGGTGGAATAAATTAAATTGTTTATCTGTCTGTTGTTGTTGTGACTTACACTTCATCATATACATACCCTAGACATTCAACGTAGTCATCACAATATTCCAGAATAATTCTGACTGAGGTATAAATATGTGGTAGCAAGTAAGGTCATCTGTAATACACTACCGTTATTAGATACAGATACCTTCACAGCTGATCTCAGTCAGTACACTAAGTCCCCTATAAATATTTATAATATCCCACTTTACCACACCAGTGCGGTAGTTCTTAAAGTGGGACATGTCATAAGATGTGAATGACTTTGTAATGAAACAAGCAAGTGTAATTTTTGAATAGCTTGCAACGAGAGAGAGACAGACAGACAGACAGAGAGAGAGAGAGAGAGAGAGAGAGAGAGAGAGAGAGAGAGAGAGACTTTTTTGTATGTGAAAATTCTTCTGATGACATGTCTCTGAATACGTTGAGTCATTAAATCGTGGAAACAGAACAGCATTTCGCCACGTTCCTTATCTACATGTCAAAGTCGTACAGTTGATGGTGAGTCATTGGTAGAGTTATCAAAAATAACTGAGAGCTAACATTAACAAGGACAGAGATCGAATCTACCACTATACTATCATCAACTAGATTGTTGCTTTGTAGCATCCATGGGTTGCCTCCGCTTAGCTCTGCAGTTGTGGTCCAGCAGTTGCCAAAACTCAAGAGTAACTAATGTAGGTCTTCAAATGTGTCTGCCTTCGCACAAGATTACTCTTGGCAGTGTTGTAGATAAAAGGATAATGATGCTCCTACCTCAATGAAGTGCCCACAAGATATTCAGAAAGCGAGAACAATGCTGCCTGAGGATGAGCAAATAATAATTTTAGTATCTGCCGTCAACTTTTGTGAAGGATAGGGTTATCGTATAATTTGTAAGCTCGTTCAAGCCCTCAGGTGAGTTAATTCAGTGAATTTCATCTTATTATTATAAATAGCTATGTGTAAGTGTATTTAAGGCATGGACGGCAGTGAAAACTGGATTTTACGTCCACAATATCGATTTTTTACGTTTGAGCTTATTTTATTAAATAATCATCGAGGAATAGATTGAGTAAGGTTTTATGACATAAAAAATGCATTATATGTCAAAAAGCATATTTTCGGCACTACCATCATGCTATGATTTTCAAATTTGTGCCGAAAATGCACGATTTCTCTCTCAAGAATACTTAGTTACGCTGAGCGCATCGCGAAGTATTTGGTATCGCCGAAAAGGGAATTTCTTTGTCTCTCGGATTAGGATTGTAGCTAATTCGAAACCTTTATTTCACATACCTCTGTGTGATTTGGCATTCAAAATTGTCCATCGTTTTACGCTAACTTCCTTATAAGGAGAGGTCACGCAGTGACCCCATTCTCTCAGTCAAAGCTCATTCATGAGGGATTGGTGTTTATCTTTCTGATTGGTCGTAACAGCACGTAGCTTTGTCTGCACATATCCGGAACATAACGACAGGTACTTCCAACCGTAAACAAATAACTCATTGAACGTGGTACAAAGAACGAGATGTTTTTCTTGATTACAGTCTAAATCTCATTAAATTATATTCTTTTACTTCAAAATGAGAAGAAAAGGTAAGAAAATAAAGCAACTTTCTGCCGTTAGAGCACGTCGAAAGTGTGTAATGTCCAGCAATGTTACAACCGAATCAGCGGTGAATGATAACCAACCTGATGTAGGCTTATAATCAACTATGTATGCATACCAGTATCCAGTAGGCCTATAGTTCAAATTGCTGATCCAATAGTGCCTTACATCGCTGGCCCATGTCGATCTGATATAAAAATGAATTTGAGCGAGAGCTAGAATGGTGTTTCTCATAACACTGTCTGTGCTAAACCTACGTACAGAAATATGCAGATCAAATTTTTGATCATTTGAATACCATGCACAACTCTACAGTATTTTAACGTGCCGTCAGCATCGTCTGGGAAGAACATACTAAGAGTCAGCATCGTACAATTAATAAAAAAAAGAAGTCGTTGACATCGCTGTCAGCTTTGCTGCAACATGGCTATCTAGAGGTTATAAGTCACTGATAGGTGTTGGCAGTGTTATCAACATCTTGACTGGCATGGTCATCGATATGCACGTTATGTCTTCCTTCTGTTACACCTGCGAGAATACTGGACAGTAGCAAGTGAAAAACCAGCCTAACAAATTAGAACAATGGAAAGCAGAGCATTAGAAGGACTGCTGCTGTAATTACAAAGGGTCAGCCGGAATGATGGAAGTAAAAGCCTGTGAGGTTTTCTGGCTTCGTTCAGTGGTAAATCACAAGCTACGCTACACTGTTTTGCTATCAGATGGCGATTCCAAGGCCTACATCAGACTCTGCGACATCAAACCGTATGGTCCAGAAGTTGACATAACCACAGAAGAGTGCGTCAACCATGTCGCAAAGCAATTAGGCACTGCACTGGGGACACTCCTTACTGACTGCAGGAAACAAAAAGTCACTCTTGGGGGAAATGGCCATGGTCGTCTGACCCAAAATGCCATAAGAAAACTGTGTATTTACTACACCAGGGCCATCCGCCAGCATATTACACCTCCAGAGGTGAAACAAGCCATCATGGCTTCTGTCTACCATGGGTATTCGACAAACGACAAACTCCAACATAATTTTTTGTCCGCCAGGCAAAAACCCCTGGTGTTTCTATCAGGCTTCCATGGCCAAAGGAGAAGCTGCCGGACACCACGAGACCCAAGTTCATGCTCTGCTAGACTACAACCTGCTCCATAAGCACTTACCCCTTTTATGAGCATCTTACTGATCAGCATCTGCTCAAGCGGTGTGAGCTAGGTGCAACTCAAAATGCAAATGATAGCCTCCACAATGTTACATGGAGTAGTTGCAGCAAGCGGACATTTGTGTCATTAAAAAAAGTCAAATTCAGTGTCCTTGTGGCTATTGGAGAGTTCAACTTTGGTCCATCAGCCAGTGCAGAAATAAAATAGCTGTATGGCTAAGCATCTGGAACAAACTCGAAACGCCTTGGACAGGTGCGATTAAGGAAACGACTGGCTAACAGCCACAAATATGCGGCTGACAAACTTGTAAAAAGAAGAATTATTAGGCAAGACAAAGGCAAGAGGAGGAGTTGCAGGAAGATGAAGAAGGTGCAGCATACAGTGCTGGAGAATTTCAGGGACATTTGCCCCCCCCCCCCCCTCCCCCCAGAATGGAGTACATTGGACAAGACAAGCCACTCGGTGAGTAAAAAGCATTTTTCTTAAAATTAATATTTTATTGTAAAAAAATTTTAAAACTAACACCCTATCTAACAGATTAGTCTGAAATTTGACACGCATGTTGTACACATATATATCTTTAAATTGTCACATGTTTTTTTTTTATATTTTGGTAATTTGCTTTGATATATTTTGTTATTTTTTTTTTCATACAAATATAGTGCATTTGTTTTAAAAATCATTAAAAATAGAATTTTAAACTTATCAAAAAAAGCATGTGTAAAATTGTTTTAATTGTCAGTGTTGCTGTCATCTTTGACGGAGTTTCAAACGTCGATTTATTGGTTGTATGTTTTTCACTCTGGTCAAGGTTAGGGAACTATGTCTTAACTTTGCTGTGTCAGGTTGATTAGGGGTTATCTCCCTTTTTGGTTCATTCATTGGGTTTGCCCTTGTTTGAGAATAGGGTCAAAGGTAAACGGTTCTGGGCTATGTGCCATGCGCAGTTGGAGAGCGCAAAATTAGACTTCCGTGAGGTAGAGATGCGAACTGGCTTCTGTAGGACGTGAATGTCCGTTGTTTCCTGGGGAAGGAAAATCTTCGAAGTGACTGCGTTGGCAGTTTTCCCCAGTGATTTACTGTACGTCAGGAATGACGACAGTGTTATTTCTTATGTTCTGAGGATTCGTTTCAAGGTAACACCGACTTTATCATTACTACGCATTCGGTTGCAGAATTTGTTAAAGGCTTACCTAGCCTGTGAGAACAGCTCACAGTTCCTGTAATGCAGAACTTATATTTTGTGCTCAAGGTAGCTATTTAAGACTATTCGTCTTCATATGATCAGAAGTCCAGTGACGAAGTTATATATGGTGGAAACCGCAGGTTGGCGGTATATTTATACAAACATTATAGCTGGGTTTATGCAACCTGCTTATGAAGAGTACACAGCTGACGTCATATCGAGGCCTGTGTAATGGCCACTATTCTACCGCATGTAAAGATGTAACTGGCGTGTTATGCCAAGTTGAACGACGGCCCTGGTAATAGGATTACATGAGTTAAGGGCTCGTCTTTTGTATGACGGAGTTATTAAGGTATCTGACGCGTTCAGTCAGGGATACCAAAGCGGCCATATGAACTGTACGTTAAAGGACATACCACTATTGACCATGCCCACATATTTGAATGTTGACCAGCTTTAGAATGCCTGATATGTACCAAGCCATTTCAATTAACATGATCCTGTTTACATTGACTGTTCCTGTGTGATACTACTGTTAGTGCTGTGAATAAATGTATGAACTGTTACCAGTAGTTGCAACCATCATTGGCTTCTGTACGAGTGTGACTGGGTACATTGTATACTATATATGATCCTAAACGCATTCGCGTCTGCACACACCCATGTCTCACATCATCATTGTACAAGAACTATGTATGCTGTCAGCGTGAGTGACCCAGATCTTCACCGCACCAGTACACTGTTCAGGTGACATCTACACGCATACCTGGCCAACTACACATCAACATTTGCATCACGTATAAAAAAACCAACTAACAGTCAGTCACAACATGTATGTGCAATTTGATAAAGTTTGGTCAATGGGAAACATGATTTTGCTCTTGAAAATTGGTGAAAAATCCAATGTGGCGGATGTTTTTTGGTTACCATTGTAACCACATGTCTTTTAACAAAATAAACTGTAGAATTTGGTTCATGGACGTACATTGTGTCTATTGAGAACATAAAAAGTTTGAAAATGTTATTATACAAAAGTAATTTTCACTGTAGTGCATGCCGTTAAGAAACTGTCTGAGACATACGGTTGTAGTACGATTGTAGTACATTCAAAATGATTAAATGAACTTTAGATTTGTCTTTATACAAGTAACAACTTAATAATCAATTATGTTTTAACAGTTATGTCACAGAGAGTTTTATGATCAATAAATTTTCTATATTCTCCTCTGTTTTCTACCCGTGTCCTCTATTTTATTATCGCTCTTTATCCTTTTCCTGTATTTTTTGCATTCGTTCGTTTACGAAAAATAATTTCTTTCCCATTCTCACTTTACCGTTTTTCTTTCTCATACTGATACGCATTCTATTACGTAGATGTCAGTCAGACGAGAAACTGTGAATATCCATCTGGTCAGACACAGAAAGCAGACAGGTGTCTATACTTCTCTCATGACACGGGGCTCTTGGGCTAGATTCTCGACATAAACTAGTGAGAATTCACTCTATCAGACATGATGAGGAGACATATTTTCTGGTATTTCCATCTGACAAATAATTTTACGGCTAATTTGCTCGGTGAAGTGTGGAAACTGCCACCTAATGAGACTTACCGTCTACATTTTCACCGGACATAGCGGTTTTTGGCTGAGTTATTGAGGAGTGAACGGCGCGCTCATGCATTGCTCAGGAATGAGAATAGTCGTGGAGGTGTCAAAGACGAGAAGTGGC
>JAMPIV010009875.1:270000-350695 GCA_024509875.1 Oreohelix idahoensis
TCAGGTATGTTAAATCATGTGCCCAGTGCCAACGTGTACCACCCAAGCAACGGACACCCCCAGTCTCGTTGGGTGAAATGCCAATAGTGGGAAATCCATTCGAAAGGTAATGATCGACATTTTAGGACCCTTCCAAAGGACTAAAAGAAGAAACAGGTTTATCCTGACCTTAGTCGACACATGCACTTTATGGGCAGAAGCTATACCGCTAACATGCGCAGATGCCAAGCATGTTGCAGAAGCCCTGGTGCAGATTTTCACTCGGTTGGGATTTCCTCAGCAAGTGTTGACGGATAACGGATCCCCATACCGAAACCTGTTGATGGATGAGATCGTGAAGATCTTGAGGACCCAACACATCTACACAAAGCCATATACTCCGGCCGGAAATGGGCTCGTGGAACGTGTTAACGGAAACCTCAACATGATGTTAAGTAAACTGGCACAAGTGAAACCTGACGATTGGGACCTTTGTATTCCTGCAGCTTTATTTAGCTACAGAGAATCTCCTCATACGTCCACAGGATTTCCGCCAGCCACGCTTTTATTCGGCAGACCCATTAAGGGCCCGCTCGAAGCCTTACTTTGGTTGCTGACAGACCAGAAGGCTGATGAGACAGCTGTCTCAGCAAGTAAATATGTATCGGATTTAAAGGGAAGGTTGAAACTAGGATGGGACCTAGCAACGACCAACTTTAAGCGAGCACGCACAAAGCACGCTAACCGATACAGGAAAGTCGCGAAAGAAAGAGAATTGGAAGCAGGAGAGAAAGTTTTGGTGTTACTCCCTACCGGAAACAACCAACTGAGGATCGGATGGCAAGGGCCGTTTACCGTCCTGAAAAAGATTTCTAAGGCTAACTACCAGATCTCTATTAAAGAAAGGAGAAGGTTTTCCATTTAAATCTGTTAAAGAGATTCTTGGAAAGACCAGTGCCAACCTCCGACCATCTCCTGACGATCGCCAAAACTGACGAAGATGGCGATAGTGGCAGGGAAATTCCACTGCAAGCACATGTAATCTTTCAAAAATGTCAAAAGCGGCGACGCTCTTTCAAGCGCGCATGGGAGACATTCCAGAGAAAGGAAACTTTTGGAGTAGACTTGAGTAGTAATTGGAGAGAGATGGAGGGGGAAGATGAGAGGGAAGAGGACAGACACCCTGAAGCTACGGATATAGGAAATTTATTTCCATAACGTAGACATGGAGTGCTTCAATTTCTTAAAGGGGGGACGTTCTGTCACAGAGAGTTTTATGATCAATAAATTTTCTATATTCTCCTCTGTTTTTTACCCGTGTCCTCTATTTTATTATCGCTCTTTATCCCTTTTATGTATTTTTCGCATTCGTTCGTTTGCGAAAAAATATTTTCTTTTCCATTCTCACTTTACCGTTTTTCTTTCTCATACTGATACGCATTCTATTACGTAGATGTCAGTCAGACGAGAAACTGTGAATATTCATCTGGTCAGACACAGAAAACAGACAGGTGTCTATACTTCTCTCATGACACGGGGCTCTTGGGCTAGATTCTCGACATAAACGTGTGAGAATTCACTCTGTCAGACATGATAAGGAGACATATTGTCTGGTATTTCCATCTGACAAATAATTTTACGGCTAAGTTGCTCGGTGAAGTGTGGAAACTGCCACCTAATGAGACTTACCGTCTACATTTTCACCGGACATAGCGGTTTTCGGCTGAGTTCTTGAGGAGTGAACGGCGCGCTCATGCATTGCTCAGGAATGAGAATAGTCGTGGAGGTGTCAAAGACGAGAAGTAGCAGTTATGGTAGTCGCCTGATTTAACATAGGTGTTAAGACGAGCAGGGGAGACGATTTCGGGGTCTCGCAATAGCGTGCATCCTTTGTCTGTTTGATACATATAATCAGAGTTTTAAACTTGATTTCACTCATTCTCCATTTTGCAGTAGACGTGGTCACTTCGTTCTAGATACTTAAACTTATAAGTGAACCTCTTAGTTTCGTTGTGATACCGTAGTTCTGTGTTGAGGTAAATATTACATTAAGTATCTAATATTTTGCGAAGTTATTAAGTGTTAATCGCCTAATTTTTCACTAGTTCTTTTGTGCAGTGAGAATTAAAATATAGTCTGTATTATTTTCTAGTGACGTGTTTCAGTGGAAAGCAGAATAAATTATATTTCTAGCTTACAATCATGCAGCTATAAATGAATTTGATTTTACTGCTAAATAATCAGACGAGAATATATTTTAAAAATTAACTTATAACTGAAATGCTACATCAGTGAGTATTGACGGGATGCGTACGTATTCCTAATTCATGATGATTGATTTATGAATGTAACTTATTTCACGGGAAGTTTTAAATGATAAGTCAAGCTGTACGCTTGCAGTTTAAAATGTAAGTTATAACGAGTACATAGTATGTATAATTATTTCATTTGTTGTTTGCTTTCATTCAGTGAATAGTGGGGTGACCCAAACTTTGCCAGCGTTAAGTACAGAGTAAATATCTGTGTAGAACAAAAACATTCTTTCCTTAAAGACTTGGTCTATAACCTTTACAAGAACTTCAAAGATTTTAAAAGAAGTAACGGGCCATCGAGCCTGATTTGATTATTCCAGAGAATAAAACCGCAAGTACTTTTATCCCATGCGGCAAGTAACATATTAACGCCAGTAACACTCCGACACTGTTGACTAGTGGTGTGATGACCAAATCAAGTCCTAACCTGAAAAAAAGACACCGATCTGACATTTCTCATTTCTAGAAACTTAAGCTATTGACACTGTGCTCGTTGTTGATGTTCGTGCCTGGACAATTTTAATGTGACCTAAACAGACATCCGAAAAATAAGAACACCCAAGGAATCGTTCCCTGAAGCAGAGAATTCAACCCGTCTTTTTGGAACTGGGGATTTCTTGGTCAAAAACTGCCATTGACGATTCTGTATGTGAATGTCCTAAAAATTATGTTTCCAGATGCTGTTAACAAAGCTGTGGGTATACAAGAGAGCACGTGGCCACGGCTGAGTAAATAGAGTGAATGCAGGTCTGAGTGTTTTATTTTTGACGGAGTCATCTGTCAAGTTATTTGCTTATGTTTTTATCATAAGAATAATTGTGTCTTTACCTGCGATGTCAGGTTGATTAGGGGTTGTCTTCCCTTGTTTATTCATTCATTGTGTTTGACCTTTAGGGTCAAAGGTAGACAGTTCGGACGTATGCCCATGGGCAGGTTTTTTTAAGCGGGAGTTGAGTTAGATTTCCGGCAAGCCGGGGAGTGTCCTGGTTTCTGAAGGGACGAGAGTCCATTGTGTTTTTCGGGAAGAATCTTCGAAGTGACTGCACTGGCAGTTTTCCCCAGTGAATCTCTGTGCGTTGGAATGACAGCAGAGTTCCTTGTTAAGTTCTGTGGACTCGGTTACAGGTAATACCGACTTTTTCCATTACTATGCTTTCGGTAGCAGAACATGTTAGAAGATTGCCTAGTCTGTGAACTGCAGCTCACCGGTCCTCCATTACAGAACATATATGTTGTGCTCAAGGTAGCCATCCAAGACTATTAGTCTTCATACCATCCAGAAATCCAGTGACGAAGATATATTGTGGGAGCCGCAGATTGGCGGCATATTTATGTCTACAATAAGCATTACTGCAGGGTTGATGGTAACCTGCTTATCAGAAGTACACAGCCGACGTCAGAACGAGGCCTGTGTTTTCGGCTATTATACTACAGCCTGATAATGTGCAATTGGCGGGGAATGCCAAGTTGCACCTATGTGTCAAAGTGATTAAGGTATCTGACGCGTTTAGTCAGTAATCCCAGGGCGACGCCACGAACTGTCCTTATTGAAGAACATTGTATTGACCATGCACGAATATTCAAATGTTTACCAGCTTGCTGAATGCCTAATGTATACCTATCGATTTCCGGTCAGCATGACCTTGTTTACACTGACTGTTCCTGTTGATACCATGTGTGTTCTCGTCAATAAATGTTTTGAAACGTGCCTGCAGTGTCCAAGCATCCTTGACTACTGCATGTGAGTGTATGGGTTGCAGGGTCTACATACATACGAGCCTAAACACATTCGCGCCTTCATTCGCACCCACACTCAGTTCATCATACGCTCGCACTACACACCTAACAACATGTATACTGTCTTGGGCCAGTGATCACCTCAAGAAGAGAAAAAGTACAGTTACATTTTTGGTGGACCAGTTACGTGGGCTCTTCTGATACATTTCTGGTGGACAGAGCGAGCAATTAACATTATTGATGACATTAATGTGGTCCAGAAATTTACATTTCATGGGGCTATTTGCGTGAGAAGGACAAGTGCACATTACATTTCTGATCTGTGGGTTTAAGCTGGACAGAGCGAGAAATTAACATTTCCGTGGACTTATGCTACATTTATTATGCCTCCAGTGTTGTCCAGAAATTTACATTTCTACATGTGCTACATGTCATGAGGAACAAAGTGGACAACTGAGAATAACACACATACTCTATGCTTTCAAGTTTTGTCTACACAGGACAGAAATAGGTCATCAACTGTTGACCCAGATAAACAGTGCTAGCATTTATGTTATAATGCTACATAAACCACAACAGGACAAGTACTGAAGTTAACATCTAGGCATTTGCTACGTGGACCACAACTGCAAGTCGAGTCCCTTTTTGTAAACGGTACCGCTGGTCGTTTACACGTTTCAGTCAACAACAGACTTTTCTACGCCCGAGCATTCAAGCTATATTGTTCGTGGTCAAGTGTTTGTAAACAGTACGTGGAAATTGTAAACATTCTATGTGCAAGTCCTAAGTCGAGAAGGTCATAGTAACTTTTGTTCGTGAATACCACTTTATGCTACAGTGGATTTGACATTCAGTGCGCGCTTGACATTTTGTTTCTGTGTTCGCAAGGAGCAAGAAATTTACTTTAGTTTCAGCTGTGACTGAACTTGTTTTGCAACACATTGAATTGATTGCTATTTATGTTAATTGTACTATTTTTGTGTATTTTTCTTGTGTTTTTTTGCGGGTTTTCGGTTGGTGGGTCTTACAGTAAATATGCCACTTAATCGAGGGTTACTGTAAGCGTTCTGTAGGGATTGCAATTTTCTTAATTGAAATTTGCTAGCGACTTTTGTTGCTATTTTTTTTTTTTTAGCTGTGACGACATCAGTTAGTGTTGTTTTCGTTATTTTTCTGTTCTTTGATTTTCGATTAATTTTGTTTGTATCTGTTCTTCTCTCATTCCTTCCGTTTATTTCTTTACACCTTTTCGTTTATAACAGTGTTGCCATTTGTCTTGTTTATTTTTCGCGGTCATCATTACACATTTGTGTAACATTTTCTTTACTTTTTGCTGTATTGTTTATTTGACTTCCGCGAACGTTTTCGGTCATTGTTCTGTATCTTTGTTTTTGTATTTATGATTGTTCTACATTATTGTCATACACAGTCTACATACATATACTTGGTCATGTATTATTATTGTTATTGATAAGGTACACTCTTCATATAGAGATTGTTAATAAAATATTATTATCTAAGATATTTATACAAGTTCTTTGATAAAAGACTTGTTATCCTCAAAGATTGAGACAAGGTGAAATACATATTCAAGTTCTTTAAAAAAAAAAAAAAAAAAAGACTTGTGCCCATAGTGAGTGGGATATAAAGGAATTATTTTCCACAGGTACTCAAGTGATTTTTTGTTACATTATAAACAAGAGGACCATACAAGGTCTTTGTCTAAGACTAAGAGAGTGAAATAAAGTGAAGTGAGTATACAAGTCTAGCATTTCAGACTTGTCTCCCATTGAAGTGGGATAAGGTAATTGTTGAATTTTTCAGGTTACTGATCTCATTAGACAGAATGTCTACATTGGATTTCTTCATCCAGCAAGGGTTGACTCTTGGTAAGTCTGGTAAAGAATTGGAAGAATATTCATCTGCTCTATTCGCCACTGCATTAAAGTCAGAAGAAAAGAAACAAAAAGAGGAAATTAAATTGAAAGCAGAAGCTGAACAAAGGAGAGCAGATGCTGAACTAAAGAAGCTAGATGCTGAGAATAGAAGATTAGAACTTGAAGAGAAAAGGTATCAAAGAGAAGCTGCTGCTGAGGAGAGAAAAACTCAGGCTGATGAAAGAAAATTCCAGATGGAAATGGAAGACAAAAACCTTCAAGCTGCTGCAGAGGAGAAAAAAATTCAAGCTCAAGCTGCTGCAGAGGAGAGAAAACTTCAAGCTGCTGCAGAGGAGAGAAAACTTCAAGCTGCTGCAGAGGAGAGAAAACTTCAAGCTGAGGCTGAAATTAGAAAAATGGAACATGAGGAAAGAAAACAGAAGATGGAACTTGATGAAAGACTCGCAACTTTGGAGTTAGAGAAATTGAAATTGGCGAGTACGGGTGCTCAGCAAACAACTTCGAGTACGACAAAGGAGTTTGTTAATAGGATTAAATTGCCTCATTTCAATCCTTTAAAGGATGACGTAGCAGATTATCTAGATAGATTCCAATTTTTATGCGATACGCATAACATAAAAAAGGAAAAATATGTTGAACAACTGATGGAATTTTTTACAGGTGACACAGTGACTACTCTTATGACAATAGACGAACATGACAGGACTAATTATGATGTTGTCAGAGCAGCATTGCTAAAAAAAATACCAACTAAAAGAAGAAGACTATCGTCTTCGTTTTAGGACAATGTTGCCAGAAAATGGAGTAGATTTCTCTGATTTTGTTACAAAAATACGTCGTACATTTACACGATGGGTTGAGTTGTCTCAGACTGAGAAAACATATGAAGGTCTAATGGACTTATTATTGCGAGATAAGGTTTTGTCATCTGTTAATGATTCTTTTCTTGCATTCCTTCATGAGCGTAAGCCTAAAAACTTAAAAGATATGGAGGAATACTGTTGTCAGTATGCCACCGCGCATCCCCATGCTACAGTTAGCAATTCTAAAGTGAAAGAAGGGTTGCCAGCTGCTTCGGCAACACCATATGGCCCTAATTTCAAAAAAAAATTTCAGGGTGCTCAACAAAACTGGAATAGGGGAAGTAATCAGAATTACACTCAGAAGCGGAGTAATCCAACACATGATGGTTCTTCGTCTATGAATTGGAGACAAGATGGTAGTTCTCGTAATTTTAATGGTAATAATCTTAGACACTTTCGCAAGGGTTATCGTAATAATAACCATTCGAGCTTTCGAGATAACCATTCTCGACGTCAAGATTATGACGATGGTGAATTTAGAAACCGGGATTCAAACCGGAATGATGATTACAATAGGCAATATGATAACAATTACAGGGGAAATGATAGTCGAAATAATTACAGGGGAAATGATAATCGAGGCAGACCTAGGTTTAACAAAAAAAGACCTTTCCAACAGGCAAACTCTGCACAACAAGAGTTTGATGGAGCCTGTAATACAGTAAATGATAGTGGTAACTCTAGGGCTATCACTGGTTGTGCTTTCGATTTTGGGAGAGCAACTGAATGCCCCCAATGCTTAACATTGTTCGACTCATCGACTGTATCTACTCTAAGTTGTGGTCACCCTCTTCCTGCTCTACCTGCTACAGTTGCGCATGATGGGAGAGGATCTCTCATCTTACATAAAGGTCTAATAAATGATAGGCTAGTCTCAGTACTTTTCGATTCGGGATGTACTACCGTCGGGGTTAGGCAGTCTCTGATAGATCCTTGCTGTGCCACTGGAAAAGTGGTCAAATGTGTTACATTTGATGGGACCATAGAAGAATATCCTACTGCTATTATTAGGATTGACACTCCCTTCTTCACAGGAGATGTCCATGCATGTCTTCTTCCTAATCCTATTGCGGATCTTATAATCGGTCGTATTCATGGGGTTAGGGAATGCACACCGCAACAAATTTCTATTTGGGAGAAAAAAAAAACATCCATGCACTTAATGCTCATGGTAACATTAAGCAATATGGGAACAAAAATTTTTGTGGAAAATATAGTTTCCCACGGAATAACAATACTGCCTCTAATGGGAGTTGGCGTCAGGCCAACAAAGGTAAATCAAGTTTGGATCACGGTGAGGACTTTGATAAGTATCATGTTAAGATTCCTCAGGGAAACCGTGCATCGAATTCCCAGATTCCTGATAAGTGGGTAAAAGAAAACAAAACTGTTAGTACCCATCGTACTCAGCTCAGTCAGTACGATGTACCTGTTAAGCATATTGCTACAGGGAAAAATAGAAGCAACTTTATTAAGAGGAATAACCGTGATTGTGGACATTGCCAAACGCGTCCATCACGTGATGGTTCTTCTTTAAAGAATTGGAGGGAATTTAATTGTCCTCAACATGTTGATCCCAGTGACTATAGGAACTTTTAATAAAAGTTACCAACCTGATAATAGTTTTTCTTGGAAACAACAAAATCCATGTATGTCTTACTTCCCTCAAGAGAGAATAGACTTCTCATTTCATGGAAAGGTCCATACACTATAGTCTCCAAAATTTCCGATGTCGACTACATCGTCGATGTGGATGGAAAGCATAAAACCTTCCATATAAATATGCTAACAGAGTTTATTGAACGTCCAGACTATTTGCAGCCTATTTTCCAGGCGATGGACGACTCTCCAGTCCAACATGGTCACATCTCATCCCTGTCCGTTATACAGGATGAGGAAACTATTTTTTCTGACGTTAACTTACCTCTTCCTGCGATTCCACTGAATTCAACGGAATCGTGGAGGGACGTTACAATCTCTTCGAACTTGTCTTTTGAGGAGCAACGTCAAGTATCCTCTACGCTACAATCATATCAGGATGTCCTTACCGACATTCCTGGACACACAGATGTCATAGAACATGACATCATACTTACTGATCGTAATCCGATCAGAGTAAGACCATACCCAATACCTATTCATTTTCAAGCACAAGTCGAGAAAGAATTGGATGAAATGATTCAACTGCAAATAATTGAACCATCCACTTCAGCTTATTCTTCGTCGATAGTTATTGTTCGAAAGAAAGACAATAACATACGTCTTTGCGTTGACTATCGCAAATTAAATCAAGTTACGAAGTTCGATGCTGAACCTATGCCATTATTAGATGATCTACTTATTAGACTTTCTAAAGCTAAATTCTTTACTAAACTAGACTTGTCGAAAGGTTATTGGCAAGTCCCACTGACGGAACACGCCAAACCTCTCACTGCTTTTTCGACCCCTAGGGGTCTGTTTCAATGGAATTTTATGCCTTTCGGGCTTATGAACGCCCCAGCGACTTTCGTGCGCATGATGCGACGAATTCTATCAGATCGTGCAGATGTCATCGCATATTTAGACGACATCTGTCTTTTCAGCGATACTTGGGAAGAACACTATTTGGGTCTAAAGGAATTGCTATCTACTCTACGTGAACATAGTTTGACTGCAAAACCCTCTAAAGCTTTTGTTGGGTTTAGTGAAATTTCCTTCCTAGGTCATCGAGTTGGTCATGGTCTGTTGAAGACAGAGGACCAAAACATTTCGAAGATATTAAATATCTCGGTTCCGAAGACAAAAAAGCAAGTGCGCAGTCTCTTGGGATTGATACAATTCTATGGAAGATTCATTGAGAATCTGTCCTCCATTATGGCACCACTTTCATCGTTATTGAAAAAAGGTTCTCCTAATATGGTGCGTTGGTCCCAGGAATGCCAATCTTCATTGGATCAGGTTAAGAATTTGTTCTCATCTCATCCTATCTTAAGACTACCAACGATTGATAAGACTTTTGTTCTTCGTAGTGATGCCTCTTCCACTGGGATTGGAGCGGCGCTAATGCAGGAATATTCAGGAACTCTGCATCCTGTAATGTATATTTCTAGGAAGCTAAATGCGGCAGAAAGGAATTACTCGGTTTTAGACCGTGAATTGTTGGCTATGGTTTGGTCCATTCTTAAGCTACAAAGGTTCCTTCTGGGCGCGCATTTCTTTATGGAAACCGACCAAAAAGCCCTTACGGCTATGCAAAGTAAGGATTTGAAGAGCTCGAGATCTACTCGTTATGCTATTGCTCTTCAGCCTTTCCATTTCACGGTGCGAGCTATCCGTGGTTCGGATAATGTGATGGCGGACATATTGTCCAGATGCCCACATGATTCCAGTTAAATCTTGTGTCCTAGTTTTTCCTGATACACTTTCAGACTTTTGTCTGTCCTTAATATCCTAATATGTTGTAATACAAATGTATTTGGATGATGTTTAGATAATTTAACAAATTTCATTTTGTCCATCCATCAGTGATATGTTGCTAATATAGCATTGTAATTCATGACATTTGTATATTGCTATAATTATAGTATTTAGTAATGATTGATATATGATTGGTATTGCCAGCAACTTAGGTTTCTTTAATGGTACCCCCTTAGTTTGTTTGGCTTAAAGGAGATATTTTCTCCTATGTTGGGAGATGATTTGTATCCTCTTCAGACGCTTTGTTTATGCGTCTATTGTACCTGATATTAGGTTCATTTTTTCATGAGCACATAAGTGATACTTGTGCAATCTTGCTCATGGACATATTAAAAAAAAAAAAAAAAATTCATTTTTTTTTACAGGGGGGTGGTAGTAATATGTTGCTGTCATTTTTGACGGAGTCATCTGTCAAGTTATTTGCTTATGTTTTTATCATAAGAATAATTGTGTCTTTACCTGCGATGTCAGGTTGATTAGGGGTTGTCTTCCCTTGTTTATTCATTCATTGTGTTTGACCTTTAGGGTCAAAGGTAGACAGTTCGGGCGTATGCCCATGGGCAGGTTTTTTTAAGCGGGAGTTGAGTTAGATTTCCGGCAAGCCGGGGAGTGTCCTGGTTTCTGAAGGGACGAGAGTCCATTGTGTTTTTCGGGAAGAATCTTCGAAGTGACTGCACTGGCAGTTTTCCCCAGTGAATCTCTGTGCGTTGGAATGACAGCAGAGTTCCTTGTTAAGTTCTGTGGACTCGGTTACAGGTAATACCGACTTTTTCCATTACTATGCTTTCGGTAGCAGAACATGTTAGAAGATTGCCTAGTCTGTGAACTGCAGCTCACCGGTCCTCCATTACAGAACATATATGTTGTGCGCAAGGTAGCCATCCAAGACTATTAGTCTTCATACCATCCAGAAATCCAGTGACGAAGATATATTGTGGGAGCCGCAGATTGGCGGCATATTTATGTCTACAATAAGCATTACTGCAGGGTTGATGGTAACCTGCTTATCAGGAGTACACAGCCGACGTCAGAACGAGGCCTGTGTTTTCGGCTATTATACTACAGCCTGATAATGTGCAATTGGCGGGGAATGCCAAGTTGCACCTATGTGTCAAAGTGATTAAGGTATCTGACACGTTTAGTCAGTAATCCCAGGGCGACGCCACGAACTGTCCTTATTGAAGAACATTGTATTGACCATGCACGAATATTCAAATGTTTACCAGCTTGCTGAATGCCTAATGTATACCTATCGATTTCCGGTCAGCATGACCTTGTTTACACTGACTGTTCCTGTTGATACCATGTGTGTTCTCGTCAATAAATGTTTTGAAACGTGCCTGCAGTGTCCAAGCATCCTTGACTACTGCATGTGAGTGTATGGGTTGTAGGGTCTACATACATACGAGCCTAAACACATTCGCGCCTTCATTCGCACCCACACTCAGTTCATCATACGCTCGCACTACACACCTAACAACATGTATACTGTCTTGGGCCAGTGCTCACCTCAACAAGAGAAAAAGTACAGTTACAGTGGGTCTATATCTTTTTTGTAGCAATTCATTGACTTGATGCTTATATATATATATATTTGATGTAAATTTTGGATGTTGTGGTGGTGGAAGTTTATATTGATAATTAAACTGCCCTTAAACTTAATCAGCGTGTTGGTCAGCTCGTTCTAAAATATCTGTATAATCATTTGTTATAATTTTCCCACGTCTGTACGTCTAACTGTCGTCTTGTATGTGCGTGCAAGTAAGTGGATAGAACTAAATATGTTATATATATATATATATATATATATATATATATATATATATATATATATATATATATATATATATATATATATATATATATATATATATGTGTGTGTGTGTGTGTGTATGTGTGTGTGTGTTTAGACTGTCTGACTCCTCTAAATCTGTCGTAGAAGGTAGGTGAAAGAGAGATGATTTCTCGATTTCAGAGACAGCCTCTATCACAGTCTACCATCTCACTCGTGGAAATCTATTGCTATTACTATCTCTCACTGTGACTATCACTTATTCAAATCTAATCAGAAGGGACCAACCCAAGTCTTAATTCTCCTATCAAAAATCTACGACAAGTTATAAAAATGAATAATCCGTTATAGAAAAAGTTATCATCACTGTGTGATGCTATGGCATTAAAAATTGGATAGTTCACTATGCAGCTTTCATGTTTCTACTTAGCTACCGATGAGGTTGTCTGTTCTGTTCCAGCTGTTGTTTGGTTCTTTGTAGATGGATGCCTGATTCACACTCGTCACTCGTTTATGTTTGTATAATGTTCCAAGAAGTGTCATGGAGTAACTACCAAGCTGGCCCCGTCTCTAAGACCCGTCTAATGATGGTGTCTAGCGTCGACTTCAGGCCACTTATACTCTCACTTGTTCCAGAGATAGTACCTTTAACTTGTACCACCAACTAGTGTCACAAAAGAAGAGACAAATAAAATATCCTTTTGAGTATTGTGTTTTCATGACACACACTCATGTGCCCCCCCCCCTCCTTTTTTCATTTCACCATTCCATCTACCTCAGAACGTTTACCCTCGCTGAGAATTAATATTGTTCCCATTGAGGGAAAACCTTTCTTTACATTTAAATTGAATAGATGTGTACTTTACTTTACATTGGTTGAAAAGGTTAAAAATATAAATTGAATATGTTTCCCTTTACATCTGCCATGTTTAAAAATATTAACAATATAGATTGAATATGTTTACATTTACATCTACACTGGTTGAAAATGTTAATAATATAGCTTATGTACATCATTTCTATCATCATTCACTCCCTGCTCCATATGGAACTTGGAACTACCTCTGCTTTTGGTTCTCTGTAAGAAACTGTCAATAAAGCAGTCACCAGGTGGTTCATGAAATAATCATTCTATATTCTGAAGTTGCCAGCCTCAAATGACTTGGACATCCACTAGCAACTTTCACATATTGATATTCACAAGTTATTATATACATATTAGTTCACATGTCAATAATGCAAAATATAGAATTGAAAATGTACAACTTACGCCAATATTTAGGGTCATTGACTGCTGGCTTAGAGAAATAGTTTACGTCAGCTTGACAATGCCTAGTACACGTGGTCTGGGGTGTTGTTCTTTTAGCAATAAGTTCTCACTATGACTTAGTGTTACAGTTTCCTCAGATTCCGGTTTTCCCTGTTAAATTTGTAGAGTTTTCCTGGGCTCTAAGTCCTCAAGATGCCCAAACAAGGTCCGGCCTGATGAAATCTTCTGCTATTCTTAACTCTGGCAAGGTCTGATTGTCTTCTTTGTGCGAGGTGAATTTTCAGTGTTCTAAACTAACTAAAGTGTCATGTTATACTTCGCTCCCCCGCAGTACTTTGTTACGATTAAGGTAGGGTTCAATCAGGAATTTTGTTCCTCCTATGTTTCGAATGCCCTCCAATCGTTTGTGTTTTAGTGGGATAATTCAGAACATTTCCACTAGGAAATTTCTGTGCATTAATGCAAAGGTCATGTCTTCCAAATATGGAAGTGAGATTTCCGTATTGTTCTCGTCAGTGATTATAAATAACTTCTTACTTTTATCTCAAGTAATATCTTCGTAATAATTCCACCGGAAGCTTATTACAACATTACGACTGTCAAGTGCGTGTCTGTAATCTTTCCGCAAGCTCATGATTTATCACCCGGCACGTCTTAGGTAAACACAACATTCGATCGTTGTACGACACTTGACCGGCCCATCTGGGTTATTTACCTGTGCCTAATCTTGGCAAAGCCGAGAAGCTTAAAGCAACATGACGAATTATCAGCGTGTACAATTGATTAGAAAATAGCTAATATCTGTTTGATAGCAGAGAAAGAAAATGTGCCGACCACTGAAATTTCACGTAATCAGTACAACAAATGTAACTGACTACTGCCAGAGAGGAATAGAGATTAACATAAAATTATGTGACAATAGGAACGGCCACAGTGGCTTGATGCCTGAGTGTTACTGTCGCTGTAGTGATGATTGGGATTGGAGTGACAGATATTCCAGAGTGAGACCTCAAAAGATTTATTGACTCTGCCAGTAATTTTAATCCTGTCATCAAATTCACTTTTCATATTTCCATGTGTCGCATAACGATTCGCCTATCTACATTTTATGTCTTTAAATTTGCTCTACCATTTAATTCATTTATTTGGTGAGACGAATTTCCTTCAATTCTAACGCTGTCTATAAACTTAAACAGTGCATATGTTTAATTCTCTCACAGTCCTTCTTCTCTCTTTCTCTCTCAATTTCCTCTTTCTCCCTCTCGGTTCATGCAGTGCAATTCCTGCCATGACCTGGGGTATCAAAGAAATTCTATCTCTTTGTATTTTCTTGAACCGTCGAGGGGGCGGGGGGGGGGGCGATTTAATTTATGAGACAACGCCATGGCTTGACCCACGCTTAATTACGTGATTAGTGATGGCCGATTTTTGGCGGTCTTGTAAAATATGTATCCCACAACTGTGGGACAGAAACATTCCCCAAGCGACTGGTAAGCGGGCTGTACTCTTAGTAAAGATGATCTAGCAGAAATTTGCTAAAGTAAAAAATAAAAAACCACCAGAAAACCTGCTGTGTGGCCTGTTCGTCACTGAAAAAGTGAGTTTTTTAAGATATTAGCACTGTTAAACACTTAATTAACTAGAATTAAGTGCCTTTACAAAAGAGACGGCTTAGATTAGTGGAACAGCTATCATAAGTAAAACTAGAATAGGGGACCATGTCGTAGATTTTTGATAGGGGGATTAAGACATGGCTTGGTCCCTTCTGTATAGAGTAGAACAGGTGATAGCTCAGTGAGAGGTAATGTAAAGAAAATAGATTTTTCACGAGTGAGATGGTGGAAACTACTTAGAGTCTGTCCCTGAAATCTAGAAACTTCTCTCCTTCAGCCTATCTCTACAACAGAACTTAGTTTGTCAGATAGTCTACTAGAATATTAATTTATATCTCCACTCACCTACACAAACACATAAGTTACGACAGTTAGACGCACAAACGTGAAAACTACATCGATGGATTGGGGATCTTTTGGGACAAGCTGACCGACACACGTAAATAGAGTTTATATAAGTTTTATTTATCATAATGAAACTTTACAACAGCAATAATATGACTATCAAATCAAATACAAGTAAACATAGGTTAATGAATTAATTGAAGAGTTAGACTCATATGTGTAATCCTCCCTCCCTCTGTTGAGACAAGATCCCGTTAGCAGAGAAGTTATTAACCCCTAAAGAGTCAAAAGATGTTTAGGCTATGGTCTGGAATTTCCCTCTACAGTAAAGAACAGAGTTCATACTTTAATCTATTCTAAGAGGAAACAATATTAGCAAAAAAAACTGCATCATCAAAATGATACAAAGTGGGTATATATGAATTTATACGATCAAAGAACCACTCATTCCTGCTTTCTTTCTATCCATACAACAGTGGCCACTGACATTCGTTCTTACCTACAACTTGATTTTCACCTTCTGACGCAAACTTCAGGACACACACCTCGCACATCCCGTGTTCTTTTGGCAAGGAGAACCCCCAGCTCTACAGAGACAGGTTAAATCCAATTTTTCCTGGGAGCGTTCTCTTTACAATTATATTTTTACTGGATTACTGTTTATGTCACTTCAATCAGTTCAGGTAATATATGTCACAGTGCTCACAGTGTCAGAATCTTGAGGTTTCCAGTACTTAGGAAATATCAGGTCGGCAACTTCTCTCATATAAAATTCTTGGTCACACCACAAATGATAAAACCGTCGGAAATGTTAATGTTTGTAATTTTTCTGCCACATGGGCTGAATGTAAATGAGATTTATGGAAAGAAATATAATCTGGCTCGATAGGCCCAGTTACAGCATTTAGTCTTAGTGTCCTTTAGGTTGGTACTCTGTCTCTTTCTGGGTGCGAACACAATGCCAGGACAGGTTTACCTTGAAGACCCACGTATTTAAGTACAAAATGTTCTTTCTTATGGTTATTCTCATATATGCATTGAAGCCGCTGGTAAGTTTTAGGGTATGACCCAAATACTGTATAGGGAAAAAAATACAAATACTTAACATAATATAGTATTATTCACAATCCTATCCTATCTCGCGTAACATAGAATATCCTCCACTTCGGTTATCAACTTAAATTAGAAACTATAAGCTTAGAGCTTGTCTCATCGTTTAAAACTTCCGTGAAATAAAATTCTATTCATTTAAAAAAAAATCAGTCATCATGAATTAGAAATAAATACATATTTCGTCAATACTCATGATGAATCAGTGCATTTACTAGTTGGTTAAAATATTCTCTGACTGGTTATTAGCAGTTACTTAAATTTATTTCATAGCTGGAAAGTTTTACTTTTGGGAAAATGCTCACAACGCTTCACAATATGGCTATTAATTTAGCATTATAAGGGCACTGGTGACATTGGTAGTCACCCGACCCCACCCAGTCCAAGGGGAAGTATTGTACGGACCCTGGATGGAGATCACCCACATATTATAACAATGCTAAAACGGGGCGAATTGATTTCTGGTGCAGAAAAATTCATTTCCCCACATATTATCTTATATCACCAAATTGTCGTTAGGCGGAGAATATAGTTGGTGAATATGGCCTCCATTTGAGTGGCGCATTATAGAATCTTATATGGAAAATAGAAAAGGGTGTTTCCATATTCAGTCAAGCCGGAACGCAGACCAATTGTTGGCTGTGATCATTTCGGACGAACATAATGAATCTAGATGTTGCCTTTTTGAATTGAGCATATTCCGAGAGTTTTATACCGGCTGATAATGGATTTTCTTCCAATTTTCATCCATCTGCTGGTACACTCAATCCTAGGGAACAACGTCTCCTACAACGAATTGAGACCAGATGTGGCTTTCAACGTATGCGCGTAGTGGCCGCCAGTCACTCCCGCCTTTTATCAGACCTCAGTGCCCAACAGACCCAGCTTCTGCTTCGCTTACGTTGTCTCACCTCCAACAACTTCCCTTTCTACTCTATGACACGCACCACTATCCACACACTGAACCGGCAGCTGCATGAGTTCCTTTCCACGTTTAAACACCATAAACTATCCCGTCTCATCCCTACCCCCAAAGCTACCCCTCCATCCTCCACTCCATCATGCACTCAGGTAGTCTGCATCCCCCCAGATCTACCCCTCTCTGAGGGAGAGCGCTCTGTTCTTAGTAAGGGCTTAAAATTTGTTCCTCTTCGTCCGACCCTAGACCAATACAATCTCCTCCAGGATGTTCATCGGTTTCACCATCGCATGAGGCTGAAGCTCCATTTTAGAGAGAAAGACAGCACTCCGCAGTCTCAGGCTGAATCCGACATCTTCGCACGCTTTTCTGACTCTACTAAACCTCCCTTTACACCTAAACCTGGAGCCTCTCATGCCCTGGACCTGTATATCAAGAACACCATCCATGACATTCAGCAGCTCCGCCCTCGTAGATTGCATTATTCCAATCTCACTTCGGCAGAGTCTAATGCTCTCTCCCTTCTTCGCCGTAGAGACGACATTGTCATCAAACCGGCTGACAAGGGAGGAGCCATTGTCGTCTGGCAGAAGGACTTGTACCTAAGTGAAGGTAAAAACCAGTTCACCAATGGCTCTTTTTACAGGTCCAGGTCCAGCGATGCGACTGTCTCTAACAATCGCATTGTACACAACACTATTAAACAGCTTATCACTAGTAATGATCTTCCTCCCGAAGCATCTCATCTTAGGATTCATGACAGCTCTTTGGGCAAGCCTGTATTCTACATGCTCCCCAAAATTCACAAGATCGAAAACCCTGGAAGACCTATTGTCTCAGCCTGTTCTTGTCCTACTGAACACATTTCTGACTTCCTCGATAGCATTTTCCAGCCTATCGTTGAGAATCTTCCCTCCTTTATCAAAGACACCAATCACGCTCTTACAACTTTCTCCTCTATCCGACTCCCAGCAGACCGCTCCTACCGTCTTTTCTTGCTGGACGTCTGCTCTCTGTATACCTCTATTCCCCACTCTGATGGTCTCCGAGCTCTTCGGTTTTTTCTGGACCAACGCACTTGCCCTTCTATATCCACTGTCACTCTTCTCCGTCTTGCTGAACTGGTCCTTCAACTGAATTCCTTTGAATTCAATGGTCAGTTTTTTGACCAAATTAGTGGTGTTGCCATGGGAACGAAGATGGGTCCCAGCTATGCCTGTCTATTCATGGGCCACTTGGAGCATCAGATATGACAACAATACTCCGGTCCTTTCCCTGGGTTTTACCGCAGATATATCGATGATGGCATAGGTCTCACAGATATGTCTGAGACTGATTTACACCGCTTCATCGACTTTGTGAACCACTTTCACCCCACCATCAAGTTCACCTCCCTCGTCTCCACAGTATCTGTCAACTTACTTGACATTACTATTTCTATCACGCCCTCCGGCCTTAATACCTCAGTATACTACAAGCCGACAGATGCCCACAGCTACCTCCTGTATACCTCTTCTCATCCTCGGGCCTGTCGTGACTCCCTTCCTTTTTCACAACTTCTCCGCCTCCGCCGTTTATGCCAAGACGACGATGATTTCCACTTACGAGCAAATGAGATGTTGGATTTCTTCCGTAACAGACTTTATCCAGAACATGTTCTCACCTCTGCTCTCCAAAGTGTGCTCCCCATCTCTCGTCTGGAGGCCCTCAAACCTCACCATAAATCCACTTCGGATAGAGTCAAATTAATCTTGACCCATCACCCTCACAGCACTACTGTCAAACAGATCCTTTTCCGCCACCTCCCTATCCTCCAAGCAGAGCCTCTGACCCAAAAAGTATTCAGTGAAGCACCTTTGGTGGCATATAGACGTGACAAGAACTTGAAGGATCTTCTTGTTCACAGCCGTCTCCCAAAGGAGAATGCCACTCACTTTGGCACACTACCCTGTGGTCGGACACGATGCAACACGTGCAAGTATGCCATCTCAACCCAGAAGGTGTCCTTTCCTAAGGCTACGTACACCATCACTAGTAGCTTCACGTGTGAATCGCGCAATGTCATTTATACGATCATATGTAAACGTTGCTGCAAAACCTATATTGGCCAAACAGGCAAACGACTTGGGGACAGATTCAGCCAGCACTTAAATGACATCGCTCAGCAAAAGTCCACACCAGTTGCTATACACTTCAATGGTCCTGACCACCATGGTCCCATCGACATCCAGGTCACAGCGATCCGATCCTGCTCTTCTGACACTGCCAGCCGAGAACAGCTTGAGAACCGTCTTATCCACCGCATGGGGTGTCTAAAACCAGCCGGTCTCAACACTTTTCACACCTTTGTCTGAGGTCCCTCTCCTCTCTTACTCTATTTTACTCTTTCCACTCTTATCCTATTCTTCTATTTGTATGCCATATACATTTTTTAATTTCATATTTATTTATCTCCCACTCATTCTGTCCTCTTCTATTTCCAGTCCCCACTTTTATCACGTTGGATAGTTTATTGTCCGGTTTCGTTTTTTAGTTTCTTAGTATGCATTGTGTACATCCGGCGGCGGAAGTCACTTTCTGTTCAGCCACGCGGTCATCAACAGACAGCGATTTTGATAGAATTTCGGTTCTTGCCTTCACTTTCTTTCCTTTCCTGACGAAGGCCTTGTGGCCGTAACGTAGACTATTTTCTTTGTCTTTTGTCCTCGTAAGACGAATCACCTTTTTTCGATTTTTTTTCAAACCCATCCTAACGAAATTACGGAACCCTTACATTACTCTGCCATCACCATATAGATTATCCCCTCATAAACTATTACAAACTTGAGGGACATCTAATAATTGCTGGACAGTTAATGGGACAACTCAGTGAAGAGGAATGGTGAAAATTGATTTATATCAGCATAGGACCGACAGTAATATCTGTAGCTGAAATAGATTCTTGGATTGCAGAGTTCTGAGGCAGCTTTCTTGAGTTGTGCTTACTTTGTATGACCCAACTGCAATAAATCCATCATCACTTTAAGGCAGAGTAAAGCAGAGCTGATCGTGGTTGTCATACAGATATTGAAAGTTGCATTACCATTGCAAGCTTTTCTAATGGGGGAGATTATGTCGTAAAATACAATCTGTATGTACAACCCGCTCACATATATCTCGCCAAATTTCCTCCAGATTGTAAGACTAGTAACCACTTTTATAAATTCAAAAAAAAAACCTAGAAATAAAATAGCGAAATTATGGAGAACGTTATCTCCTACGCCGCAAGTCAGTGCTAAGATTTTATGCCTCGACCTTGGGACACTAACGTAACATATTTTGACCCAAAACCAAGCCTAGTTTTCGAGAAGATAGTAAGACAGAATCGGTGAAAGAATAAAAGGAAGCATAAGCGGGAGAAAGAAAATGCTACACTTCGACACGCGTTTGGTTCTGCTTGGTCGCCGCTAGCCGAGCAGACGATAGTGCAAGCCGATATCGTAGCTTGTTTCAAAAATACGATAGAAAAACCCCTTTTTCTGTAACGCAGATGCGAATGTATATTACCACAATGATCGGATGCGAGACAGCCCAAAACCCGTACTCACACGTATCTCTTGCGTAAAAGTAGGGCTAATGTAGCGTACAGACAGCACTTTGTTGCTTTTGTGATGTATTACTACAAGCGTTGTCTCGTAATGAATGAGAGCGGCAGTTTAAAGAAAAAAAAATTACGATTAACGTGGAAAATTTTGAAAAAATACAGTATGGAACGGGGAAGGGAAGGAGCATAGTTGGTGGTACTACGAGTTAGTGTTTACAAATTTGAATTGGCAAGATAGAAAAATATGTTAGTTGAGGAAATGAAGAATAAAAACGATAATATTGAATATAATGAATACAAGAATAAAAATTTAATCACTGTGTGACAGGTAACAACAGGATCACTAATTATTGGTCAGAATTATAAACTGTTAGGAATTAACCGAGATATTGACGAAGACAGATAGACGAATAGACTTGAACCTTTCTCAGTTTGCCCTGTGGTGGGGAAAAGGGGGAAGTTAGTCCTAGATTTGGAAATTTAGTTCGAGTTTGAATATAAGGACGCTAAAAGCCAAACGGTACCTGATTGGCTGTAGCCTAATATACTAAGGGAAGAATAAAACTAATGGATAGTAGTATTCGGGGCCACTTGTGATAGAGATTTTCGACACTAAAGTTGTTTAAAAGCAAGATAAAAGTACTGTCTTGGCTTAGCTGTTCTGCACCAGCAAGAGATCTGGAGTTGACCATATTATCTCAATTCAAACTATTAGTGTTTAATATTTCTCTGATGCGGGTTTCATCCACGACTAGAAGTGAGCACAGGTCAACAGAGATCTGAATATTCCTCTGCATTATAAAGAAGTGAGGCAGAATCAACTGTGTGCCTCCATGTATTTCAAGATCAGAGGCCTGACTTGTTATTGGAAACTGGTGGAGTGACTATACTTCATCCTGCACATCAGAAACCACAAAGTTAAGCCAGTGTCTGCAGGCATTTGATATATCAACCCAAAAATTACTCTCATTTCCCAAGTGTTTAATAAATATTCAGATTGTGATGAACTTAGACGTTCTTCCTAACAGTACCCATTCATAGGAGCTATAGTACAGTGACATTGTCCCAGATAGACACATGTAATTACATTTGTAGCTCTGGGTGTTGTTAAATACTTTTCATAGAGTTCTTAGTTGTATTTGTTGTGATATTATTACAACACACCTTACATTACCCTAGACATTATACGTAGCTATCAGACATACTAGTCAAGAATAAGTCTGAATGAGATCATATGGTGGTAGCAGAAAGGCACTCTGAAAACTCACCCTAATAAATGTTAGATTCAGGGGCCTTCACAGCTGACCTCATTCAGTACAATAGAAATACATAACAACAACAAGTCATAACATCTAAATCCACCACATGCACAAAATCTAGCAAAATATAATCGGCGATTTATCCCTAAAATCACTCAAAACTACTAGTATAGTATTTACCTTCACACAACTTCTACTCGACTATCTCCAACGATAAACTAAGAAACTATCCTTTAACCAGGGGATTCTAGAAATCACCGCTAGATGTCTTTAAAAGCTGAGGAGTACTGAGTGACTTTTTAGATAGAAGGCTGGGATATATATACATCTGAAATGAAAGGAAAAGTTATAACTATAACCCGAAAACAGAAAACGGACTCCCTTTGTCAGATGTTAACACCTACGGTGGATTCTACGTTCGGATTTCCAAATCAAAGATCTTTCACACATTACGAGCCGAAAAACCAGAACCCTATTCATTCTTAGATCAGGCATCGCCAATTCGCTAATCAGTGTGAGTTTCCTTCGTCTCTCTGTTTGTCTGGCCATTTCTAGCGAGCAGTGTCTTTGATCTCGACGTTCTCACCGTGGTTTAATTACTCACTAGCAAGCAGATTTACAAGGGGAGTAATACAATTTCCTCCCTTGGTTCCAAGATTATCTCCATATAGATCGCTGTCTGATCCCATTACAACTATCTTCGATCGCTGGTGTAAAATAGTACAGCTCACGTCGGCTAATAGTCTGCTCGTAAACATACATCAAAGAGAATATAGCGAACCGCAATAAAATATGCGTGCTAATGAGAAACAGGGACAGATCTCCGAATGTATAGGGGTTTTAAATTAGCAAAAGTATTAAGTTGAAAGTTTGGCAAAAGAGAAGTGTAGATAAAGAAATAGATAATATGAAATCTATTATCATAATCTGCCACATACCACTAGAGCTACCTCTATGAGAAGACCAGGCAAGCCATCAAGACAAACATCTTCGTGGTTGACATTGGGACGGCCTTACTGTCGTGCATAACAGCTGAAATCTTGAGGGCCGAAACGTGCAACTGCAACAGGAGCCTGACAGCACTACATCAGGAGTCCTGCAGAAAAGTCCAACAGTCCTGGAAACCAGAAGCACTTGGCTAACCTTAGAGCCAGGCAGACAAACACACAAATTAGGAAGCTGAGTATACAATACCAGCATTGAGAAGCTTTGATACATATGTCCACATGAAGAAAACTCAAGATTTCATATATACAAGCTGAGTGGCATATTCAGCTACTAAGTTCAACTCACTCCAAAACATATTTTATGAATTAAGAGTACATACTCAAGTAGATGGGTCTACATACCAAGATCATTTCGTGAAGATCTCCAGTCTAGCAATGCCTTTCAGAGATTAGACAACAGACATTTCCCTAAGGCAACTGTCAACGGTTTGTCAATGCTACAGAGATATTGCTTAATATTGAGGAACTGTGCATCGTTAAAGTTCTCATTACAACAGCAATTTTCAACAGTACATCTTGGAGATAACCCATACAACATATTATCCACCTAAAGTGGACAGTCTTTACACACCTGTATATCATCATACAGTGGAGGAGCATTAAGAGACACATAGACAGTGTAGATTGGAAATTAGTTTGGTAACACTCAGTATATCACTTCATGACTTCACTCTTCACATAGTTTCATTCTCAAAGTTAACTAACTACATTATTTATATCTCATCTGTGTATGTGTGTGTGAATTGTCTTTCACCATTATCATTTTTTATTTCTCTACTAACCATATATGTATAAATATTTAATCAATAAACCCAATAATCGTTTGATCATTATCTAGTTCGTTAATGTATCACTCGTGCTGTCGGTATTAAATAGTAACATATAGGTCAAATTCTACATTTAGGTGAGATTTGGGGCTTTTTCTTTCTTTGCGTGATCTGAGGACAGAAGCTAAGGTCGTGAGGAAATAGAACACGCTCCATAATTTACTAGAAAACACTATCTAGTGGAAAGCATTCACATTCTCTTCTTCTTGTCCTTATCTCGAACAGGTCTCTTTCTGTCTTAACGAGCCAATTTCTGGAAACCTTCTTGATAAAATTCCGTAGGCCATCCCCAGCGACAACTACTGTTGTAGTTGCACCAATATCAACTTACGACAAATTCAGAAATCTAATTTATGCCATCATCTGTAAATGGTGTGGTTTTACATATATAGGTGAAACTGGCAGACGTTTGGCATACAGGTTTCGAGAGCACTCAAATGAGATGTGTAATGACAAACCTATACCTGTGGCTCTTCATTTTAATGGGTCTGACCACTCAGGCAATTCTGATATTCAAATAATTGCCATCCGGGTATGCTTTGGTGATCAGCGGACTTGCGTTTCCTTGGAGCATAGTCTCATTTTTCAATTGGGCAGTCTTTCTCCGTAAGGCTTGCAAGTCTAACATCATTTTGTTTAAATACTGCTAAATGACGATTTTTCCACCTTCTTTTCCTCACTGTTTCACAATCTGTCTTTTTTATTGCATACATTTCCTTTCGTTTTCTATTTACGTATTTGTGAGCTTACGTCACTTCCTTGGCAAGATTTTAGCTTGGCTGTCACTGTATAATCTCCACAGGATATTATTTGACTTTGTTACATTATTTTCTATTTTAATTATTTGTCGAATTTCTTGAGTTGATACCTGTTTTGCTTGTTCCATGTTTTAGATTTGTTTATATTCCTGTGGGTAGTATTGGGAGCTGCTCTGGGGTGTAGGAAGACTGCATTTAGTAATTGCGGCTGTGGTTCTGTACCACAGAGCATGAAACGTGGTGTGAATCTTGGGTGTGTGGTGAAGTGTGGCGCGGTAGGGGTTGCCAAGGGGCTTTTGAACAGTGTTGTTTAAAGAGATATGACGTATGGCAGAGAAGGGTTGGTAGTTGATCCTTGATCCGTGTATATGTGGATATATCTCCGGTTGATGTCCACGGGATAAAATGAATAGTTCTGTATGAAATATTTTGAAAATTTGGATTTGTATGACATATGAAGCCCACTGAAGCGTAGCGTGCTTGAATGCTGTGGTATTTCTACTAGACATTCATCATATCGTTGTAAGTTCTGTCAATAAATGAGATGGACAGTTATCCAGTTGTTCAGTGTTCTCAATAAAGTTGATCGTTGACACGTTAACGCATGGTTCATACCCCAGTAATAGTCTCCAGGCCAAGGTTTCGTGTTAAGACTTACAAGCTGCCAAATAATTGTAATATTCAAGACTTGCAGCAATGAGATATTTGAATCTGCATCACATTAGAGCTTTCAACCACGCCTCATAAATCATATGCATGTTTCTTTCATTTCTCTCATTTATTTACAGCAGAGGTTTTCAAACTGTGCGTCGCGGCTCCCAGGGGCGTCGCGGCCCTCGGCTAAGGGCGTCGCGGTGGCTTGGTGTTGGGCTCGATATTATGAGCCAAGGTCCATCAATAAATATAGATCTTCGTAGGACGACATGTTTGCGCCGAGGTATTATTACATGTAACAAAACGTGTCATTAGGTACTAGAAGTTATTGACAAATGCACCATAAAACTCCAGAGCAGGTCTATGTTACGAACAGCTGATCACTAACTCTGATGTCATCATGGCGGATGCTGGTGTTAAGAGATGAGATGACCCAACAGTGATCGTCCAAGCCGACTCTGTTTATGAGCTGTGCGCTAGTGACCTCTAGCAGGATGGCTTGTTATTACCACTGTTTTGGTAGATGGCAGTCGAGTCGTAACACATGTCACAATAATTAAAATCAGTCTGGTCTTGCTGTTTTGTAGTTTTGTCCAATGCAGTTTGTTTTAAATTGTGTTGTGTAATTGTCTCTGTTTTTCAGACAGTATGGATACATTTTTAATTAAGTGTGCAAAACGAGATATTTCCGAGGCGTCGTACAGTTCTAAAGACGAACGGAGACGAAAACATCGGAAGTATGACGACAGTTACCTGCACTTCGGGTTTACGTGCACTACTGTGGGAAATGAAGAACGCCCACAGTACAGTGTGTCATTTGTTTTAAAGTTCTGGCCAGTGAAAGTATAGAGAGGAGCTGCGGTGATTTATGCACAGGTCAAGGGAGCCGCGGACCAAAAATGTTTGAAAACCTCTGACAGTATTCATTGCCTTTGTCTATTAATCTGTCTATATTTATCTGTGTCGCCTGTTTGTGACTGTTTGAAGAAGGGTAAACCCCAGTGGCGGTTCCAGGGGGTTGTTATTGGGGGTGCTGCACTGTTCATTATTTTAAAATACTATACGGTACATAACACTCACAAATTGTGACCACCATGTAAAATATCAACCCAGACACAAATGATTAGTGTCTTATCTCATCTAAAATCTGTCAAGAACATCTGAAAAGTTATTTTAAAAGTTTACTGCAACTAGGAGTAATCCTTGTCAGTCGAAGCAGTTTCCCGAGTTTCAAACCAGGTTGCACAGACATTTATGCTGCTATTTCTCGTGTTTAAAATTTTCATTGTAACTTCCCTTTAATTACAGTTCATTGCACTTGGAGCTGTCTTTCGTTGCAGCACTTGTTAACTCTTTGACTCCGCAATTATTTTTCACCCTGTGCCGTAATTTTCATTCGTGATAGTCTAAAAACCACGCTCAGAGCGTGGTTCCGGAGTCAAAGAGTTAAATAATTTCAACCCAAACGCAGCTGTGCATAACAAGCATTCGCTTATAAGAGGTCAAGGTCACTTGAACTGAAATCGTTCGCAGCACTCCACGATACGGTCTTAGATAATTTTGTTTGTCTTGTATTCAAGTTATTCAACCCTTCCGGTGTAACCTCAATTTTTTGGTCTGTCCGGATTACGTTAGTAGAGACAGTATGCAGTCCTTTTTTTTAAATAGGGAGTGCTGCAGCTCAACAGCACATTAAAGAAAGCCGCCACTGGTAAACCCTGAAACGTTCTGTGTTTTCTGTATGCGTTAATTTGTAAAACTGATTACATACCATGTTATTGTTTAATTTACATATTACCCATTTACAGCTGGGTAAACTGGCTCCACAATTGTCGAATTGATGACAAGAACCAGACAAGTGCCAGTGGAACAAGAGTTGAGAAGAAGACGCTGGCGATGGATAGGACACACATTGAGGAAACCTGTTGATAGCATTACAAGACAGTCCTTGCTCTGGAATCCACAGGAAAAGAGAGGCAGAGATAGACCAAACAACACATGGAGAAGAGAACTGGAAACAGAGGTGAAAATGATGAGGAAAACATGGAAAGAACTTGAGCGGATGGCACAGTACAGGAAGACTTGGCATGTGTTTGTTGAAGGCCTATGCTCCTTGGGGAGCTAAAGGGTATTGATTGAAACTGGCTCGTGAGTCTATCAGCTTTCGAACCCAGTAACTCGACCTCGATAAGCAAGCACTCTAACCAATGTACCACTCGACGCTTACTCAGAATGTGTTATTAAACAAAGTCATGAAATGAAAGCGAAGTGGAACAAATTTACTGCTCGAAAAACAAAGAAACAAAAGTAATAATTTTGAATAAGGAAGTCTATATTATCTTACGCCCTGTGACACGCGATTTATTTTATCTCTCCTTCTCAATTCCTTCATTTTTTTCTTTAAATGTGTAGACATTGTATTCCCATTCTTACCTTACCCAGTTCCTCCTATAACATAGTTAATAAATAATAAATTCTTTAAGCGCCAAACACGGCGCATAAGGCAGAAACCAGTGCTCTCCAGGTTGTTCGTTGTGACGCCACTCCTCTTAGCTCTTGCACATTATTTAGGCCCAACGTTCTTCCTTCTCTTATTATTGTTCTTCTGAGTGTTTCTTTTGGTCTTCCTTTTTTCCGCTTACCCTCAGGAACCCAAGTGAGCGCCTGTAGTGGTATTCTGTTGTTTTGCATTCGTAGGACATGACCGATATATGACCATCGTCTTTTCCTTATATAGTCGGCGACATATTTCTGCCTAGAGTCTTCTCTTATTTGTCGATTAGTCTTGAATTCTTTCCAACTGATGTTCATGAGTTTTCTAAGACATTTGTTCTCGAATGTATTCAGCTTGTTCTCCAATGATTTTGTTATTTTCCAACTCTCACAGCCGTATGTTAACACTGAGATAACATTTGAATTAAACAGACGAAGCTTGGTATGTATATTCAATGATCGTAATTTCCAAATGTTAGATAATCTATTGAAGGCGCTAGCTGCCAAAGCAATTCTAGTATGGATTTCTCTTGTTGTGTCACCATCCTGAGTCATTTTACTGCCTAAATAATTGAAACTTTCAACTTTCTGTAGTTTTTCCCCGTTCAAGATGATATCAAAGGTCTCGTTAGAAAAGTTCATAGCTTTAGTTTTAGAGGCATTTATTTGGAGACCAATTTTAACCGAGAGATGACACAAATTATTTATTGCTTCTTGGGATTGTCTTGGTGTTGAACTTAAGAATGCTACATCATCTGCGAAATCCAGGTCCCCCAGGAATTTTCCATTCGTCCATTTTATACCCAATTGTTCATTGTGGGTATAGTTTCTCATAACCCAATCAATAGCTATTCCAAAAAGTAGTGGTGACATAATACAGCCTTGTTTCACCCTGTTTCTACTGTAAACCATTCTGTATTCCCTTTATTTGTTCTAACACAACATCTTGCATTGTCATATAGCGCTTTGATTATATTCACATATTTTGTTGGAAAACCATAGATTGTAAGTATCTTCCACAATGATGGGCGGTGTAGACTATCAAAGGCTTTTTGAAAATCGACGAAGGTGATAATAAGTGGCGATTGCCTTTCCACTGATTCTTCTATAATTGTTCTTAGTGTGAATATTTGATCAATACATGATCGTTTCGGCCTGAAACCCGCTTGTTCTTCTCTGATCTTTTCGTCAGCATGCAATTTAAGTCTTTCTAACATCATGCAACATAATAATTTTCCAGGTACTGATAATAGAGATATACCACGCCAGTTATTACAGTCTGATAGATCACCTTTCTTCGGTAACTTTACAATAATACTGTCTTTCCATTGTTGTGGGGGTTGTTCTTCTCTCCATACTTCATTTATAATATCTAAAATTCTCAAGAGGTTGTTGTCATTAACTGCTTTAATCATTTCCCCTGAAATTTCGTCAACTCCAGCAGCTTTAAAATTTTTTAATCTTTTAACGGCTTGTTTGATCTCGTCCAGCGTGAATTCATCGCAAGTTATTGGCAAGGTGGTTGTGGATGTTTCGTTATTAAAATCAGGTGTTACTGTTGGTGGTGGTCTGTTTAGCACCTCCATGAAGTGCTCAGCCCATCTCTTCATTTGTTCTTTTTCTGTTGGTATTGAATTCCCTAATTTACCTTTAACAGGTGTTTCCATAGCAGTAGGCTGGTGACATAGTTGTTTTGTAATTTGATAAAGGCACCTACTATTACCAGTTCTTGCAGCATTTTCAGCTTCTACGGCCAGTTCATTGATGAAATGTTTTTTATCTCTTCGAGTTTTTGTCTTCACTTCTTTATTTAACAAGTTATAAGTTAGTTTGCAAGATTCAACTGCATTATGTGTACTTGCCGCTAGTAGTTTAAGTTTTGCTGTTTTCCTTTCTTGTATTTTATCCCAAGTATCTTCTCTCATCCATTTTTTCTTTTTATGTACTAGGTATCCGGTGGTCGCTACAGCTGCTTCTGTCATTGCTGTTCTCAGTTGTTCCCATTTAGTATCGATTGTCTTGGTGGTGATATCGTTGTCAATTTTGCCTAAAGCATCGAAATAGTTGTTCATTTTGACATTATATTCCTTCTTTATATCATTTGATTGCAGTCTGTGTACATCTATTCTTCTATTTTTATTCGGTTGGTTTAACTTCTTCAGTTTAATTCTCATTTTAGCTATGCAGAGGTTATGATCGCTTCCGATCTCTGCACATCTGTATGCTCTGACGTCTTGAACTGATGAGCGAAATTTAGCGCTTATGCAGAAGTGATCTATCTGGTTCTTAGTTCTGCCATCAGGTGAATTCCATGTTATCTTGTGGATATTCTTATGTGGAAAGATGGTGTCTGCCACAACGAGGTTTGATATTTCACAAAGTTCTAGAAGTCTTTCGCCATTTTGATTCATACAGCCTATGCCATGAGTACCGAGATATCTTTGTACTCCATCGTTGTTGTCACCTACTTTGGCGTTAAAATCACCCATGACTGCTATTATGTCATGCTTGGGTATTGTGTTGATGGTACTTATAAGTGCTTCATAGAAGTCATCTTTTGTGGTATCAAGAGCGTCGTTAGTTGGTGCATAACATTGTACAATTGAGAGCTTGAAAAATCGTGCCTGAAATCTAGCTAATATTAGCCTCTCATTGATAGGTACCCAGCTGATAAGCGATGCTGCTGCTTTCTGTGTCATTAGGATGGCTACTCCCTCTGTGTGACGATTATCATTACTACCAGAGTATATATAATTTGCTTTTTTTCTTCTGAAATATATTTTATGCCCTTCCCCGTCCATCTACACTCGCTGACACCCAATAAGTCCAACTTATAATTATCCATTTCTTTAATTACTTCTTCCAATTTTCCGTCTTGATACATAGTTCTTACATTCCAGTATCCAATTTTAGAAATCTCCTTAGCCCCCAAATTATTAGAGTGAGTCATGTTTACTGTCGAGCCTGGTTCTGTTTCGGTAACAATAGCTTGTTTTACGATAGTGAATTGTTAACTCACTGATCAACCCTCCGATCCAACCGACCGATTCGAGGGTTTCGAGGTCAGTTATAGGAAAATATCTACACCACTAGATACTCTGGTGTATCTTTTATTCTATAATTTAACATAACATGGTGATATCCATCGAAATATACACATTCCTGATGTTTTTCTTTCGGCGTCTAAGGTGAGAAACGAATTTCACCTCCATCTTGGAAGGGTAGATAACTCTCATAGTTAACATAGTTACTTCGCACTAAACGGTCTTTCCCTCTCTTCATAATTGCTCAGTGTATCTAATTTCACTCATCCGTTTAGACCTCTTGCCCGTTTGAATAGAACAGCGATGTTGTTAATGAAATGTAATAGAAACGGGGACTATCTTTGCGGCAGTAGACAATGTATTGAGTTGTCACCCGGTAAGTAACTTATCTCCCTGAGACAGAATTCAAATGAAAAGAGTGTCCATGAGTTAATTAATGGAAAATTGGGAAATTGTCGAGGAAAATGGGTGTGTGGCTCCCATAAATCTGTCTCTAGTAAAATGGGATTTTGCTGTTCGTAACATTAAGCTTTCGAGTTAACAATTCTCCAGCACTGCAATCCAAAACACTGGTCATGAAAAGAACCCAACTCGAATGATAGCAGCCTGGGAGCCGCGCTGGTGTAATGGTTACAACGTTGTACTGGCGACCAGGTTTTCAAGGTTCAAGCCCGGGCGACGGCGCTTGAAGGAGTGTCAACGACCGGGATTTTGACTGAATAACCTGAACGACTCCTGAGATAAACCCTCTGTGGATGGGAAGGAGCGAAGCTCCTGACCGGGTTGGAAGAAAGTCCTCAGGTTCCCCAGCCTCGCAATGACATGTCATTGGGCCGAAGGGCTGAAAGCCCAAGTGCCGCTGGTTAAAGAAAAAAAAAATGATAGCCTGTTCCTAGGAGTTAGACGTCGCTTTTTAGCAAAAGTACAACCGTGTGGGTGATATATATATATATATATATATATATATATATATATATATATATATATATATATATATATATATATATATATATATATATATATATATATATATTTATGTTGATTACATTCTATTATATGTATCTATTTGGATTAATTATCTTCCCTTGATGTCGGTTTTGACTATAATCTTATTGGGTGGATTATCTCCCCTTTGTTGCCATTGAATGGAATTTAACGCATCTATCTATGTAGAACAGCGGTGGCCAAACTACGGCCCGCGGGCCACATCCGGCCCGCCAACCTGTTTTGACCGGCCCGCCAACCGGTTTTTGGCAGGACTCTTATTGTTGATTGAAGCCACACTCTTAACAATGAAATAACACACAAATGTATGTTTGAAATAAATAATTACATGTCATATTACAAATTATAAAACAAATTAAAACAACAGATTCATTATATTTTTTTAAACAGTAATTTCAGTTCGAAGACTGGTATACATGTCTTGGCAGATGAGCAGTACAGTAGTTTGCCGTTGCTTTCTGCGCGTGGTTCATTATATATGTAAAACTAAATATCAGAACGTTATTTTTTAAGGATTTTATAGGGTGTTACCCTTTACCATTATCTGGCCCTCGGCCAACCTTAGCTTGGCCACCACTGATGTTGAGCATAATTGCTAAATTTTGGGAGTACGGAGATAATATTTTAATACTCTAACTTTTTAAAGAGTTATTCAATTCCAAAGTGTATTGAGTTAGAGAATCAAATCCAGCTGGTGCATTTTAATGATATTGATAAGAATAATAATAGTAATCATATTAATACAGAAGTATGAATGGCTTTGCAACATTGTACATGTCAATTCTTGATAATGAGTATATCCAGAAACATTGAACACTGATTGTAAATGTCGCAAAATTGGTTTCAATACATTGCAAAAGTGGCGTCGTGTAATTTTCAGACCATTCACCGATCAATTGTCACAGGGCCGGCCGCTTGCAAAATGGCGGTTTATCGGCAAAATGTCGATGAGACATCGACAATCGGCAATGATATATAAGAGCATAATGGAATCTTTGTGAAAAGGATATCACCTTGTAGTCCAGGAGAGGATTGTGTATAACTGTATATAAGGAAAAACAGTAGGAAGTTATCATTTACGGAGATATATGCGTAATACGGCGGTCTACAGTTAAGCCGAAAGCATGTAAACCCACTTCTGTGCTAAATACTAATATCAACATATAACAGTTTGTGAAATTACATGGATAGGATAATAGAGATATATCGGCTGTATAAAACAAGATAGGATGAAACAGTATGGATAATATATAAGCCGAGGAAGAGACAGGGAAAGTTTCAGGCAACGCACAGATCGGGTGAAATCGCTGTTTTGGAAAGGGATTTCAGCGAGTCTTAAGCTGTGACGTCAGTGCTCTCCGATACGTCCACCAGAGACTTATAAATAGCGGATCGGTAAACTGAAAGGACACACACGGAAAGCCGGTTTGAGACAGACTGAGAGGCAGAGTTCGCCACTACACATGTACCACCTGAATTGTGAGCGGATTGCCAGAAATTTTCAGTCCCGTGTCTGAAGTCTGAGGGTAAGCGAAATTATGATAACTACCGCGTATAATATTTTTTATTTCAGGTTCGTATAACCTTCTAAATATATGCACGTAGAATATTCTTTGGTATAAATGTATTGTGATTTTTAATATGATTTAAACATGTGCTTTGTGGATGATTGTTGCTTGTACAAAAACGTATCACAACTAGCCCCACAGCCAAATGAAGATAATATTTATCATATTAAATGCTGTATCTCGTACGAAGATAAAGGCAGTCCCATGGCAGAGATTGTCATAGGCAAATGAAGTGTTAGAAGCTTCATCACGGAAGATACCGCTTTTACGAGGTTAGGTGACTAGTTCCCTTCCTCGCTGCCTTTTCCTTCCCTAGTTCGAGCGCACAACTGAGAGCCCATTTACAGCTGGTAAACTGGAGTGTTCCATAGCCAGGCTTCAAGTCAACAACTATGTAGTTGTGCTACAGAAGAAAGCAACCTGATCGCTTGGTCAGTCGGTCACTCACTTTATCTATTTGTGTATTAATTTTGTATAGATGCTAGGAATGGCATCAGTATTTAAATTTGTACCTGATATGGTTTGGAAAGATCAAGTTATAAATAAGAAAAGGATGTACAGGAGCGGAATAAACCAGATGATGTTTATTACTGATATGTTAATATTAATTCTGTATCATTGAAATGATGGCCATTACTATGACTGTATAACTTTGACATCTGATGACTGACTAGTCTGACTTATGTGCTAGTCAGTTACAATTAATTAAAATGTTAATACTTCTGTATCACTGAAATAATTTCCTTACTTACTATGATTGTATAACGATGACATCTGATGACTGACTGGTCTGACATCTGTGCTAGTCAGCTACAAGTCTAGCAAGATACTAGCCAAGGCTGATATGTTGTTTCAGGTTCCATGAAATAACTCAAACCAGACTGTCACGTATCAGAAACCTGTGTTGTTCATCAGAGGCAATCCCACAAAAGTGCAGGAGCCCAAAGAGTGAACTTCTGGTCATTGGCATTCCTATAGCTAGGTCTACCAAGTCTGATATCTACAAAGGACAGTCAGTGTCAGCATTGTCAAGTTGAAAAGATAAGTGTCATTTAAGGCACTGATGAACCATATATGAACAAACAGCCAATAGTTGAAAACAGTATTCAAACCATAAAAAAATTCAGTCAATTGATGACAGTTATGTGTAAAGTCAGAGGACTAAGAACAGTGACATAGTTAAAGTGATTCCAGTTTTCAGTAACTTTATTATTCAAGATCTAGAAGTCTAAACAGACAAAAATAGTAATTGTGTGAATATTTTTTTTAATGTATTTTAATGCTCTTTCCAACTATAAGAAATAGAATATTAGTGTAAATATTAAAATATTTTAACTGTACCTGAGGAATTATTCACTTCTTACATTTGTGGTTACAGTGAATGTTCATTTTAATTATCCCCTAGACAATAAGTAATCATAAGATAGTCACAGGGAGGAGACACCTTAAATCCTGGTACAACTTCTTACCAACTGGCCAGGGTTTTCACAGTCTGACTATTTCTATGATATCCATACACCAGTGATTATTTCTAAGACTGGGGTATTACTTGTAAGACCAGAACTCTTTACTGGCATACTATCCTGGTAGCATATGAGATACCTGGATTCTTACATAGATAAATAATTTTAAATAACCTCCCGCTACAGTAACAAGAGATTTGATTATGCTTGCAATACTTTAGTGAACATGGTAGAGATTAAGCAGACACCATGTGTTATGAAGGACTATTAGTGATTGTGTATTCTGATATCTCTACACCTCACGGTAGAAGGGGAACGACTAAGTAAGTAAGTAAGTAAGTATTCTGATATTTTTACTTAAGCAAACCTGTAAATACCCTCATGATGTGTAGTGTGCTTACATGGTATTTGTCTCACATTTATAAACTGTAGGGCAGCAGTACAACAGACAAATATTGGTCTGTACTGTGAATTCTGACGGGCGACACAAAGACTTGATAATTAATCTCTCCCACTCCCAAAAGGAGGATTACCGAAGTCGTGTTGTATCTTCCCCAGTTCTTTAGGGTAGCCTACACCAGGAGCTTCCGTCTTCATCGATAACGAGAAATCTGGATCAGAGGAAAATAACTTCAAATCCCTGAGATAGATCTGCACCTAACCCACAACCCTTTTCTTACACCTGGAGAAATCAGGGCGTGACCGGAATTGCAGTCAAAGATCCAGATAAGTTACACCACCAAGAACCAACCACTACGTTCAATCGAACTTCAGAAATGCCCTTAATGATGAACTGTCAATAGTTTTTGCAAACGCAATTGAAATCAACTTCTTCAAAGTCCTAATGATGAAAGATAAATATTTTTTTGTTTGTTTACTAATCTCAAGTGAAATCTACAAGTCCTGTGACAACTTGTCAGCAACTTTACAGACACTATTGCATTTTTGGCATTTTTGATTATCTTAAATTCTATACATATTTGATTGGTACATGTTCTATACATACGATAAATGTTTTATTTTCATCAGTAAAGTTTCATTGAAATTTTCTAAAATCACGATTAGTTGAACAGACTTTTCTTTGATGTTACAGTGATGTCTAATACTGTAAGATTATGTCATAGTTGTATTTAATCAATGGGGGCTCTTTCTAATAATTTAATTCAGTACCTTAGGAGAAAGTGGCCTTGATACCTACTAACTTTTAGTCTACTCAGAGGATACTCAAACTGCTAAGATACAGTTAATTTCCAGTATCCCTATAAATAAATCCATCAGTGATTCTCACTCTATTTCCTTCCTGCGGAACTTATACTTACATTTTCCGAAAAGATTATCTTCGAGGAGCCAAATTTCAGTGAGATTATCTTGGACAGTCTTGGTACTTATTCATACTTTCACCTTTTTCATCTATCACCACATCAACATCAATATAACCAGTCACGCCCCGTTAAGTTCCCGGGGGGGGGGGGGGGGGGCTCTGAAGAGACAAAGAACGAATATCACTACTGCACCCTCAAGCATGTCGTACATGACGATTTTATTTAAGGTTTGCATGGGGCTGGCAACGTCATCATGTAGAAAAAAACTGCCACAGAACACACCGCTACAAGAGCGTGTGAATGCTTGGTGTAGGTTTCCTGCAAGAGGACTAATGGTTTCGTGCCACGTAAGGCGTGCATGTAAAATTATGATGATGAGGTGGAGGAGAGGTGAAGACTGATGATGATGATAAAGAGGAGAAGGAAGATGAGGATGATGTCTTACAATAACTACAGAAGAAGTGAATACAGGGGCGGACTTAGCCGTCGGGCAATCGGACAGTTCCCACGAGCCAGCGGCAATAGGAGAACCGTTCACCCCTAACCTCCATCTAGCTTAATCAGCTATCAAGTAAACAACCTTTCATTGTCCGGGCGCCCAGATCACTGCTAGTCCTCCCCTGCGCGAAGAGAATAAATACAAATAAATGGTCTTCACAACAACAGAAATGGCCAGATGTAGCTACGTATTACAAGAACCAGACAAGCGCCAGTGGAACAAGAGATGAGAAGAAGACATTGGAGATGGATAGGACACACACTGGGGAAACCTGTTGATAGCATTACCAGGCAGTCCTTGTTCTGGAATCCCAATGGTAAGAAAGCTAGTGGGAGATCAAAAAGCACACGGAGAAGAGAACTGGAGACAGACATGAAGGGGATGAAGAATGGTTATGTGTAGCATGGAAATACGGGGCACAGGACATGAAGACTTGGCAAACGTTAGTTGAAGGCCTATGCTCCTTGGGGTGCATGAAAGGTGATGAAGAAGAAGAAGAAGCAGAAGAAGAAGAAGAAGAAGAAGAAGAAGAAGAAGAAGAAGAAGGTGTTACCTAAGAAAGAAATTATCAGACGCCGCATAACAAATGTTGCACTCCAGAAATGTTATAGAAAGAGATAAATCTGGGTTAAAGCCAAACACCACGCGCTCTGAGGCCATGTGTTGTCTATATTATTAAACTGCTCACAGAACTAATTCCCATATTACTAACTGTCTAAGTGAAACACCCTGAACAATGAAAAAAATTCAGCCAGCTTTTAGGAAAAAAAATGGAAAAGGCGCGTTTTTCGCCTTGAAAGCTAACTTGAGCACCCTTTAAAAAAACGCTTGGGCCTTGCAACCTTTTCATTGTGCATTGACCATAAGTCATGATAAGTTTGACTACAAAGATTCAATGACCATAAGTCATGATAAGTTTGACTACAAAGATTCAATGACCATAAGTCATGATAAGTTTGACTACAAAGATTCAATGAACTAGAACGGAAAGGAATGAAATGACCTCAGGAGAATTAGTCCCGTCATCATGACTTGCAACAAAAAGAGTATGACATAATTATTTCCCCCACTAGGCCCACTCTCCCTTAACCTCCATCTAGCTTAATCAACTATCAAGTAAACAATCCCTCACTGTCCTGGGACCCAGTTCACTGTCAGTTCGCCCCTGCCTGATAGAATAATTACAAACATGGTCTTCACAACAATAGAATTGGCCAGACGTCGTTACGAATGACAAGTGGAACAAGAGATGAAATGACGCTTGAGATGAATAGATCACACTCTGAGAAAACCTGTTGATAGCATTATTAGTCAGTTCTTGTTCTGTAATCCCCGAAGTAAGAGGTAGAGAGAGAGAGAGAGAGAGAGAGAGAGAGGTAGAGGTAGAGAGAGAGAGAGATAAGAGAGAGAGAGAGAAAGAGAGAGAGAGAAAGAGAGAGAGAGATAGAGAGAGAGAGAGAGAGAGAGAGAGAGAGAGAGAGAGAGAGAGAGAGAGAGAGAGAGAGAGAGAGAGAGAGAGAGAGAGAGAGAGAGAGAGAGAGAGAGAGAGACCAAGGAACACATGAAGAAGAGAACTGAAAGAGCACGACATAATTATTTCCCGGTCATATTTTGGCGGATTACTTGCTCATTTCATGACAAGAGTTAAATCTACATTAAAACCAGACAACAGGTGCTTTGAGGCCATGTGGTGTCTATATTATTACCCTGCTCAGAACTAACAACTAACTAAAGCATCAATAAAAACATTAAAAAACAAAGAAGTCTAGTTCTCCTAAAGTATTTTATGAAGGGAGTGTACAGGTAAATGTTTACAATGAGAGCTTACTTCAAAGAGCTGGGGGAGGGGGGGGGGAGGGGGAGAAATCTAGGAGAGTCATTAACTCCCAGATGCAACTAATAGAATTCTTCAGCAGCATAAATTGGGAGACGGTTGGGGAAAGGTGAGAATGCCAAAAGCTCCTTGTGGCTGGCTGGTAAACTTTAAGAACCGAAGGAGTATTATGTTTTTTAAGAGTCGATACTTGAACAACATTCAAAAACATTCTGAATTTTTTATCTGAACTCATTTACCACTGAGTATCTTCTAATCCTTGAGTATATTCAGTGTAATGTGACGGGTTCTTTTGGTCATCAATTAATCTGTTGCCTGCTTCTAGGTGTGTTGTTATAATTTTAGAAAAATGTTCAAATGCGGCCAAATGGCAACTTGTGAATAAGTTGACAGAACTTCTGGTGCACAGAAACAGCACATACTCATTTTATACTTCTCACTTATAGTTTGAGTATTTAAACATATCTCAGTCATATTAAATCCATCAGTAAAGGGCCAACAATCCACATTTGTCCGTTATATCGTGACATCATCTGAAGATTACACATATCTGAACAAAGCCCTTCTCTGTCCGTGCGTTAACTAATAATTATTACCACTCTTGTAACATAGTCCATGAAGGTTCACTAGAGACATATACCCTTCTTCATAAACACGTAGAAGATCTTCACTATAATACGGATACCTTAGGACACAATGGAAGGCACTGTGGTGGGTTTTGATGTTATAAATATGAGTTGTTGTTATTTCTATTATTTGTCTACAAAGTGAGGTCAAGCTATGTAAGCCCCTGAGTCTAATAGTTGATGGTGATGTATTCTCAGGGGACCTATATGCTACCACCCTACGATCTCACTCTGCGAATATTTTATTACAATGTATTTTAAATGACTGTGGTGAAGTGGGATGTTATAATGAGAGTAGTGTATTATAGATAACCTTACTTGCTGCCACATATATATATATATCTCAGTCAGAATTATTCTGGAATAGTGTGATGACTACGTTATATGTCTAGGGTATGTGTATGATGAAGTGTAAGTCAAAACAACAACAGACAGATAAACAATTTAATTTATTCCACTACACTTGACAACACTGTGACACTCACATACATAAAACACTCTACAAGGATATCTTAAAGAAGTCACTGATAACTTTTCAAATAACAATATGTATTCATTGCTGTCATGAATGAATATGTGTCCTGATTCAAATACAAAGGGAACCAGGAATCACAATCAATTTTACTTACAAGTTATATGTACAGAATTTATCAATATGAATATTGTAATGACATATATTATTAAAGGTATCCTATGTGTGTCAGTTGTGTAGTAGTAATATGAGGTAATACTGGTTTTGTTTTGTTCAAGCTCTGTTGGTATTTGTCATCATGACTTCAATAGTTTGTCTTTATGGGAACTATTATTGGAGATGTTCTCAGTTCCTGATATTAACACAATTTAATTCCCCTCTTAATATTATTTTTACAAGGTCATTTTAAGCTGGGGGTACATAATTTTGAGCTCAGCTGGCCACATCAGCTTATCTTGCGTGATGGCGGCAGGAACAGACTCCTCTGCTCGATTTCTCCCCTCGGCTCTGGAGACACCTCACTGATAGCTAAATGGACCAAGGAGTATGCTGTCCGACTCTGGATTCAGCAAAGCTCTGACCAGGTGCTGCTCAATACCATCAAGACCACGGTCCCTGAAAACAAGAAGGATGTACCTTCTACTTCATAACTAATTTATACTCTCTTTTTTACACTGAGCACAATACATCACAAACATTGAGTTCAGAGCGTTAGGCCAACTGTCAGCTTCATCTGAAATACTTTATACCAGTATTTACCTCCTTAATGGTTACCACGCCTCTGCACTTCCAGCATTATTTCTGTCTAATCAATAATCTAGGTGTCAGTGTACTGTTTGGCCATTCCATGCAGTTTTACTTTCCTCCGACACCTTCTGTTCAGGCTGGAGCATTATAGGCTTTACATCATGTTTGCTACTGAACTACACATATATATACAGGCATAAATTAACAATTCACATTCAATTTTCATTAAAAGATACTGAATGTTTCAAGCTTACCACAATTCATGGAAACAAACACAGATACGTTGATTAGCAATGAATTCTGGCACAACTACTGGCACAAATTCCCATCTGCTTATGTTCCAGGCTTTTATTTAGCAAAAATATGAGCTGGCTTCAACGCACTGTTGCTTTATCAAGCTTATTTGACTAGTGGTCTCGAACTAACGCTCCTAAGTGAGTATATCAGCGAGTCTAGCCAATGGAGCCACGTTTCGACAAGTGTTTGAAAAAAATTTTAACTTCCTACGTCTCCCCTAACAACCAAAGATAGTATTTATAGCCCGACTAATCGTGTTTAGCCTTACATATCATTCCAGCCAATCAGTTCAAATGTAACTTGTGGCCCATTTCCCGTACAATGGTGGTTTAAAAAATCTACCACTGAGCGATTCTGATTTTGGGTGTTGTCTGACAGCACCATCATTTTATTTTGGCTATAACTTGTTAATTCCTAGACTATTTGCATAACGTTTTACATATTCTTTGTCAGCAAGCCCTAAGGAACCCAAATATACAAATTTAAAAGAGCTAAGTGGCTGCGTTCAAAATATGCAATTTCTTCTACCTCCTGTTTCGAAGATGTGCTGTCTGGGTACTGTAATGTTTTCAAACGTAAACCCATCTATTGGTATCTTTCCTAATAAGCGTGGTTTTATGGGTTTAAAACCTAACTCTGGGAAGGGTAGTGAATGTATCACTGTCCGTCCGAAAAAGTTAGTGCATGTAGCCTTACACGCGTGATAGTAGTAATTGTGTATCGCGCGACGCGTGTTGCATGCGTTCCTGATTTTCAGCCCTCCCTCTCTCTTTATCCTTTAGTCCATCTGTTCGTTCGTTTTGGTAACGCAGTATAATTAATGTTAGGATTAATTTAGGTCATTACGCAGTCTGCCTCTCAATGTTTTTCCAAGAAATACAGCACACGTTTCATTGAAGAAAGCGGGGAATAATATAGTAGGCTTTTACTATCAACGTGAAAGCGTTACAATTTGCAGACGAAGCATAAAACAAAGGGGATTTCGAGTACATTCCTTGTGACAGCACTGTTATTTTACCATTGCTCTTTTCTTTATTAGATTTATTTGTTAGGCTTTATATTTACTTGATAATTTATATATGTGGATTAGAATATTCCACGACATCTCCCCTCTTAAAACAGACATTATATGTCAGTCCTTTATTCTATATACACATAGAGAAATTTATTATTAGTTCTGGGGTTTACGGTGATTCTCATCACACGGATGGCGGCTTAAAAAATCCGCTCCCAAATTTGTTTTTTCCAGATATATACTCAATGCTAAAATTATATGGAGCCAAAAGTAAAGACCATCGGAGTAACCTGGAGTTCTCATGCCTAGCCTGTGCTAGAAACGATAAAGGTTTGTGGTCTGTTTGCAACTTAAAGGCCTTCCCATACAGATAAATATTGAATTTCTTTATTGCCCATATTACTGCAAGACATTCTTTTTCGCTAGTTGAGTAATTGATTTCAGCTTTATTCAATTTTCTGCTAGCAATGCCACTGGGCTTAATTCCCCATCCAATGCATCTGATTTCTGTAGTAGAGTTGCACCTAACCCAATATTACTTGCATCCGTCCTTACTATGAATTCTTGACTTAAGTCAGGTAATTTCAAAATGGGTTTACTTGTGAGCTTTTCCTTCAATTCTTGGTAAGTCATTTCACATTGTGGTGTCCATGTAATGCGATCTGGATGTCCTTTACGTGTCAAATCAGTTAACGGTGCACATATGGAATTAAAGTTTTTTGATATACTTCTGGTAGAAACCACATAATGAGACAAAGGATCTCACGTCCTTCTTGGTTTGTGGTCTCGGGGCTTTCTGTAGTTTCTCTAAATTCTTTGGGTCAGGGGTCATGTTTCCCTGATAAACTGTGTGTCCCAAAAATTCCAATTCTTTACATCCAACGCAACATTTGGTTGGTCGGGCTGTTAAATTTGCCTCCCTAAGTCGATCAAACAGCATGTTCAGAGAGTCAATGTGTTCCTCAAATGTTTCTGTTGCTATAAGGATATCATCCATAAAATTTGTTATACAGGGATTACTCAGAGGATCCAATAATTTTCTCATCATTCTAGAGAAGACACTAGGCGCATTCTTCAATCCAAATGGCAATCTATTAAACTCATAGTGTCCTTCTGAGGTACTAAAAGCTAGGTATGGTCTAACCTCAGGCTTTACTGGAATCTGATAGTATCCTTTACTCAGATCCACTTTTGAGAAATATTTAGCTTTATTTAGTCTGGCAAACAGCTGATTTGTATCCGGCAATGGATCCACCTGTCCTTCTGTAATAGCATTCAGTCTCCTGTAATCTATACAGAGTCTATGTTCTCCAGAGGGCTTCCTTAAGAGTACAACACCGGAACTATACGAAGATTCACTGTGCGAAATAATTCCTTCCTTCAACAGATAGTCTATCTCTTCCTTCAAAGCTTTCTCCTTAGCAAACGGAATCGAATATGGTTTCATACAGACAGGTGTGGAGTCTATCAGTTTCATATCATATTCCAATAGGTTTGTATGCCCTGGTCGGTCTGTTAACACCTCTGCATGATTATTTAGAACCTGTTGCACTCTCTCTTTCTGAGAGTTTTCGTTAAATGTGTACTGATTTTCACCTGTGCTGCTGTCTCACAGGGGTGTAATGGATATTCAAATGATGAAAGTGGTTCCTTTTTCATCTCCATGGCGATGGACAAGGTCAACAAGTGTGTCTCTTCCTGATGTTCTCTTTCCAAATATTTCTTCAGGAGATTCACATGATAGATTTTTTCTTTCCCCTTCTTATCTATCTTATAATTTGTTCTAGACACCTTCTCTAGAACTGTATATGGACCCTGCCATCCAATTTGTAACTTATTCTGACTCCCGGGCAAAAGAAGCAGTACTTTCTCTCCCACAGCCAAATTTCTCTCTTTCGCCTTCCTGTTATAATAGGCAGCATGTTTCTTCCTGGCTTGTTTCAAATTTTCATTGGCAAGTTTCCAGCCAGTTTTTAAACGAGTGGTCAGCTCATTCACATATTGGTATGAAGATGTAATGTTTTCCTCTGCCTTTTCATCAGTCCACGTTCTTAACAAAGCTACATATGGACCTTTAATTGTGTGGACCTATTTGTCCATGCACCGGTATGGTCTCTTCCACTCGAAGATTTATAGTGATGATTTTTCCTCCCAGAATTATCATTCACAAAACGACCGCTACCAATTTTTTTTGGGGGGGCTTTCTCCCCACTTAAAATTCTTGATGAGAGATTTCCTCTCTACATCCTCTTCCTCCAGTTTGTTTAAGTCCGATTGAGGGATTTTCGGCTTATCCTGAGGTAAGACATCTTTTTGCACTCTCCGCATAGTGGCCATTGTAAAACAGTTAAGTGAAGATTGTCCGTGAAAAGGGGCTTCCCATTCCATTTGGTCCACTTTATCAAATCTATTTTTCTTTTTATTATCAGGCCTAATTTTGCCCCGTGGCGTGTCCAGGTCCTGATCAATGTTCCCACTTGTGGGTGTTCCCTCATGTGCTATGCTACACCTTTCTACAAAATTCTCAATGTCCCATCTTGCTTTGGGCCAATAATAATTGTGAGCCACCTTTTGAATGATGGTACCTATCTTCTCATGGTCCCCATCTGGTTTCACATGTAGGCTCCTTATTAATTCTGCCCTATATCTTTTAGGAAGTACCAGCTGTCCCTGACCTTTGGATCTAGCTCCAGTCTTCCTATACATCAACTTGTTTTTCATGTAAAAATCTCCCTTGCCTGGAGTTGTATGACAAGTTGACAATTTTCTGAAACAAGGCTTGAGTGTTTTATCCCCAGCCTGTGCCTTCCTCATCTCTGGAGTGGTATCTAACATAATATCCTCCTCCTGTCTTGAGGTCGACCTGACCTGAAGGGTTGCCATATACACAGGTTTCCTTCTGCAACGGTCAGTGTCATGATTGTCCATCTGACAATTTTTACACCACCTTTTTTCCTTGGTTGAAAGATTTTCTTTCATCATATTTCCTTTCATCGAATTGTGGGAATTTATTTTTATTTTCATACCGTGGCCTATCAAATTGGTGCTTACCTTTGTTTTGATCCCTAGGATCAAATTTATTAAAGTTCTGTGGTGCCCTAAAGTTATCCACTTGTTTCTTTTTTATTACCTGTTACCTCTGCTTGAGCTGCTTGATACCTTTCAGCAACATTTAGCAACTCACCCAGCCTCTCTGCACCTTGTTCCATGAGAAACTTTCTCAGGTCTGGAGCCATGGACTCTCTCTTAATTGCTCTATAAGGACCATTTCCTTAAGATCTTGGGTTTTCCCCAGAGAAGTCCATTTCTCCAAGTATGTCTCTATTCGTGCAGAGAACTGGTGATAGGTTTCACCTGACAGTAGTTTAGCATTCCTAAATTTTTTCCTATAGAATTCTGCATTCTTTTCATATCTTAACAAAAGAGCCTGCTTTAGCATGTCATAATTTTCCTGATCACCTCTGCTCATTTTTGCAAAAACTTCATAAGCTGCCCCACGAAGTCCTTGAGATAACTTTAAGCTCCACCTTTCTCTCTCTAACCCATACGTGGTAGCTAATAGTTCATACCTATTTAGGTAGCTCTCTATATCATCGTCTTTCTCAACAAAATGATCTAAATGAAAATTCATAGCTGAGGTTGAGGCTCCTTGGCTAGCAGTGGCATCAGAGGCAAAGGGACTGGCACCATTTTCAGGAGCATGGCCCTGAAACTCAAACTCCCTTAGTCGTAAACTCATGTTCCCTTTGTAATCTCTCTCTCTTTCCTTTTTTCTGCTTCCCTTTCTGCAGCTAATTTCTTCTCTTCCCTTTCTGCAGCTAATTTCTTCTCTTTTCTGCTTCCCTTTCTGCTTCCTTTCTCTGCAGCTAATTTTTTCTTCTCTTCTTTCTGCAGCTTCTCTTTCTGCTTCCAATTTCTTAGCCTCAGCCTCAATCTGCAACCTCTTAGTCTCTGCCTCAGCCTCAAATTGTAACTTCTTAATTTCCCTTTCAGCCTCTAACTTTCTTTCGGCCTCTTTTTCTAATCTTCTTTCTTCGCGTTCAATAAATTTGTCACATTCCGTAGTGACATAGGCAACCATAACTTGCCCATCTAATCCTAACTCTTTTGCAGTCTGAACAGCAGCAGATCGAAACTTGGCCAGGTCCGCCATTGTCTATCAGGTAAATTTTTACAATGTCTAACCAACAATTCAATCTCTAAATATATATCTAATGGACAACACAGGCACCGTGAGCTCAACCTTATTTAATTCCACCCAAGGATACCTTTTAATTCTTATATTCCCTGAAGTGAATTACCCCCAATATTTTTAATAGGGAAAGATTCAAAATCCCAAGAGCGAGACCCCAATATATGTGGTGAAGTGGGATGTTATAAATATTTATAGGGGACTTAGTGTACTGACTGAGATCAGCTGTGAAGGTATCTATATCTAATAAGAGTAGTGTATTATAGATAACCTTACTTGCTGCCACATATATATATATCTCAGTCAGAATTATTCTGGAATAGTGTGATGACTACGTTGTATGTCTAGGGTATGTGTATGATGAAGTGTAAGTCATAACAACAACAGACAGATAAACAATTTAATTTATTCCACACACTTGACAACACTGTGACACTCACATACATAAAACACTCTACAAGGATATCTTAAAGGAGTCACTGATAACTTTTCAAATAACAATATGTATTCATTGCTGTCATGAATGAATATGTGTCCTGATTCAAATACAAAGGGAACCAGGAATCACAATCAATTTTACTTACAAGTTATATGTACAGAATTTATCAATATGAATATTGTAGTGACATATATTATTAAAAGTATCCTATGTGTGTTTGTTGTGTAGTAGTAATATGAGGTAATACTGGTTTTGTTTTGTTCAAGCTCTGTTGGTATTTGTCATCATGACTTCAATAGTTTGTCTTTATTGGAACTAGTATTGGAGATGTTCTCAGTTCCTGATATTAAAACAATTTAATTCCCCTCTTAATGTTATTTTTACAAGGTCATTTTAAGCTGGGGGTACATAATTTTGAGCTCAGCTGGCCACATCAGCTTATCTTGCGTGATGGCGGCAGGAAAAGACTCCTCTGCTCGATTTCTCCCCTGGGCTCTGGAGACACCTCACTGATAGCTAAATGGACCAAGGAGTATGCTGTCCGACTCTGGATTCAGCAAAGCTCTGACCAGGTGCTGCTCAATACCATCAAGACCACGGTCCCTGAAAACAAGAAGGATGTACCTTCTACTTCATAACTAATTTATACTCTCTTTTTACACTGAGCACAATACATCACAAACATTGAGTTCAGAGCGTTAGGCCAACTGTCAGCTTCATCTGAAATACTTTATACCAGTATTTACCTCCTTAATGGTTACTACTACGCCTCTGCACTTCCAGCATTATTTCTGTCTAATCAATAATCTAGGTGTCAGTGTACTGTTTGGCCATTCCATGCAGTTTTACTTTCCTCCGACACCTTCTGTTCAGGCGGGAGCATTATAGGCTTTACATCATGTTTGCTACTGAACTACACATATATATACAGGCATAAATTAACAATTCACATTCAATTTTCATTAAAAGATACTGAATGTTTCAAGCTTACCACAATTCATGGAAACAAACACAGATACGTTGATTAGCAATGAATTCTGGCACAACTACTGGCACAAATTCCCATCTGCTTATGTTCCAGGCTTTTATTTAGCAAAAATATGAGCTGGCTTCAACGCACTGTTGCTTTATCAAGCTTATTTGAACTAGTGGTCTCGAACTAACGCTCCTAAGTGAGTATATCAGCGAGTCTAGCCAATGGAGCCACGTTTCGACAAGTATTTGAAAAATTTTTTAACTTCCTACGTCTCCCCTAACAACCAAAGATAGTATTTATAGCCCGACTAATCGTGTTTAGCCTTACATATCATTCCAGCCAATCAGTTCAAATGTAACTTGTGGCCCATTTCCCGTACAATGGTGGATTAAAAAAAATCTACCACTGAGCGATTCTGATTTTGGGTGTTGTCTGACAGCACCATCATTTTATTTTGGCTATAACTTGTTAATTCCTAGACTATTTGCATAACGTTGTACATATTCTTTGTCAGCAAACCCTAAGGAACCCAAATATCCAAATTTAAAAGAGCTACGTGGCTGCGTTCAAAATATGCAATTTCTTCTACCTCCTGTTTCGAAGATGTGCTGTCTGGGTACTGTAATGTTTTCAAACGTAAACCCATCTATTGTCATCTTTCCTTATAAGCGTTTTTCAGGATTTTAAAACCTAACTCTGGGAAGGGTAGTGAATTTATCACTGTCCGTCCGAAAAAGTTAGTGCTTGTAGCCTTACACGCGTGATAGTAGTAATTGTGTATCGCGCGACGCGTGTTGCATGCGTTCCTGATTTTCAGCCCTCCCTCTCTCTTTCTATTTGAGTCCATCTGTTCGTTCGTTTTGGTAACGCAGTATAATTAATGTTAGGATTAATTTAGGTCATTACGCAGTCTGCCTCTCAATGTTTTTCCAAGAAATACAGCACACGTTTCATTGAAGAAAGCGGGTAATAATATAGTAGGCTTTTACTATCAACGTGAAAGCGTTACAATTTGCAGACGAAGCATAAAACAAAGGGGATTTCGAGTACATTCCTTGTGACAGCACTGTTATTTTACCATTGCTCTTTTCTTTATTAGATTTATTTGTTAGGCTTTATATTTACTTGATAATTTATATATGTGGATTAGAATATTCCACGACAATGACTTGATGTCTAGGGTAATGTGGGTGTATGCTGTGTTGTTCCAATAAACATACAGATAAATCAATACTATCAAATGGACACGACTGGGTTACTACAACCACGAACAAACTACAAATCTATGATATAACTTATAGAATGCTGTGGCTGAATGTTAGGTAATAGGATATATTACAATTTATTTGTCCTGATTCAGAATTTTCTGAGTCAGGACCAACAACAAAAGGAAATTGATTGTTTTATTTACATAAGTCAAATGCCACAATGGCTCTGCTGTCCATCTAAATAAATGTTACAATCTAAGTATATTGAGGTATCACTATACCAATCGACATCGTCTTCTCTCATAATGATCAGACCACCAGAAGTCTGGCGCTAAGTTTAGTACCAGAACAAACCCTGAAACAAGGTTATGATTCTTTATAACACATCTATACTACCATTCCACAAGTAATACATGGTACATTTCAAATAAAAGAAAAGGGTCAGATCTTGTGGACAACCCATTACAATCATTATATTTTGATGTGAATATTTATACCAGTGTTCCTATTCCTCTCCCCTAATGGCTTCAACGCCTCTGCCACTTTGAAAAGTGATCTTCTTCCATATAATAATGTGGGTTAGACTTCCCACTGGTAACTTTGGAAATCCTTTTTAGTTATACAACTCATATAAGTTCTATTGCGTTTGAGCAACACCACAGGCCCTGCATACGTCTGCTAGGGGACCTATGTACTTAGTCGTAAAACATTCCCAATAAAGCAGTATCTCATACACCAAATTTTGTAATAACAAGGTTAATAAATTCTTTCTTACCACAATTCAATGAAAATATCACAAGCACACGTTGACTGGCATTAGAATTATAATTGATATAAGTTCAGCTTTGCCCCTGTCCAAACTGCTAAGTTTTATTTCACACTTAACACTGCTGTTCTCAACGCAGCTTGCTTACTAAAAGTATTTTATCAAATGGCCACAAGCCTTGGAATCTTTTTGCCAATATCACTAGGCTGGCCCAATCACAGCGAGGGTCTATCAATTCAATTCAAATTTGAAAAACAAAACTCCGAACAGGCTGTGTGTTTCTTAGTCTTTTGGTCAGTCTGCCCATGCTATTACACTGCACAATATGTATCGTTTTGGGCTAACAATTTCTACCTCTCCCTCCCCCCTAGCGTTAATCAATCAAATATGAATCACTCCAATGCCTCTTTTCAAAATTGCGTCCCAAAAATGTTAATAATAAAATGAGCAAGAGCGATCGTCTGTCCGTCCCACTGTCCGAAAATATATAGTATTTTTTTAACAATATCTTGGTTATTACTCGTGCGATTTGTGATATTGAAACATATTATTGACCAGAAGACTAAGCTCTATCTGTCTATATAATTTTTATGTCCGTCTTTAGTGTCGTTAACCTTTTTGTCTTTTTGGGTTTTATTTTGCTAAACCACAAATTTTACTAAAATATATTCTTCTAAGATTGCTCTAAGTTATTTTTAATGACCTGTCGTGTAACGACTTCTCCCCGACTTTTCCTTCTGTCTTTTATTTTATTCCTCTAAAAATCTCTAACGCTAGATTGAAAACAAATTCCCTTCAGATATCTTTTTCATTCTTATAATGAAAAAGTCTCTCTAGATTTCACAGTATTTTACTAGCTCAGGATTCTCACGGTCCAAGGTAATAAATTATTCACTTCGCCAGCGAAAGTCATTCTACTTGAAAGGTGAAAAACAGGCTACGAACAGGAAGTCGACCGTCTTTGTTTGTTCACGAGCTGGACGCATGTAAAACAGCCGGCAACGGTGGATGCTAGGGCCAGTTAAAATTGAAGATACTTGATATCCCTGTGACCAAGATGAATTTGCTACAATGCCACCAAAAAGCCACCCACCCCTGCCTGGAACAGCCTCCTGGAATATTGGAGGGAATTTTAAGCATTCTTCTTGTAACCATCATTCGGAGCAAACAGACTCTGGGCCCAAGTGGGCATTTCATGTTGCGAAATATTCGTAGTGAATTCAGTTGAGCGAATCCACCAAGGTTGCGGTTACACAGTACTAAACCCAGGTTGCGGTTACACAGTACTAGACCCAGGTTGTGGTTACACAGTACTAAACCAGGTTGTGGTTATCAGATACCTAAACCAGGGTACGAGTCCATGCTACCAAAGATTACCCTTACCCAACCATATCCTATCACCCAGTAACCATACCACACATCCCATAAGCAGAAGAGGTATTCAGCAGAGGTGACTTACCCCATCCTTATCTGTGATGTGCACTGAGTCCAGGGAAGCAAACTCTGACACCCTCTGAACCCATTAACTGTTATGAGACCAACCTGCTGGGGCAGACCAAACCAAGAGAGTCCGAACACAAATCATCTCCGCAGCTACTACAGTCCTTGAGGAGATGAGTATTAACACTTACCAGCAAAACTACCATAGAAGAGATCTACTGTCCATATGATGACAACACTAGTTGTTTTTTTTAATAAACAGTAGAGCTAAACTTTTCTTCATATTTGTATGTATAATAAGAAATGTAAGATTCTATACCCTTTTATTCAACTTTACATAACAGCGTCTGTTGTTATTTTTCTTGTTAACTTTATTTGGGTTGTATTTTGTTTTAAATATAAATCTACACCTTGGGGGCTCAGCCATAATTCAATTAACTTCTATTGGGTCGGGATATTTTAATTGTGGCTGGACACCAAAGCTCTTTCTCCACCTTATGTGCTTTACACAGTCCTTTTGTAGGATTCCTGAGGAAGAATTTATCGTCCAGAAAATATCCTGTTTAGTTGCTAGAATTCTCATTTAAGTAAATTTCTGGTACACTAATTCCCGAGGAGAGGCAGTTTTATTATAAACTCGGAAGCTATCAAAAAGACATTATTATCTTTATTCTTCCATTCCATCAAAACTGTCCTATCTCCTCCAAAACACTTCATGACAAGTGGGACGCTCGTGTCCTGGATAAACTCTTATTTCTTATTTTGACACTTGTCTGAGATATGAAAACTCTTTGTCTTTCCTAGATCACTACTGCTGTAGGTACTTGTCACTTATTGGTGTCCAGTTCTAGGATTAGATTAAAGAGGGGACATATAAATTACCTTAGACTAAAATACATATACATTTTTTGCAAGAAACACAGATTTTAAGTTGTGTTATGAGAACTCTTCTTGGTGGTACTGCTGGAAATTGGTTACCTATTGTTAACTAATTTTTAATTTGATGGTTATATAAGGCTGGTTTGATTTAATATATGGTTTTGTAATACTTTAGTATAGTTAAGACTATAGAACGTATTTTTGCCTTAATTATTGTTTGTGAGTTAGAGATCTCATACTCGCTCAACGAACCACTACGGATATAATGGAAGAATCTGTAGAGTTGAATGAGTGGAGAACATTCTGGACAGAGTTAGCCATTGAGTGTGAACTCTCCGGAGAAGAACTGGATACTTTTGTTTCACAAAAGATGGAAAAATGCAGGATGAGAGAAGCGAAAAGGAAGGAATGGAGAGCAAAGTGCAAGGAAGAGAATGTGGAACATGAGAGTCAAAGACAAGAAAAATCCCTCCAGTGTAAGGAAGAAATGGAAACTCAGTTTCAACCTACAAAAATAGAATCCAGGGATAAACTGGAATCTAGGAATACTCATCATGCCACTCCTTTGCCAGTTGCATCACCATCTTCAGTGGTAAATATAACTGCACAAATGAAGCCAAGTCTATGTCACAGAATTCAGGCTCAGACAGAGCAAAGGTGTGTATATCCAAACGGAGACAGCTAGACCATCCTGAGAACAAGATTAAGCACAAGAGTGCTGATAATCTGAAGAGACCTTCCTCATCCTCAGCTAAGACTCACAACAGGCATATCGAAAACAACCGCACCAAAAACCTGGTAAATAGGATCGTTCAACCAAATAGGATCACTCAACGGAAAAGGATTACGCAACCCTATGGGAAGGGAAGGGATGTTCTTGAACATCACCTGTCGGCCAACTGACATCAGTTAGACAGTATGCGCCGAGACCCAATCCCACAGACTTCATTGAAGCTAAGGTCCCTACCATGGATGGGAACTTGACGAAGGCCCGGAGTGGATACAGGGATTCTCAAAAGGTGGAGACTGCCACTGTAAATGGAGAAGAAATCACCTGTTTGTATTATCAAGGTCTTGGGTGTGATGCCCTTGTCTCAGCCTCTGTCATCGACCTTGATCAAGTCACCGAAGAGGATGTTGAGGTAACAGCACCCATCATAAACAACAGAAGGATGATTTTGCCTTTAGCTTATGTAGAAGTTAGGTAGAACTTTGTAAACGGCAAAGTAAAGGCCGCAATATTAGATGAACGAATTTACCCCATACCTCAAGGAGGGAAATATATCATCTTAGAAGACTCAGCACGATCCAGAGACGGCGTGACTGAACAGGCTATGGAGACTACAATGCCTAACTCATCTTCCAATATTTTCACTGAAAAGTTGGAAGAGTGCAAAGGGGATGACCACCCCACTGCACGTAATTCTGAATCAGTTTTGACAGTCTCACCCACTCTCTGCGTGCAGACAGTGAAGCTGGGCCAGAGTTTCTTGGTACCTGGTGGGATGAAACATGTTTCAGAAATATCTTCCGTTAACACGAGAGAAACGGCTAAAGAGGAACAAGAGCCTCAAGCACTTAGTCTTTACTCAGTTCCGATAACCTCACCAACTCTCTGGGATCAGAAAGTGAAGCGGGTCCAAATTTCCTTGGTACCTGGTGGGATGAAACATGTTTCAGGAATATCTTCATTTAACACGAGAGAAACGGCTAAAGAGGAACATGAGCCTCAAGCACTTAGTCTTCAGTCAGTTCCGTTAACCTCACCTACTCTCTGGGATCAGAAAGTGAAGCGGGTCCAAATTTCTTTGGTTCCTAGTGGGCAGGAACAACTGGTAGACTTATCTTTCTCTGTCACTGGAGAAACAGGGATAGAAGATCATACACGCTCTCATACCTGGAGAGATAGGTATGTGTCCTTAGGCAGGTCAAGCAATATGACTAAAATAAGGTTGTGTATGAGGCTGGCAACCTCATCACGCAAAACTATTTGCTATAGATCCAGTTGTAAGCAGAGTGTAGGCTTTAGGGCAAGCTCTTTGCCAGGAGGCAAGCTTCAATGGAGGATCCATAAGGGAGAAAAGAAGAGGGGGATATTTTTGCGAGCAGGCTTGCTCAACCCACCTCAACTACTTATTGAAGAGGAAACGGATAGCCATGTGTGGATTACAGGCATACCGTTTGACAGAGGAAAAAGAGGAAATATTTGGATTGAAGAAACGGAGGACACGATACATGAATGTAGTGTCTGACATAAGAGAAGAGTCGGCTCGAACTTAGTTGGCCGTAGGCCGAACTTTCAAAAGGGGGCTTATGTCGTGTAACGACTTCTCCCCGACTTTTCCTTCTGTCTTTTATTTTATTCCTCTAAAAATCTCTAACGCTAGATTGAAAACAAATTCCCTTTAGATATCTTTTCCATTCTTATAATGAAAAAGTCTCTCTAGATTTCACAGTATTTTACTAGCTCAGGATTCTCACGGTCCAAGGTAATAAATTATTCACTTCGCCAGCGAAAGTCATTCTACTTGAAAGGTGAAAAACAGGCTACGAACAGGAAGTCGACCGTCTTTGTTTGTTCACGAGCTGGACGCATGTAAAACAGCCGGCAACGGTGGATGCTAGGGCCAGTTAAAATTGAAGATACTTGATATCCCTGTGACCAAGATGAATTTGCTACAATGCCACCAAAAAGCCACCCACCCCTGCCCGGAACAGCCTCCTGGAATATTGGAGGGAATTTTAAGCATTCTTCTTGTAACCATCATTCGGAGCAGACAGACCCTGGGCCCAAGTGGGCATTTCATGTTGCGAAATATTCGTAGTGAATTCAGTTGAGCTAATCCACCCAGGTTGCGGTTACACAGTACTAAATCCAGGTTGCGGTTACACAGTACTAGACCCAGGTTGCGGTTACACAGTACTAAACCAGGTTGTGGTTATTAGATACCTAAACCAGGGTACGAGTCCATGCTACCAAAGATTACCCTTACCCAACCATATCCTATCACCCAGTAACCATACCACACATCCCATAAGCAGAAGAGGTATTCAGCAGAGGTGACTTACCCCATCCTTATCTGTGATGTGCACTGAGTCCAGGGAAGAAAACTCTGATACCCTCTGAACCCATTAACTGTTATGAGACCAACCTGCTGGGGCAGACCAAACCAAGAGAGTCCGAACACAAATCATCTCCGCAGCTACTACAGTCCTTGAGGAGATGAGTATTAAAAAAAAAAAAAAAAAAAAAAAAAAAAAAAAAAAAAAAAAAAAAAAAAAAAAAAAAAAAAAAAAAAAAAAAAAAAAAAAAAAAAAAAAAAAAAAAAAAAAAAAAAAAAAAAAAAAAAAAAAAAAAAACACAAAACTACTACTACAAAACTGCCATAGAAGAGATCTACTGTCCATATGATGACAACACTAGTTGTTTTTTTTAAATAAACAGTAGAGCTAAACTTTTCTTCATATTTATATGTATAAGAAATGTAAGATTCTATACCCTTTTATTCAACTTTACATAACAGCGTCTGTTGTTATTTTTCTTGTTAACTTTATTTGGGTTGTATTTTGTTTTAAATATAAATCTACACCCTGGGGGCTCAGCCATAACTCAATTAACTTCTATTGGGTCGGGATATTTTAATTGTGGCTAGACACCAAATCTCTTTCTCAACCTTATGTGCTTTAAGCAGTCCTTTTGTAGGATTCCTGAGGAAGAATTTATCGTCCAGAAAATATCCTGTTTAGTTGCTAGAATTCTCTTTTAAGTAAATTTCTGGTACGCTAATTCCCGAGGAGAGGCAGTTCTATTATAAACTCGGAAGCTATCAAAAAGACTTTATTATCTTTATTCTTCCATTCCATCCAAAATGTCCTATCTCCTCCAAAACACTTCATGACATGACCATGGAAGATTTTATAGGTAATATTATCAATGTTATCCTTGTAACCAGCGTTGCCACTCAAGTTCTAGAGATAAACCGAGATGTTCTTCTTAAAAAAACCAGAAATACCCAGATTATTTTATGCCTCAAATACACGGGATAGACGATGCTTACATAATCTTTTATGTGCATCTTTAGCACAAATAATCTGTGTGCTACCAATGTTTATGTATTTCTTATTTTTTTTTTTTATTACCAAAAATTCACAATTACATAAAAATGATTTTAATAACACCCCAATATACGAACTCTTGAAAATGAGATATTTTAACAGTAATATACTTACATTAATTACATTAACAAAATGTTCCTCGTATTAAATATAAAATGTTAGTTGTAACTTATTACTGATGAAAAATGTCACTTGTCAGAGACTCGGCATCCATGTCGACAACTTCTCCTTCGTCAAGATCATATGCATGAATTGACAACGTGGAATCTTGATTGTGAAGTTCCAAAATCTTTGCATATCTCTGCCGACAACGTCCTTCACGCACATCTTCAACCACGCTTTTACTAGGATTAAACGTATGACAAACTCTATCTTTGGCAACTGCTTGCTTGGCTAGTATTCGATTGGAAACTGTTTCACACAAAAGCTTGTTGATTTGTTTAGTTTTAACTAAGTTAACCTTCGAAAACACTCTTTCGACGCATGCTGAGGAGTGAGGTAGTGCCATAATCGTGCACATGAGGTCAGCCAAAACATCAAATTTCTTCTGGTTATTAGCATCTGTTACTTGTTGCAGTCCCAGCCAGAATGCGGGCGGATCCTCATCCACTAGATGTCCAAGATCTTTTCGGTACGATGCCAGTTCTCGCCATTGATCAGACAGACGATCAAGGCTCTCTTCTGAAACAACTGTTGGGAACTGCGCTGCTAATGGAATGACAGAAGGTTTATTGATATCGAGAGCTTGCTTTGGATCCAACAACTGCATTTGTGCAAGAACACTGTTTTGTTCAAGTGGGAACCTGCGTCGTATTTGAGTACAATGTTCAATCAGGTATGCCAATGCATCCTTGCGAAACTGGACTTCTTTATCTCGTAACGTGTCGGATTAACTTCGCTTCACATCGTCCACCCAGCTCAGTGTAATTCAGTTTCTTGTGCACCTGTACATCCGAAGGATCAATGTCGGCAAGAGTGCAATGCTCATGCTGCAATACTTCCTGCCTAATAAACATACTGAGAAGAAAACGATACTCTCTTGTTACACTCGTGTACACTTTGTGAAGACGGAAGTTCTCGGACTGGAATTCCGTGTTCATGACGTTAACTTTACCCAGTATGTAGCCGACAAATAGAAGCATGTGCTTCGTGCCAACAGTGTTCATCGTCTGCAGGATTTGCCCCGCACCGTCGACGTTGTCCACTGAAGCTTCGGATTGGAAATACAAGTGCAGAGCATCCCATTGCTCAAGGATCCTCTCAATGACTGCTTCACGGAACAGCCAGCGTGTTTCACACAGCTTCAACACTTTATGTTTCTGGGCCTGAACTACATCTTGTATTAACTGGAGATTTCTTTTACTACTATGCGAAAAATAGAAGCAGACATTCTTTATGAAAATTTCAAGCACAGTTGTCTGCAGCAAAACCAATGACGTTACTAAGCGGAATTTCATTCGTGCTCAACAATTTCTTAACAGCTGTAAACATGCCAAGACCAGTCCCATCCTCCACCTCAATGAGGTCTAACAGTGAATCAACTACTTTTCTTGTTTTTGTGTCACAGAATCGCACAACGACTGCCAACATCTGATTCGTAGAGACATCAGTACTCTCATCAACGATTATAGAAAATTTCTGATTTCTGCAAATGTTTATAACTTCAAGCCGCTCAAAATGAGCAATGCCGCACTGCATCACATAGGCAGCCTTGGTGCGCTTCAGTGACATTTTTTGAGCAATTGTGCTGTCTGGAAATATCTGTTTGCAACATTCAATCACATGATCAGCTTGCGAAAACAGAGTATTATGTTCTGCCATGAAAGCCGACAACACTATCTCCGCTTTAGCAATTTTGTCTTGGAGACAGGGCTCTTTTGGTTTGATGAAAAACTTATTAATGTTCAGAGTTTTGCTTTTGGCTTCGAAGTTTTTCATGTGTTTCTGTGTGCTTTTATGTGTCAATAAAGCTGTTTTGTTGGCATTAGTTAATGTACAGGAACAGACCGTACAAATCGCAGCATAGCGATTACCAGAGTCCGGCTTTATCCAATCCTTCAGTTCGCTGTCTGTTAGCCATTCCGCACAAAAAGCGTGCTGATACCATGGCTTCACTTTTTTACGCGGTGGCGTGTGTGTCGTCATGCTACCACAACTACCTAGCGTACCTTCATCGTCGCTCATTTTATAACCTTATAATAACAAAAAAACAAAACAATATGCTGTTTATCTGCTTAAGTCTAAAATGTAAAAAGAATACTTTATAACACATCGCAAAAATGACTGAGTATTGCAGATGACAGCCATTAACAGAATAACAGGAAATAGATAGCTGATGTAAACGAGTCAAAAAAAAACAACGTCATTGATGTGGTTAAAAACAAAAATTAAATTTAAGTGGAATAAAAAATATATAGCACATGTTTTACATTTAATTATAATATACAAATAATGTATAATGCTCAGTGCACAGAATATACATACATTGTAAATGCCAATTGTCAAATATACCCAGATTAATGCAGATTTTGAAAAAAATTACCCAGATACCCAGACGGTAGCCCAAAAACCCAGATCTAGTAAGAAATACCCAGCTGTGGCATCACTGCTTGTAACCATTCTTTTTAGTTTATTTTGAAAGTCACAATAAGTTTCACTTTCAATGTCGGTTTGCTCCTATCCTCCCCTTTCCATAATGTATATTTGAATCGTAGTTAACTGCGTGTCTAGCCTAAACGAGGTGGCGGGTAACGTTGGGGGAGGGTTTCCTCACGCAATAGCGCACAACTTTCAAACCTCTGTTACTAAGCGACGGGGTACCCTACCATACTGTAGTGACCTTGAGCTTCCTAGAATGCAGTTGTTTATTTCCTCTCTCACTCTGTTAGACGAAACCAGTATTGACCGTCCACAGACTGTCTCATGTTTAGTCCCTACTGCGCAAACGGAGCGACAGTTTTATAGGCTATCATTTCCTTCATATCAATACTTTTCAATTCCAGGCGTGGGTGACAATGATGCGCAATAAACACGGGCGGAAAACTAGTTTCCACTACATTTCAAACCTTTTGTTAAATATTAATGTAAGGGTGATCAAATAATATCACTGATATCACTACAGGCACGACCATCTTGGTCGGCTACACAACGAATAACGCCAGTTGTCGTGCACGAGCACTCACGTCATCATTCTTACGCGTAACAACGCGCTAAGCAACGTCCTTATGAGCACCGCAAATCTCCAAGATAATAGACGCTTTGTGACGTGCAAAAAAAGGTGTAATAATCATCTATCGTTGAGTATCTTTTAATCCTTGAGCATATACTGGGTAATTTAATAAGAAATGAACACTTTCAAAAATGTGTAACTCAGTAACTGTGTTTAATATGAACATATAGTTTCAACCAATTTGTAAAGGAACTATCACAGTGATTTTTAAAATCTTACAAATGCTTGGTTTGCGCATACAATACGCTACAAAGTGCGTGGGATGAATTAGACCAGGGGTTCTAAACCTTTTTTTTGCTCATGGCCTCCTTCTGAGCCTCATTTACCTCTATGGCCGTTCTCCTAGTCGCTGTTAGCTTGAACAAAGGTACTCTACTATGTTACTGTGGCCCCCTAGAAATATGGTATGGCCCGCCGGAGGGGAGGGGGAGGCTTATTGCCCACGTTGAGAATCACTGAATTAGACTACTGGATCGATGTGTGTCATCTGACAACACACGCAGTAATTAAGGTGGACGATTTTTCATTCAACACATCAATTTAGAGCTAAGTGATGACAGCCTTTCAGTTTGAGGCGTCGTCTGTTTCCTGTGATTTTAGCTTTTGCCATGACAATCAACAAAACAGAGGGACATTTATTTTAGCATACAGGTGTATACCTACCAGAACAAGTCTTCGTCCCTGGTCAACATTATATAGCGCTCACGCGAGAAATGAACATAGGTATTCTTAAAATATATATTCAGGACATAGACTACGAAGGCAACAATTCTAAAGATAAACCGTACATTTCCCCCAAAAATGTTGTGATTAAAACGTTGTTAGGTAATTAATCAAATTAAATTACATTTACGTATTATTACTTCTCAGTCTTCTACAACAGCTACAGATGCTGAAAGTTAAAGATGATGGCTATATTTCATCTCCCGTCATTTTTGTTAAGGGTATAACTACTCGTCTCAGAATAAATGTTCCAAAGGAATAAATACAGAGAAATAATGGTCCATAATAATATTGTATTAAAAAATTACTTGACTCGAAGTTAGTGTATAACAGAGATTGGCAACTAATTTCGTTTCTTGTCAAAATGTGGAAGAGAATTCCATTAACAAAAAATACAAAAAAAAACACAAAAAAAAACAGACTAAGTCAGGCTTCAAAAATATGTTTTACTACTCACAAATGTTAACTGCTTCTGAGTGCTAAAATACGAAGCATCTTGAAATGAATAGTAAAGAAATAACACAGTTTTTCCGGAGCAATAAACGATATTGTGGCCGAATATTCGCGCACACCTTAGCTTAGCCTCTAAAATCGGGTCCTGAATTCAGGATCTGAAATCCAATAATGAAAACTCTGATTCACAAAGTCACGCTGAACCAAATCTTTACGCAGTTAGCATAAGCCAGCTGTCATACAGGGTAAGTTTTGAGCGTCACCCGTGAGCTTTTAGTTTAATAAGGATGTGCAGAAATAGCATGACGCCTTCAGAAATCATACTTCGTCCAGGAGAACAATGTGACAAAGACTTCAATCTAATTTTTACTATCAAATGGAAGCTCATCGCACAGAAACTGAATTGTTTATTTGTAGGTAATAAAATACGACACTAGCAACAAAAACTTATTATTCGTTTATTGCAAAACCAGTCCATTACTGTTTTTTAAATATGATATCACATGTAATTGTTTCAAAAAAGAGTAGAAAGCTTTAGGAAATTGGAGAAATCACTTTCTGAACATGCACAAAACGTAATCTAATCTTGGACTGATGTCACAAGTGGCTAGAATTGTCTGCCCCTCCAGTCTGATAGTCCGGTCTATTTTCTTTCTATTTCTCGTCACCGCCCACTTTTTTATCATTCCTGATTTTTATAGCTTATATTCTCTCTTGGATTCTGTCAATCTCGTAGAACCAATCGTAGGCCCACCTCTTGTATGTGAAACTGTGACTAGTTCTGCAAAAGCTTTTCATCTAGAAAGCGGCATGTGGAATAGTATTTGATTTAGAGATTCTGGAGAAAAAAACGGGAATCATCTCCCGTTTCTTTGATTTAAGCGGACTTGCAGAGTTCGAGCCTTTCGTCTTCCGCTCTCTGTTTCCTGCACGAACAGAGAGCAGCGGCGTTGGCCCACGCAGTCTTAACTTCTGCTTTTATGTCGTGCCGCCACCACTGTTCACCTGGAGACGATCGGACCCTCTGAACAAAGGTCTTACGTCTGAAGCAGTGGTCCCTTGTATGCACGTGCGGGCCCCCTGGCATTCTGTCATAGTACTTGAGGTGTTGGTTCTGTCTTTCTTTACCAGTCATGCTTCTCGGATTCTCGCTACTAGTAACTAATACTTCTAGTTCATAGCTGCTGTCATTAATACTGTACGGAGATTCATTCCTTGAGCTGGTAAGACCGATATAATTCTCTTAGAGTTAATTTGGGGTGTTAGCTTATGATATATATATATATATATATATATATATATATATATATATATATATATATATATATATATATATATATATATATATATATATACACATATATAGTCTGATCCCGGTGTCGTAATTTTTATCTGAAAGAGTTCTGATGGATATTGGTCCTTTAGAGTGTAGAATGATAGTGAAGGCTCTGTGAGAATAAGGATTTAGGAAAGTGAGGTAGTAGATTCACAAGGGCTGGGGGAAGAGTAAGGACAGTCTCTTATTACGACAATATTTGTCTCTCAAAAACTATTCCTACCACTCTTCTGAACAAACAGTTGTTTGTCAGTTCCAGTCGCTCATGCGCACACACCGATTTGGTAATTCTGACGCGCAACGTACATGAATACACACTACGATAACAAAATATGGGAAATGTTTGGGTTTTGGGCCAGCCGACACCAATGCTAATAAAGTTTTTAATACTTTTATTATCATAAAATCAAGTTACAAGTAAGTATCAATGTACAGTCAGAAATCATGGGTTACAAAACACAAAATAACAGGGGGGAGGGTTTCTGAGGAGAAGTATCCAATGCACCTTTTCCTGCTTGTATTTACTAACATAAAAGACCGGGTCCCAAAGACGAGAAGGGGAGGGGGGGTGATGATGATGATCAGAGATAGGCAATTTAACCCAATGGTAAATTTATTACTCTGAGTCAAGGGGGTTACAGTAATAGGGGTAAAGGAAAAGCTAGGGGTCATCAAATTTTTTCCTTTGATCAACCAATTTACCCGGGAGGGGGGAATGCTCACAGTTAAATAATCCCGCTAGGAGAAATCCCGTACAATTAATACAGTACACCTTAATACTAGGTTGAACTAATTAAAAGGGTAAAAAGATTAAATCTCCTTTTTTTCATTAAAAAAAAACCGCTTGGCTGGCCAGCACACAGTCACACACACACAGACTTACCAAATGGTGAATTCTGGCACTTCATAGGAAATACATTAAAAAAACAGCACTAAACCTTGGCTTAGGTAAAAGTATTTTCTTCCGTGTACAGCCCCAGATTAGCGGGTTGTTGAAGTTAACAAAGTGTCCCGAAATCGCTGGACGTTGAAGTTTAACGGTACTGTTTGTTTATTAAATAAAGTTCCTAAAGAATGGCACAGGCACTTGGCTAGATGTGAGGAATGGTGTGGTGTCTAAGATTGGCACAGCTGGTGGAGATAACTTTCTTTTACAGTAATGTCACAAACTACAAAAAACACTGAGGTAAGTTCTTCAGGGGGTTGGTAAAATCAAATGATTATGCTTGACAGACAGTGTCAGGGAAATCTATGTTCTTCTTCACGAATAGAGCAGTGAGTAAAATATTGCTACTGTTTACCGTTCTTCTTCCAGTTTGATAACTAAAAAAAAACGACTTTATGAATTGGGATTTTAAAATAGTCTTTGGGTTTGCTGTGTTTCTGTATACTTCAGATAGCTGGATCCCAACAGGATCGCCACAAAGATTAAATTTCAAATATGTTCATAAGTCACTGGAGTAATCGAACTGAGTCGGCAAGACTCTAGATATATATTATTGCTGCGAAATGGCTGCTTAAATGATGTTTCATTGCTGCTTAATTGCTGCTTAAATGATGTTTCATTGCTGCTTAATTGCTGCTTAATTGCTGGGATGCGAGGTTCAAAAGATCATTCTGGATGCAGTAGAAAAACATGAAATACAATAAAATCATATTAAAATCTAACGCGCGATACATTTACAGTTTACCTATTTTCTGCACTCGCATCTTCAATTAATAAAGCAAGAGAGAAAAAAAAACTCCCCGTGAGGTTAATAGTTGAAAGCACATTTATTTAGCCTGGCAAACAACTGATTTGTATCCGGCAATGGATCCACCTGTCCTTCTGTAATAGCATTCAGTCTCCTGTAATCTATACAGAGTCTATGTTCTCCGGAGGGTTTCCTTAAGAGCACAACACTGGAACTATACGAAGATTCACTGTGTGAAATAATTCCTTCCTTCAACAAATAGTCTATCTCTTCCTTCAAAGCTTTCTCCTTAGCAAAAGGAATCGAATAAGGTTTCATACAGACAGGTGTGGGGTCTATCAGTTTCATATCATATTCCAATAAGTTTGTATGCCCCGGTCTGTCCGTTAACACCTCTGTATGATTATCTAGAACCTGTTGCACTCTCTCTTTCTGATGTTTCGTTAAATGTGTACTGATTTTCACCTGTGCCGCTGTCTCACAGGGGTGTAATGGATATTCAAATGATGAAAGTGGTTCCTTTTTCATCTCCATGGCAATGGACAAGGTCAACAAGTGTGTCTCTTCCTGATTTTCTCTTTCCAAATATTTCTTCAGGAGATTCACATGAGAAATTTTTTCTTTCCCCTTCTTATCTATCTTATAATTTGTTCTAGACACCTTCTGTAGAACTGTATATGGACCTTGCCATCCAATTTGTAACTTATTTTGACTACCGGGTAGAAGAAGCAGTACCTTCTCTCCCACAGCCAAATCTCTGTCTTTAGCCTTCCTGTTGAAATAGGCAGCATGTTTCTTCCTGGCTTGTCTCAAATTTTCATTGGCAAGTTTCCAGCCAGTTTTTAAACGAGTGGTCAGCTCATTCACATATTGGTATGAGGATGTAATATTTTCCTCTGCCTTTTCATCAGTCCACGTTCTTAACAGCGTTACATATGGACCTTTAATTTTGTGGACCTATTTGTCCATGCACCGGTATGGTCTCTTCCACTCGAAGCACTGTAGTGATGATTTTTCTTCCCAGAATTATCATGCACAAAACGACCGCTACCAATTCTTTTCTTGGGGCTTTCTCCCCACTTAGAATTCTGGATGAGAGATTTCCTCTCTACATCCTCTTCCTCTAGTTTGTTCAAGTCCGATTGAGGGATTTTCGGCTTATCCTGGGGTAAGACATCTTTTTGCACTCTCTGCATTGTAAAACAGTTAATTGAAGCTTGTCCGTGAAAAGGGGCTTCCCATTCCATTTGGTCCACTTTATCAAATTTATTTTTCTTGTCAGGCCTAAGTTTGCCCCGTGGCGTGTCCAGGTCCTGATCAATGTTCCCACTTGTGGGTGTTCCCTCATGTGCTATGCTACACCTTTCTACAAAATTCTCAATGTCCCACCTTGCCTTGGGCCAATAATAATTGTGAGCCACCTTTTGGATGATGGTACCTATCTTCTCATGGTCCCCATCTTGTTTCACATGTAGGCTCCTTATTAAGTCTGCCCTATATCTCTTTGGAAGAACCAACTGTCCGTGACCATTGGATCTAGTTCCGGCCTTCCTGTAAATCAACTTGTTTTTCATGTAAAAATCTCCCTTGCCTGGAGTTGTATGACAAGTTGACAATTTCCTGAAACAAGGCTTGAGGGTCTTATCCCCAGCCTGTGCCTTCCTCATCTCTTCTGGAGTGGTATCTATCAGAATATCCTCCTCCTTTCTTGAGGTCGACCTGACCTGAAGGGTGGCCATTACTATAGGGTTCCTTCTGCAACGGTCAGTGTCATGATTGTTCATCTTACAATTTTTACACCATCTCTTTCCTTGGTTGAAAGATTTTCTTTCATCATATTTCCTTTCATCGAATTGTGGGGTTTTATTTTTATTGTCATACCGTGGCCTATCAAACTGGTGCTTACCTTTGTTTTGATCTCTAGGATCAAATTTATCAAAGTTCTGTGGTGCCTTAAAATAGTCTACCTGCTTCTTTTTATTACCTGTTACCTCTGCCTGAGCTGCTTGATACCTTTCTGCAACATTTAGTAACTCCCCCAGCCTCTCTGCACCTTGTTCCATGAGAAACTTTCTCAGGTCTGGAGCCATGGACTCTCTTAATCGTTCTATAAGGACCATTTCCTTAAGATCTTGGGTTTTCCCCAGAGAAGTCCATTTCTCCAAGTATGTCTCTAACCGTGCAGAGAACTGGTGATAGGTTTCACCTGACAGTAGTTTAGCATTCCTAAATTTTTTCCTATAAAATTCTGCGTTCTTTTCATATCTTAACAAAAGAGCCTGCTTTAGCATGTCATAATTTTCTTGATCACCTCTGCTCATTTTGGCAAAAACTTCATAAGCTGCCCCACGAAGCCCTTGAGATAACGTTAAGCTCCACCTTTCTCTCTCTAACCCATACGTGGTAGCCAATAGTTCATATCTATTTAGATAGCTCTCAATATCATCGTCTTTCTCAACAAAATGATCTAAATGAAAGTTCATAGCTGAGGTTGAGGCTCCCTGACTAGCAGTAGCATCGGAGGCAAAGGGACTGGCACCATTTTCAGGAGCATGGCCTTGAAACTCAAACTCCGTTAGTCGTAACTCATGTTCCCTTTGTAATCCCTTCTCCTCCTTTTCTGCTTCCCTCTCTGCAGCCAATCGCTTTTCTTCCCTTTCTGCAGCCTGTCTTCTTTCCTCGGCTTCCCTTTCTGCCTTTTTTTCTTCTCTTTCTGCCTCCAATTTATTAGCCTCAGCCTCAATCTGCAACCTCTTAATTTCTTTTTTCAGCCTCTATCTTTCTTTCAGCCTCTTTTTCTAATCTTCTTTCCTCATGTTCAATATATTTGTCACATTCAGCAGTGACATAAGCAATCATAATTTGCCCGTCCATTCCTAACTCTTTAGCAGTCTGCACAGCAGCCGATCGAAATTTGGCCAGGTCCGCCATTTTCTAACAGGTAAATGTATATAATGTCTAACTAAACAATTCAATTTCTAACTAAATATCCAAGGACAACCACAGGCACTGAGAGCTCAACCTTATTTAATTCCACCCAAGAATACCTTTTAAATTTTTATTATTCCCTGAAGTGAATTACCCCCAATATTTATAATAGGGAAGGATTCAAAATCCCGGACAGGACCCCAATATATGTGGTAAAGTGGGATGTTATAAATATTTATAGGGGACTTAGTGTACTGACTGAGATCAGCTGTGAAGGTATCTGTATCTAATAAGTGTGGTGTATTACAGATGACCTTACTTGCTACCACATTTATACCTCAGTCAGAATTATTCTGGAATATTGTGATGACTTCGTTAAATGTCTAGGGTTATGAAAATGATGAAGTGTAAGTCACAACAACAACAGACATATAAACAATTTAATTTATTCCACAACACTTTACAACACTGTGACACTCACACACATATAACACTCTATAAGACTATCTTAAATGAGTCAAGTGTTTAAGTTTACAAATATATGTATTAATTCTTTCAATAATGGGTATCTTGAGATTCAACTACACAGTGAACCAGGAATCACAATCAAATGTAATTACAAATAGTATGTACACAGTTTATATATATGAACTTTGTATTAACATATTTTATTATTATTATTCTATGTGTGTAATTTGTGCAGTAGTAATATGAGGTAATACTGGTTTTGTTCAAGCTTGGTTGTTGTTTTTTATCATGACTTCAAGTGTGTGATTATCGGGGAAATAGTATTGGGAAAAGTTCACAGTTCCTGTCATTTGAACCAATTAATTGTCCCTCTGTGTTTAATAAAATGTCAATTTTTGAGGGGGCACATAATGTTGAGCTATTCTGGCCACAGAAGCTTATCTTTCTTGATGGCGGCAGGAAAAGACTCCTCTGCTCGATTGCTTCACTGTGTTCTGGAGACACCTCACTGGTCGCTATCTGGACCCAGGAGTATGCTGTCAGCCTCTGGATTCAGCAAAACTCAGACCAGGTGCTGCTTCAATAACTAGGACCACAGTCCCTGAAACAAGAAGATTGTACCTCCTACTTCAGATCTAATTTATAATCTATTTCCACACTGAACACAATACAGAACAAACACTGAGTTCAGAGCGGTAGGCCAACTGCTAGCTTCATCTGAAACAATTTACACCAGTATACTCCTCCCTAATGGTTACTACGCCTCTGCAATTCCAGCATTATTTCCTTCTAGTCAATAAGATAGGTGTCAGTGTACTATTTGGCAATTCCATGCAGTTTTCTTTTCTCCGACACGGTATGTTCAGGTTGGAGCACTATCTAGGCCTTGCCTCATGTTTGCTACTGAACCACGCACATATACAGACATAAATTATCAATTTACATTCAATTTTCATTAAAAAGATATCGAATATATCAAGCTTACCACAATTCATGGAAATAATACACAGATACGTTGACTGGCGATGAATAATGGCACAAATTCCGATCTGCCTCTGTCCCAGCCTTTTATTTAGAAAAATATGATCTGGATCTCAACGCACTGTTTCTTAGTAAGTTTATTTTAAAATGTGGCACTGAACTGACGCTCCTAATTGACTATATTGGCGGGTCTAACCAATCGGGCCATGTTTACACAGCTTTTCAAAAAAAGTACTCCTACTCACGTTTCCCTAACAACAAAGAATTAGTATTTGTAGTCCGACTAATCGTGTTTCGCCTTACATTTACTTCTATCCAATCAAATAGGATTTAACTTGTTGGCCTATTTCCCGTAAAATGGTGGTTTCAACACATGCCAATGTGCGATTATGATTTGGTGTTGTCTGACACCCTCACTATTTTCTTTTGGCTATAATTTGTTAATTCCTATACTATTTGCGTAACACTTACCATATTCTTTGTCAGCAAGTCCTAAGGAACCCAAATATATAAGTTTAATGGGGCTAAGAGGCTGCGTTCAAAATATGCATTTTCTAGGATAGTCGTGTATTTTTTATTTTTTTATGTTTAGAACCGCCACCTGTCCTGCCTTTTCGACTTCTGTCATGATTTCAGACATAAAACAGTATAATGTCATGTTTCCTAATAAGCGTTTTTCAGGTTTTTAAACCTAACTCTCGTATAGGTAGAGTTTTTTATCACGGTCTATTTGAAAAAAAAGGTTAGTGCTTCTGGCCTTTCGCTTGGGGAGGGTGGCATTAATTGTATATCGCGAGACGCGTGTTAGTGTTGCATGCGTTCCTGCTTTCAGCCCTCACTCTCTCTATCCTAATTCCATCTGTCCTTCCGTTTATGTTAACGTAGTGTATAAAATGAAATTAATGGAAGTATTAATTTAGGTCATTAATCAGCTTGCGTATCTCAAGGTTTTCTTAGAAATACAGTACACGTTTTATTGTAGAAAGCGTGTAGTGATGCAGTAGGCTTTACTATCAACGTGAAACGTTACAATTTGCAGACGAAGTAGAAAACAAGGGGGATTTTTGTACGCAATTGTGACAGCACTGTACTTTTACCATTTCTCTTTCCTTTTATTGAATTTATGTGTTAGGCTTTACGTTTACCTTTTAATTTATATATGTGGATTTAGAATGTTTCACGACAATCTGACTTCTGTACTGCGTCGGTACTAGGAGCTGGTTATTCCCCGTGTCCGGGTTGCCCGTTCTACGATACAATACGCCGTCCTTAGAAAAGATGTCTCCGTTGTGTCTGGGGGTCCTTAGCCATGGGCAGTTTTCTAAAGCAGGGCTCCAGAGTAGGGTCCTTTTGTTGCGCCTCCTTCAGTTCGTTCGGCAACAAATTTGGCGCAGGCTCCCTCTCCTTCTTGGCTTGCCCTCTTGTGGTTACCGCTGCCACAATCGGCTCCTTTGGTCTCCCAATAAACACATATCTACATCCCAGGATAACTGGGTAGATAGGATCATCCATAATGGCCGCTTTAATAACTCCTCTGACAAAGTCAGAGTGTATTTCTACCAGTGCGATAGGAAGCGTCCTGGGTGCATCACTCCTGAAAACTCCACTAAGTTTGACGGTTTCCTCTTTCTCCTGACCTGGTTTGACTAGGTGTCTGGCGACAATACAACTATAGCTTAGTCCAGTGTCAAAGAGACAAGTAGTTGAGGTACCATTCAAAATTACAGTTCCTCGAGTTGAGGGTCGGTCCCCCTCAGGTTTAGAATCTCTGACATTGACTCTACCTTTCGAGGCTGTATGCAAACATCCGACGCGGTTTGAACCGGTTTGTTTGCCCTGATCAGACGTTCCTGGTGTAGGGGTCTTCCCTTTTCCTTGACCTTGGTGGCCGCGCTGCCACGTAGGCTTGGTGGGTTGATCAGAATTGTTGTTGGGGGGGGGGGTAATCGGGTTTTGTAGAATTTCGATTTTTTTCTGGGGAGGTCTCTGGGTATTATTTTCTCGTTGGTTATAGTTCTGATAGGAATTAGAGGAATAGGATGACTGCTCTAGATTTTGTTTACGAGATGGCTCATCTGTGGGTTTACGTTTAGTGCTGGGAAGTTTGGCCATTGCATTGGTATAGCGTTCTGCCTTATTGAGTATTTCCTCAAGCCTGACTGCGCCCTGTTCAGCCAAAAATCCACGGGTTTCGTTTGACAAAGTTGACTTTATCTGTTCCACAAGACCAAGTTCAAGTAGTCCCTCATATTTAAGAGGTAGGTCAAATAATTCAATGCACTTTGTCAAATAGCCCGTGAGACGTGAAGAGAACTGCGGGAATGTTTCCGTGCTCTCTTTCCGGCTGTTTCTGAACATTTGCAGAAATTTTCGGGCGGTCATCTCAAACCGTTCTAGTAAGGCCTTCTTTAGCATGTCGTAATCATGTTGGTTCGGTCCCAGCTTTGTGTATACGTCATAAGCATTAGCTTTTAGTGACGTTGAGAGCTTAAGTGCCCAGCGGGAACTCTCTAACCCATACAGATTTGCGAGCCTTTCGAATTTTTCTAGGTAGCTGTCAATTTTTTCATTGGGGCTAGGAAACGATTCTAAAGCAAAAGACATCGCCGTTAATTGGGCAGACTGAGTGCTGGAGAGATCCATTGACTGGGACTGGGGCGAAGACGGCTCTCCGTTATTCGAAGTAGAGGCGCCCCGACTCTCTAAAGCCTTAAGCGCCAGTTCATGTTGTCTTTCCCGCTCCCTTTCTCTCTCTCTGCGGGCTTCCATTTCTGCCTCAATTTTCTTGTTTTCTGCCTCAATTTTCTTCTGCTCCAATAAACGCCCCGCCGCTTCTTTCTTTTCTGCTCTATCTTGAGCATCTTTCCTCTCTGCTCTCTCTTGTGCTTCCTTCCTTTCCGCGTCATACCTTTCAAGTTCCTGGTTGACAAACAAGTTAGCGGCTTCTCCTTCTAAACCTGATTCTTTCGCCTCCAGCCTTAGGATGGATCTCATCTGAATCCTCTCTGACATGATTAAAGAACTGGATGCTACTACTATTAGAGAATAGCTAGAAAGAACAAGAAGGGGAAAAAACTCAAACTCGCTACGAGAAAAAAAAACACAAAGTATAAATTTACTTGTGTCACCTCCTACCTTAAATGTGTTAACTTATCGCTGCTGTTTTCTGGCAATTAAGACTCTAAACGCAAGCGACTAATGCCACTAAAATGGTAAGTTACACTGGCAAAAATTTTACTTTTACTAAAAGTAGAGAAATTTTTTTTATTAAAACAATTAAATAAAAAAAAAAGTTTCCGGAAATTTTAATTCTCCACTACAAAAACTCCCCCTGAAGTCAATTATATGAGAAGAGACGATGTTAACTAGACTTAAAAAGTCAGAACAAGGCGTCTTTAGCTAAGCTCAACTCTTTTTAACCTCAAAAACCTTTTGTGACTGTAAAACCAATCACGCCATCCCATCAATTATATAATAAAATTTCAATTTTCTCTGCCAGAGAATACAAAGGTGACAAATATTTTAATCACTAACTTCTTGCTCCTGTGGAAAGAACAAACCTGTAATACTTATTGTGTGGTCACCACACTCTATTTAAACTAGGCTCAGAATCCGGGACGAGCTAACCATTTATTTGTCGTAATTTTTATCTGAGAGAGTTCTGATGGATATTGGTCCTTTAGAGTGTAGAATGATAGTGAAGGCTCTGTGAGAATAAGGATTTAGGAAAGTGAGGTAGTAGATTCACAAGGGCTGGGGGAAGAGTAAGGACAGTCTCTTATTACGACAATATTTGTCTCTCAAAAACTATTCTTATTACTCTTCTGAACAAACAGTTGTTTGTCAGTTCCAGTCGCTCATGCGCACACACCGATTTGGTGATTCTGACGCGCAACGTTGTCACAGAGTGCTCGAAGATTTTGTCTAGATTATTTTAAAATTCCTTACTTTTCTTTTCCTTCACATTTTTCTGTGTTCTCTACGGAAATATTTGCACCTGTGTTCGTTTCTTTAGCTGTTTTTATTTTTGAGTCCTCGCTAATAGTCCTGTCATTCGATCCAAAATTCTAGCTTCTCCTACAAAGGCACTTAAAAGCATTTCTTTAAAGATGTCTATACGATTTATTAGCTTGGTCGAAACCAGTGGTTCCCAGAGTATTATATTTCCGTGTGCAGTGGTCAACTGGAGACCGGCACGATAAATCTTTTACGTGTCTTAGCATGAGACGGGAAATAATTAACTCTTGGCGTGGGAATCAGGAAATATTTTAACTTCATGCGAACATATGCTGAGTTTTAAGATCACTTGCTGATAACCGCTGAAAGAGAAAACACGCTTATAGAATAGAAGTCTCAAACTACCTCATATCTACAAGTATATGTGATTGAGAGTAACGCTACTAAATTCTAGTTCTTAAGCTGTGGATAAAGTCCTGAGCGGTAAGCAAACTCTCAGTATTCGCTTAATTAGCTAACTCTAATAGCAAGGGATTAGTTAATTGATGTAAAGTGTGAAATACTTAATATTGTGGTTTTATTTCTTTACATTAGATTGATAGCTATTTTTTCCTTTATGTATTTTGAATGTTATTGATGCATTATAATGATGTAGTACTGGCTGATATGAGAAAGTACTACAAGCTAATTGTATTAGGAATGTGATGAAGAAAAACTGTTGTGAACGAGAGAAAAACCGTGTTGTTCAACGACGACGAGTGAATGAAAAATATTCCTCCAATGCAGTCACGCATGAACGCACACGGCCAGGCGTCTGCTTATAACAAAGGTTGACCTGACTGACCTGAGTGTGAGACTACCGCTAGACAGGAATTTGTAAACAAATGGACAGTCGCCTTTAAGGAAAAGACTGACGTTACCGGTTCAGGTAAATATATTATCGGCACCATTCCTGAGACGAAACGTCCAGAGTGGCTGTAGTTTTAATATGTCTGTATAAAACAGAAGATTGATTAACCTGCATTATCTGTCCACAGCCCAGTTGCAGAATCCTAGCCAGTTTTCTGGATTTTGATTGCTGTCAATTGTTGCGAGTTAAACCGCCTAGTTGCTCTATGCTACAGAGAGAACTAGTGCTTACGTCTCACAAACCTAGCGGTGATATCACTAGTCAGCAACCCTGAGCAGTCTACAGCTTTAAGCAGTTAACACCTCGTCAGCACCTGAACTTCATAACGCAACTTCACAACCAGGTTAACGGAAAGCCTAGTCATCTCTTGGACTGTTGCTCAACTGAATCAAATTCTCCAGTTGGTAATCCCTACCTACTGTGACGCCCAGGAGAAGTCCAAGCAGATAAGTCTACGTAAAACCCAGACCAAAATCAGAATTCACTTATCCAAGAAATAGCCGTAGGAATAAACTTTCGTCAGTGAGGAAAATAGCCTCTTATTCTTATCTGAACCAAAGACACTGACAGTTCTAAATTTCCTAGTATTTCTTTTCAAAGTAAATGTCAACATTGATTTTATATTTCTACTGTAATTAAAGTAATTATGTACATTCTGTAACTCACCATCATTCTGAGTTTGACTTAGTAGATTGTATGTTCTGTTCAGAAAAACATTCTCAACCCTCTTTGTATTACTTGTTACTATTAGTTCATCTTCAAAAAAGATTTGAGTAAGAAAGAGTTAGTCGTCGCCAGAAAAATACAAGAGTTGGTAGTCTAAAAGGTGAGAGAATCACTGACACCAACCTGTGCCCTTCTGTTAACTCTTTCCCTCAACACTAGCTCACCTCTGTGAAAACTAGTGTCTAAAGGTCTATGTGCTTTCTACACATCTTCCTTACTATAATAAACTCTTTATGCGACAATTGGATTCTCATTCAATGTCAATTGGAGTGCACAAACAAATATATCTGCGACAAACTGGGGGCTCGTCCGGGATCTTACCTTTGGTGACCTATCTGCAGAAGAATTGCTAAATCTTTAACTAGTAGTCTATCAATACCTTGGAGTAGAATCTATTATATATCCCTAGACAACGAAACTTCTTATATTTTCTGAACAGAATTGTGGAATTACACAGTAGAATAAGGAAAGTGAAATCTGAATGGTCCTGGAATTAATTAATTATTTAATTAATTAAGTTACTTAGATTAATTACGCTCATTAAGTTAATTAGTGGCTTAAGATAACTAAGTGTACAAGTTGATGATTGTGTGTGAAAGACTGGCTGCAATTGTAATACCTTACTTCAGAAGAAATAAGAGTATACACAGGGTTAAAAATAAATAAATTATACTTGAGTCTGGCTCAAGTTAATAATATCTTAATTCAGTAGAAATAAGTATATTATTAAACTATCAATTATACTAGTCTCCTGAAAAGGGATACATTACGTCAGTAGACTTTTAATAGTATTACCTCGAGCTTCAGTAAATTGATTAGTGGTTATTATTACAATACTTCATAGAATTATTAGTAATAATCGGAAGCAAGTGTAGCGTCTGTCTAAAGTTAATAATACCTTAATTCAGCAGAAATAAGTATTATTAAAATATCAATTATACTAGCATTTGTAAAGGGATACATTACGTCAGTAGACTTAATAGTATTACCTCGAGCTTCTGTAAATTGATCAGTGGTTTATTAGTAAAATACTTCATAGAATTATTAGTAATAACTGGCAACTAGTACAGCGTATACTGAGAGATTGAACTACCTGCCCAGCGATCTAAAATGAACGCAGTAGCTGAACTTAGAAGTCAATTTTTTCAATATCTGTAGATCACAAAGTGATTGATTTCATAAAAATTGTAAGATGTTTAGATACATGGATAAGTGACTCTTATTTGGAAGGCGAGGAAAGAGGTTACTCGAGAAAGTTAATTGCGAAACATGTCTTAGAACAGGCAGAACTTTTCACGAGAACAGAGATGGAAATGATAGAGAGTGATGAAAAATGGACTCGCGACTGGAACGAGAAGAAGCCAAGTGGAAAAGAATGAGGCCATAAGCAGTGAAGCAGCATTATGAGAGGGAAGAGCTGGAAGCTCAACCCTACCTTAAGTTGAAGACGCCGCCACTGGAAACTCAAAAACTCGCCAGGAGATTTGAAACGCCATGATTAGTCATGAGGCCACGGAATCCCAGAGCCCCACTCCCAGGTCAGATGAACCATTATTTCAAGAGGAAGCACCCTCTGCTCCACAGGAAGCGCAACTTAGTACTCAGAGCCCATGTTTAGGCAAAGCAGAGAGGCGGACATCGAACTCGATAAGTCATGACCCCTTTGTGAAGGTACCTACGCACATAAATGCAGGTAGTATGAGGAAAAGTACACTCTCGACAGGAACACGTCAGAAGAGGAATTCCCAAGACACCCCGAACATCTCTAATAATCAACAACATGCCTTCGCTCAATCTCAGAAAGCGCACAAAGACCGATTTCATAACCACAACAAAAGCGCTCAGGACTACAAAAAACACTACAAACAAACCGAAGGAATGGAGACTGTAAAGAAGCGTGCTAAACAGACAGATAACTTTCAGTAACGGCCCCCATCCCGCGATTTAATGTCATCTGTGCAACAAAAGGACAGAGAGCTTAATAGTAGCCCAGAGGAACCGCTCATTGCAGACATTAGCGGAGCCAACGACCAGGCAAGTTACAAAGCACTAGGAGAACTGATCCAGCCTTCGATGGTACACGCCGAACCACCAAAAGGTCTGATAAAACATGAGATACATAGAGACACAATGGTCGTTGACCAGGTTCAGGAGGAAACTTTTTTACCTGTAGACTTTATCCACTGGAATGTTGGAAAAGTATAAAAACCGGCAGAACTTTGCCATATCACTGGGTTTTTTACCCAGCACCAAAAACCCCACCCCTTCTCTGTGAGAGAGAAACGAATATGACACCCAGCGAACGTAGTTCACAGGCGCCAGTTTACAAAGTCCCTTCTGTGAAAAACATCAAGCAAACGGAAATTTTAGCACCCCTACCAAACAATGGACCACGGGAACATAAAAACACGGATGAAAATGAGAGAGTTCATACTTCTGCTGAGAAGCCATTCTATAACAGTTTCCCTAATCTCAAGGAGACGATTAGTTTTACAGAAGGAGATGAGTATTTTCAAATGAGTGGAGATACGTCAGGGTCATTGAAAGATCCAACCAAAATTTGCTTGACAATATCACAACAGTGATAGGAAAAGCCCAGGCTGAAAACCATTCAGCCGAGACTGAGATACAAGATACGCCTATGGGTGAGAAAAGAATGGATAATTGGAATGACCACCGGATGGACAGAAAATTGAATGACACCCGCATTAAACCACCTGTGCTCACAGCTATAAATTTGACTTTCACCCACGAAAAACTGCCTCGTTCATACCTGAACGCCAGTTACCCTCAATCTTGGTGTGATTTGTCAAGGAACAAGTTTATCTGAAACTTTGGGATGTTTTAGGAAACTTAACTTTTGTGAGATTTAACCCACGTAGTGCATGGACATCTTTTCAATCCAGAAAGAAAGACAGGGAACATTAACTGTCTGAGCAGGTCAAACATAGCAGCAGACTTAAGGAGATACATGAGAAGTTCCTATTTCTTATGGAAGAGACACAAGCAAGAATTTCATTGTTACCGTGACAAAGGATGGTTTGCACGCCTATTCAAGCGGGCCACGGAACAAGGGCAGACAAAGCGCAGTGAACTCGCAACAGATAGTGCACTCTCTACACTAGATCATATGAAATTTCTTTTGTATGAAGAGGTGAATGAGTACAGCATTTTGGCCGGACGAACGGGCCCAGAAGAAATTACGAAAGTTAGCTCTTCGATAACTCGGAACTTCAGGGATTCTCAAAATGTAGAACCATGGCCAAGTGGAGCGTTAGCAAGCGGACAAAGGTCGGGAGAATTGAAAAGTTGGGTGACAGAAGGAATTTATAATTTAGACAAAGACCTTCTCTCGTTGAATAGTTTGCAACTATTTTAAATTGGGGAGTTTCTGTCACAGAGTGCTCGAAGATTTTGTCTAGATTATTTTAAAATTCCTTACTTTTCTTTTCCTTCACATTTTTCTGTGTTCTCTACGGAAATATTTGCACCTGTGTTCGTTTCTTTAGCTGTTTTTATTTTTGAGTCCTCGCTAATAGTCCTGTCATTCGATCCAAAATTCTAGCTTCTCCTACAAAGGCACTTAAAAGCATTTCTTTAAAGATGTCTATACGATTTATTAGCTTGGTCGAAACCAGTGGTTCCCAGAGTATTATATTTCCGTGTGCAGTGGTCAACTGGAGACCGGCACGATAAATCTTTTACGTGTCTTAGCATGAGACGGGAAATAATTAACTCTTGGCGTGGGAATCAGGAAATATTTTAACTTCATGCGAACATATGCTGAGTTTTAAGATCACTTGCTGATAACCGCTGAAAGAGAAAACACGCTTATAGAATAGAAGTCTCAAACTACCTCATATCTACAAGTATATGTGATTGAGAGTAACGCTACTAAATTCTAGTTCTTAAGCTGTGGATAAAGTCCTGAGCGGTAAGCAAACTCTCAGTATTCGCTTAATTAGCTAACTCTAATAGCAAGGGATTAGTTAATTGATGTAAAGTGTGAAATACTTAATATTGTGGTTTTATTTCTTTACATTAGATTGATAGCTATTTTTCATTTATGTATTTTGAATGTTATTGATGCATTATAATGATGTAAGTACTGGCTGATATGAGAAAGTACTACAAGCTAATTGTATTAGGAATGTGATGAAGAAAAACTGTTGTGAACGAGAGAAGAACCGTGTTGTTCAACGGACGAGTGAATGAAAAATATTCCTCCAATGCAGTCACGCATGAACGCACACGGCCAGGCGTCTGCTTATAACAAAGGTTGACCTGACTGACCTGAGTGTGAGACTACCGCTAGACAGGAATTTGTAAACAAATGGACAGTCGCCTTTAAGGAAAAGACTGACGTTTACCGGTTCAGGTAAAATATATTATTCGGCACCATTCTGAGACGAAACGTCCAGAGTGGCTGTAGTTAATATGTCTGTATAAAACAGAAGATTGATTACCTGCATTATCTTCCACAGCCCAGTTGCAGAATCCTAGCCAGTTTCTGGATTTTGATTGCTGTCAATTGTTGCGAGTAAACCGCCTAGTTGCTCTATGCTACAGAGAGAACTAGTGCTTACGTCTCAAACCTAGCGGTGATAATCACAAGTCAGCAACCTTGAGCAGTCTACAGCTTTAAGCAGTTAACACCTCGTCAGCACCTGAACTTCATAACGCAACTTCACAACCAGGTTAACGGAAAGCCTAGTCATCTCTTGGACTGTTTGCTCAAACTGAATCAAATTCTCCAGTTGGTAATCCCTACCTACTGTGACGCCCAGGAGAAGTCCAAGCAGATAAGTCTACGTAAAACCCAGACCAAAATCAGAATTCACTTATCCCAAGAAATAGCCGTAGGAATAAACTTTCGTCAGTGATGGAAAATAGCCTCTTATTCTTATCTGAAACCAAAGACACTGACAGTTCTAAATTTCCTAGTATTTTCTTTTCAAAGTACATGACAACATTGATTTTCGTGTCTACTGTAATTAAAGTAATTATGTACATTCTGTAACTCACCATCATTCTGAGTTTGACTTAGTAGATTGTATGTTCTGTTCAGAAAAACATTCTCAACCCTCTTTGTATTACTTGTTACTATTAGTTCATCTTCAAAAAAGATTTGAGTAAGAAAGAGTTAGTCGTCGCCAGAAAAATACAAGAGTTGGTAGTCTAAAAGGTGAGAGAATCACTGACACCAACCTGTGCCCTTCTGTTAACTCTTTCCCTCAACACTAGCTCACCTCTGTGAAAACTAGTGTCTAAAGGTCTATGTGCTTTCTACACATCTTCCTTACTATAATAAACTCTTTATGCGACAATTGGATTCTCATTCAATGTCAATTGGAGTGCACAAACAAATATATCTGCGACAAACGTACATGAATACATACTACGATAACAAAATATGGGAAATGTTTGGGTTTTGGACCAGCCGACACCAATGCTAATAAAGTTTTTAATACTTTTATTATCATAAAATCAAGTTACAAGTAAGTATCAATGTACAGTCAGAAATCATGGGTTACAAAACACAAAATAACAGGGGGGAGGGTTTCTGAGGAGAAGTATCCAATGCACCTTTTTCCGCTTGTATTTACTAACAGAAAAGACCGGGTCTCAAAGACGAGAAGGGGGAGGTGGGGGGGGTGGGTGGTGATGGGCTGGAGGGAGGGGGGGGGGGGGGAGATGATGATGATGAACATGAAGATAGGCAATTTAACAACCCAAGTGGTAAAATTTATTACTCTGAGTCAAAAAAGGGGGGTACATGGACTTACGTGGTAAGAGGAAAAGCCTAGGGGGGGGCGGGACATCAAATTATTTGTTTTTGTCAAGGGGTAAAGAAAACTAGGGATCATCAAACAAATTTGATTTTTTTCCTTTGATCAACGCGCAATTTTTACCAATAATTCCTTCCCGGGAGCGGGGGAGATTGCTGCACCAAGTTATAATAATCCTCCCGCTAGAGAAAATTCCCGTACATATTAATTAGTTAACAGCGTACAAACACCTTGACATACTAAGGATTGAACTAATTTATAAGGGTACAACAGATTTAAAAGCTGCCTTAAATCTCCTCTTTCATTAACAAAAACAAAAAAAATAAAAAAAAACGCTTTAGCTGGCCGAGCTCACAGTCCACAGATTAACACACACTCACATCTACCACAATGGTGACATGACTTACCGGATGGTCTGAACTTTCTTGCAACTTCTGGCAAGCTTCATACAGGAAAAATTACATTAAAAATAAACAGCACTAGAACCTTAGCGTACAAACCTTGGCTTAGCTAAAAGTATATTTGCTTTCTTCCGTGTAGCATACAGCGTCCCTCAGATTAGCGGGTTGTTGAAGTTAACAAGGTGACCCGAAATCGCGGTACGGTTGAAGTTTAAGAAAAACGGTAACTATGTTTGTTTATCTAAGAGTAACCAGTTTCCTAGAAGATTTACGGCTAGCAGGGCAGGTGGCTAGCATATGAGGAATGGTTGTGGTGTCTAGAAAGATTGGTCAAAACTGTGTGGAGATTAACTTTCCCTTTGACACGTACATGTCACAAACTACAAAACTATCTCACAAAAACACACTGAGGAGTAAAGATTCTTTCATGCAGAAAGGTGTTGGTAAACAATCCTAATGACTTATGCGTTTGACATAGACAGTTGTCAATGGGAATAGTCTAATGTTCTATGCCCTCTTCGACGAATAGTAGCAGCATGAGGTAGAAAATAAGTATGCCCTACTGTATTTATTACTGTTCTTTTCTTTCTTTCCAGTTTTAGTATAACTAATAAAACAAAAAAAAACCGACTTTAAATTCGAAATGGGATTTTAAAAAAGTTCTATGGTTGATGCTCTATTGGCTTGTTAATAATAGCGTATTCTTAGCAAGGGAGTTGGTAAAGAAAATCCAAATGAAATTATGCTTTGACATACTAACTAACACAGACAAATAGTGTTTAATCACTAAGTTTCTAGGAAAATCTATGTCACTTCTTCACGATAGAGACAGTGAGTAAAGTAATACTTAGCTCAAACTGTTTAGCTGTTCTTCTTTCTACAAGTTTTGATAACTAAATAAAAAAAAAATAAACGACTTTATATAGAAATGTGGGGGGATTTTTAATTTATAGACATTTGGTTTGTGCATTTGTTTCTGTAATATACTTTTTCAGGATAAGCTGGAACCCAACAGGATCTGTGCCACTAAAGATATTATAAAGTCAAATAGTGCGTTCATAAGTCAACTGGAGTAATAATCTGAGAGTGTGAGTCGTGCAAGACTCTAGAAAATAAATTATTTGCAGCGAAACGACCGATGCTTTAAAGGAGGTTTGCACATTGTCTGGCTTTAATTGCTGCTTATAAAAAATGATGTTTTCATTGCTGCTTAAATTGCTTCTGTAAATTTGCTGCTTAATTGCTTTGTGCTGGGGATGTCGACAGTTTCAAAAGAACATTTTTGGATCAGTAGAAAAAAACATGAAAATTACGGAG